>OZ017738.1:18681887-19016887 GCA_963969285.1 Odontomyia ornata | reverse complement strand
AATTTTTTGTCTGAAAATAATTCGAGTCCCAATTTTTTTTGCCTGAAAATATTTTGAGTTCCAACATTTTCTTTGAAAATACTTCGAGTCCCAACTCTTTTCTCTGAATATAGTCCATACATTTTTTCTGAAAGTATTCCGAGTCACAATTCTTTTCTCTGAAAATATTTCGAGTCCGAACTTTTTTCTCTGAACATATTTCGAGTCCCAACTTTTTTCCCTGAACGTATTTCGAGTCCCTACTTTTTTCTCTGGAAATATTTCGAGTCCCAACTTTTTGCTCGGAAAATATTTCGACTCACAACTTTTTTCTCTGAAAATATTCCGAGCCCCAACTTTTTTCGCTGAAAATATTTCGAGTCCCTACTTTTTTCCCTGAACATATTTCGAGTCCCTACTTTTTTCTCTGAAAATATTTCGAGTCCCAACTTTTTTGTCGGAAAATATTTCGAGTCCCAACTTTGTTGTCGGAACATACTCGTATTTCGAGTCCCAACTTTTTTGTCGGAAAATATTTTGAGTCCCAACTTTATTCCCTGAATACAGTCCCATAACTTTTCTCTGAAAATATTTTGAGTTCCAACTTTTTTCTCTGAAAATATTTCGAGTCCAAACTTTTTTCTCTGAACATATTTCGAGTCCCAACTTTTTTCCCTGAACATATTTCGAGTCCCTACTTTTTTCTCGGAAAATATTTCGAGTCCCAACTTTTTGTCGGAAAATATTTCGAGTCCCAACTTTGCTGTCGGAACATACTCGTATTTCGAGTCCCAACTTTTTTGTCGGAATATATTTCGAGTCCCAACTTTATTCCCTGAATACAGTCCCATAACTTTTCTCTGAAAATATTTTCAGTTCCAACTTTTTTCTCTGAACATATTTTGAGTCCCAACATTTTTCTCTGAAAATATTTCGAGTCCCAACTTTTTGCTTGGAAAATATTTCGACTCAGAACTTTTTCTCTGAAAATATTTCGAGCCCCAACTTTTTTCTCTGAAAATATTTCGAGTCCCAACTTTTTTCCCTGAACATATTTCGAGTCCCAACATTTTTCTCTGAACATATTTCGTGTCCAAACTTTTTTCTCTGAAAATATTTTGAGTCCCAACTTCTTAGTCTGAAAATATTTCGAGTCCCAACCTTTTTGTCTGAAAATATTTCGAGTCCCAACATTTTTCTCTGAAAATATTTCGAGTCCCAACTTTATTCCCTGAATACAGTCCCATCATTTTTCTTTGAAAATATTTTGAGTCCCAACTTTTTTCTCTGGAAATATTTCGATTCCCAATATTTTTCTCTGAACTCATTTCGTGTCCCGACTTTTTTGTCTGAAAATATTTCGAATTTTTTTGCCTGAAAATATTTTGAGTTCCAACATTTTCTCTGAAAATATTTCGAGTCCCAACTTTTTTCTCTGAACATATTTCGAGTACCAACTTTTTTCCCTGAACATATTTCGAGTCCCTACTTTTTTCTCTGAAAATATTTCGAGTCCCAACTTTTTTCTCTAAAAATATTTCGAGTCCCAACTTTTTTCTCTGGAAATATTTCGAGTTCCAACTTCTTTCTCTGAAAATATTAAGAGTCCCAACTTTTTTGTCGGGAAATATTTCGAGTCCCAACTTTTTTCTCTGATAATATTTCGAGACCCAAATTTTTTGTCGGGAAATATTTCGAGTCCCAACATTTTTGTCTGAAAATATTTCGAGTCCCAACTTGTTTGTCTGAAAATATTTCGAGTCCCAACTTTTTTCTCTGAAGAAATTTTGAGTCCCAACAGTTTTCTCTGAGCATATTTCGAGTCCCGACTTGTTTGTCTGAAAATATTTCGAGTCCCAACTTTTTGCTCTGAAAATATTTCGAGTCCCAACTTTTTTCTCTGAACATATATCGAGTCCCTACTTTTTTCTCTGAAAATATTTCGAGTCCCAACTTTTTTCTCTGAAAATATTTCGAGTCCCAACGTTTTTCTCTGAAGAAATTGTGAGTCCCAACAGTTTTCTCGGAACATATTTCGGGCCCTACTTTTTTCTCTGAACATATTTCGAGTCCCTACTATTTTCTCTGAAAATATTTCGACCCCCAACTTTTTGCTCGGAAAATATTTCGACTCACAACTTTTTCTCTGAAAATATTTCGAGCCCCAACTTTTTTCTCTGAAAATATTTCGAGTCCCAACTTTTTCCCTGAACATATTTCGAGTCCCTACTTTTTTCTCTGAAAACATTTCGAGTCCCAACTTTTTTGTCGGAAAATATTACGAGTCCCAACTTTTTTGTCGGAAAATATTTCGAGTCCCAACTTTATTCCCTGAATATAGTCCCATAACTTTTCTCTGAAAATATTTTGAGTCCCAACTTTTTTCTCTGAACATATTTCGAGTCCCAACTTATTTCTCTGAAAATATCTCGAGTCCCAACTTTTTTCTCTGACTATAGTCCATACATTTTTTCTGAAAGTATTCCGAGTCACAATTCTTTTCTCTGAAAAGATTCTGAGTCCCAACATTTTTCTCTGAAAATATTTCGAGTCCCAGCATTTTTCTATGAAAATATTTCGAGTCCCAACTCTTTTCTCTGAAAATATTTCGAGTCCCAACTTTTTTGTCGGGAAATATTTCGAGTCCCAAATTTGTTGTCGGAACATACTCGTATTTCGAGTCCCAACTTTTTTGTCGGAAAATATTTCGAGTCCCAACTTTATTCCCTGAATACAGTCCCATAACTTTTCTCTGAAAATATTTTGAGTTCCAACTTTTTTCTCTGAACATATTTTGAGTCCCAACTTATTTCTCTGAAAATATTTCGAGTCCCAACTTTTTACTCTGAATTTAGTCCATACATTTTTTCTGAAAGTATTCCGAGTCACAAATCTTTTCTCTGAAAATATTCTGAGTCCCAACATTTTTCTCTGAAAATATTTCGAGTCCCAGGATTTTTCTCTGAAAATATTTCGAGTCCCAACTTTTTGCTCTGAAAATATTTCGAGTCCCAACTTTTTTCTCTGAAATATTTCGAGTCCCAGCTTTTTTCTCTGAAAATATTTAGAGTCCCAACTTTTTTGTCGGGAAATATTTCGAGTCCCAACTTTTTTCTCTGAAAATATTTCGAGTCCCAACTTTTTTGTCTGAAAATATTTCGAGTCCCAACATTTTTCTCTGAACATATTTCGAGTCCAAACTTTTTTCTCTGAAAATATTTTGAGTCCCAACTTCTTAGTCTGAAAATATTTCGAGTCCCAACCTTTTTGTCTGAAAATATTTTGAGTCCCAACATTTTTCTCTGCAAATATTTCGAGTCCCAACTTTATTCCCTGAATACAGTCCCATCATTTTTCTCTGAAAATATTTTGAGTCCCAACTTTCTTCTCTGAAAATATTTCGAGTCCCAATTTTTTGCCTGAAAATATTTCCAGTCCCAGCATTTTTCTCTGAACATATTTCGAGTCCCAACTTGTTTGTCTGAAAATATTTCGATTCCTAACTTTTTGCTCTGAAAATATTTCGAGTCCCAACTTTTTCTCTGAAAATATTTCGAGTCCCAACTTTTTTCTCTGATAATATTTCGAGACCCAATTTTTTTGTCGGAAAATATTTCGAGTCCCAACTTTTTTGTCTGAGAATATTTCGAGTCCCGACTTTCTTGTCTGAAAATATTTCGAGTCCCAACTTTTTTCTCTGAAAATATTTTGAGTCCCAACTTCTTTGTCTGAAAATATTTCGATTCCCAACTTTTTGCTCTGAAAATATTTCGAGTCCCAACTTTTTTCTCTGAACATATATCGAGTCCCTACTTTTTTCTCTGAAAATATTTCGAGTCCCAACTTTTTTCTCTGAAAATATTTCGAGTCCCAACGTTTTTCTCTGAAGAAATTGTGAGTCCCAACAGTTTTCTCGGAACATATTTCGAGTCCCTACTTTTTTCTCTGAAAATATTTCGAGTCCCAACTTGTTTGTCTGAAAATATTTCGAGTCCCAACTTTTTGCTCTGAAAATATTTCGAGTCCCAACTTTTTCATCTGAACATATATCGAGTCCCTACTTTTTTCTCTGAAAATATTTCGAGTCCCAACTTTTTTCTCTGAAAATATTTCGAGTCCCAACCTTTTTCTCTGAAGAAATTTTGAGTCCCAACAGTTTTCTCTGAACATATTTCGAGTCCCTACTTTTTTCTCTGAAAATATTTCGAGTCCCAACTTTTTTCTCTGAAAATATTTCGAGTCCCAACTTTTTTCTCTAAAAATATTTCGAGTCCCAACTTTTTTCTCTGGAAATATTTCGAGTCCCAACTTTTTGCTCTGAAAATATTTCGAGTCCCAATTTTTTTCTCTGAAATTATCTCGGGTGCGTGCTTTTTTCTCTGAAAATATTTCGAGTCTCAACATTTTTCTCTGAAAATATTTCGAGTCCCAACTTTTTCTCTGAAAATATTTCGAGTCCCAACTGTTTGCTCTGAAAATATTTCGAGCCCCAACTTGTTTGTCTGCAAGTATTTCGAGTCCGTACTTTTTTCTCTGAAAATATTTCGTGTCCCAACTTTTTTGTCTGAAAATATTTCGAGTCCCTACTTTTTGCTCTGAAAATATTTTGAGTCTCAACTTTTTTGTCTGAAAATATTTCGAGTCCCAACTTTTCTTTGAAGAAATTTTGAGTCCCAACAGTTTTCTCTGAGCATACTTCGAGTCCCGACTTGTTTGTCTGAAAATATTTCGAGTCCCAACTTTTTGCTCTGAAAATATTTCTAGTCCCAACTTTTTTCCCTGAACATATTTCGAGTCCCAACTTTTTTCTCTGAAAATATTTCGAGTCCCTACTTTTTTCTCTGAAAATATTTCGAGTCCCAACTTTTTTCTCTGAAAATATTTCGAGTCCCAACGTTTTTCTCTGAAGAAATTGTGAGTCCCAACAGTTTTCTCGGAACATATTTCGGGCCCTCCTTTTTTCTCTGAACATATTTCGAGTCCCTACTTTTTTCTCTGAAAATATTTCGAGTCCCAACATTTTGCTCGGAAAATATTTCGACTCACAACTTTTTCTCTGAAAATATTTCGAGCCCCAACTTTTTTCTCTGAAAATATTTCGAGTCCCAACTTTTTTCCCTGAACATATTTCGAGTCCCTACTTTTTTCTCTGAAAACATTTCGAGTCCCAACTTTTTTGTCGGAAACTATTTCGAGTCCCAACTTTTCTGTCGGAAAATATTTCGAGTCCCAACTTTATTCCCTTAATATAGTCCCATAACTTTTCTCTGAAAATATTTTGAGTCCCAACTTTTTTCTCTGAACATATTTCGAGTCCCAACTTATTTCTCTGAAAATATTTCGAGTCCCAACTTTTTTCTCTGACTATAGTCCATACATTTTTTCTGAAAGTATTCCGTGTCACAATTCTTTTCTCTGAAAATATTCTGAGTCCCAACATTTTTCTCTGAAAATATTTCGAGTCCCAGCATTTTTCTATGAAAATATTTCGAGTCCCAACTCTTTTCTCTGAAAATATTTCGAGTCCCAACTTTTTTGTCGGGAAATATTTCGATTCCCAACTTTTTTCTCTGAAAATATTTCGAGACAACTTTTTTGTCGGAAAATATTTCGAGTCCCTACTTTTTCTCTGAAAATATTTCGAGTCCCAACTTTTTTGTCTGAAAATATTTCGAGTCCCAACATTTTCCTCTGAACATATTTCAAGTCCCAACTTTTTTCTCTGAAAAAATTTCGAGTCCCAATTTTCTTGTCTGAAAATATTTCGAGTCCCAACCTTTTTGTCTGAAAATATTTCGAGTCCCAACATTTTTCTCTGAAAATATTTCGAGTCCCAACTTTATTCCCTGAATACAGTCCCATCATATTTCTCTGAAAATATTTTGAGTCCCAACTTTTTTCTCTGAAAATATTTCGAGTCCCAACATTTTTCTCTGAACATATTTCGAGTCCCAACTTGTTTGTCGGAAAATATTTCGATTCCTAACTTTTTGCTCTGAAAATATTTCGAGTCCCAATTTTTTTCTCTGAAATTATTTCGGGTGCGTGCTTTTTTCTCTGAAAATATTTCGAGTCTCAACATTTTTCTCTGAAAATATTTCGAGTCCCAACTTTTTCTCTGAAAATATTTCGAGTCCCAACTGTTTGCTCTGAAAATATTTCGAGCCCCAACTTGTTTGTCTGCAAGTATTTCGAGTCCGTACTTTTTTCTCTGAAAATATTTCGTGTCCCAACTTTTTTGTCTGAAAATATTTCGACTCCCTACTTTTTGCTCTGAAAATATTTTGAGTCTCAACTTTTTTGTCTGAAAATATTTCGAGTCCCATCTTTTCTCTGAAGAAATTTTGAGTCCCAACAGTTTTCTCTGAGCATATTTCGAGTCCCGACTTGTTTGTCTGAAAATATTTCGAGTCCCAACTTTTTGCTCTGAAAATATTTCGAGTCCCAACTTTTTTCCCTGCACATATTTCGAGTCCCAACTTTTTTCTCTGAAAATATTTCGAAGCCCTACTTTTTTCTCTGAAAATATTTCGAGTCCCAACTTTTTTCTCTGAAAATATTTCGAGTCCCAACGTTTTTCTCTGAAGAAATTGTGAGTCCCAACAGTTTTCTCGGAACATATTTCGGGCCCTACTTTTTTCTCTGAACATATTTCGAGTCCCTACTTTTTTCTCTGAAAATATTTCGAGTCCCAACTTTTTGCTCGGAAAATATTTCGACTCACAACTTTTTCTCTGAAAATATTTCGAGCCCCAACTTTTTTCTCTGAAAATATTTCGAGTCCCAACTTTTTTCCCTGAACATATTTCGAGTCCCTACTTTTCCTCTGAAAACATTTCGAGTCCCAACTTTTTTGTCGGAAAATATTTCGAGTCCCAACTTTTTTGTCGGAAAATATTTCGAGTCCCAACTTTATTCCCTGAATATAGTCCCATAACTTTTCTCTGAAAATATTTTGAGTCCCAACTTTTTTCTCTGAACATATTTCGAGTCCCAACTTATTTCTCTGAAAATATTTCGAGTCCCAACTTTTTTCTCTGACTATAGTCCATACATTTTTTCTGAAAGTATTCCGTGTCACAATTCTTTTCTCTGAAAATATTCTGAGTCCCAACATTTTTCTCTGAAAATATTTCGAGTCCCAGCATTTTTCTATGAAAATATTTCGAGTCCCAGCTCTTTTCTCTGAAAATATTTCGAGTCCCAACTTTTTTGTCGGGAAATATTTCGAGTCCCTACTTTTTTCTCTGAAAATATTTCGAGACTCAACTTTTTTGTCGGAAAATATTTCGAGTCCCTACTTTTTTCTCTGAAAATATTTCGAGTCCCAACTTTTTTGTCTGAAAATATTTCGAGTCCCAACATTTTCCTCTGAACATATTTCAAGTCCCAACATTTTTCTCTGAAAATATTTCGAGTCCCAATTTTCTTGTCGGAAAATATTTCGAGTCCCAACTTTTTTGTTTGAAAATATTTCGAGTCCCAACTTTTTTCTCTGAAAATATTTTGAGTCCCAACTTTATTCCCTGAATACTGTCCCATCATTTTTCTCTGAAAATATTTTGAGTCCCAACTTTTTTCTCTGAAAATATTTTGAGTCCCAACATTTTTCTCTGAAAATATTTCGAGTCCCAACTTTATTCCCTGAACACAGTCCCATCATTTTTCTCTGAAAATATTTTGAATCCCAACCCTTTTCTCTGGCATTATTTCGAGTCCCAATATTTTTCTCGGAACTCATTTCGTGTCCCAACTTTTTTGTCTGAAAATATTTCGAATCCCAACATTTTTCTCTCAAAATATTTCGAGTCCCAAGATTTTTCTCTGAACATATTTCGAGTCCTAAATTTTTTGTCTGAAAATATTTCGAGTCCCAATTTTTTTGCCTGAAAATATTTTGAGTTTCAACATTTTCTCTGAAAATACTTCGAGTCCCAACTTTTTTCTCTGAATATAGTCCATACATTTTTTCTGAAAGTATTCCGAGTCACAATTCTTTTCTCTGAAAATATTTCGAGTCCGAACTTTTTTCTCTGAACATATTTCGAGTCCCAACTTTTTTCCCTGAACGTATTTCGAGTCCCTACTTTTTTCTCTGAAAATATTTCGAGTCCCAACTTTTTCGTCGGAAAATATTTCGACTCACAACTTTTTTCTCTGAAAATATTTCGAGCTCCAAGTTTTTTCGCTGAAAATATTTCGAGTCCCAACTTTTTTCCCTGAACATATTTCGAGTCCCTACTTTTTTCTCTGAAAATATTTCGAGTCCCAACTTTTTTGTCGGAAAATATTTCGAGTCCCAACTTTGTTGTCGGAACATACTCGTATTTCGAGTCCCAACTTTTTTGTCGGAAAATATTTCGAGTCCCAACTTTATTCCCTGAATACAGTCCCATAACTTTTCTCTGAAAATATTTTGAGTTCCAACTTTTTTCTCTGAACATATTTTGAGTCCCAACTTATTTCTCTGAAAATATTTCGAGTCCCAACTTTTTTCTCTGAATATAGTCCATACATTTTTTCTGAAAGTATTCCGAGTCACAATTCTTTTCTCTGAAAATATTCTGAGTCCCAACATTTTTCTCTGAAAATATTTCGAGTCCCAGGATTTTTCTCTGAAAATATTTCGAGTCCCAACTTTTTGCTCGGAAAATATTTCGAGTCCCAACTTTTTTCTCTGGAAATATTTCGAGTCCCAACTTTTTTCTCTGAAAATATTTAGAGTCCCAACTTTTTTGTCGGGAAATATTTCGAGTCCCAACTTTTTTCTCTGAAAATATTTCGAGTCCCAACTTTTTTGTCTGAAAATATTTCGAGTCCCAACATTTTTCTCTGAACATATTTCGAGTCCAAACTTTTTTCTCTGAAAATATTCTGAGTCCCAACTTCTTAGTCTGAAAATATTTCGAGTCCCAACCTTTTTGTCTGAAAATATTTTGAGTCCCAACATTTTTCTCTGAAAATATTTCGAGTCCCAACTTTTTGCTCTGAAAATATTTCGAGTCCCAATTTTTTGCCTGAAAATATTTCCAGTCCCAGCATTTTTCTCTGAACATATTTCGAGTCCCAACTTGTTTGTCTGAAAATATTTCGATTCCTAACTTTTTGCTCTGAAAATATTTCGAGTCCCAATTTTTTTGTCTGAAAATATTTCGAGTCCCAATTTTTTGCCTGAAAATATTTCGAGTCCCAATTTTTTGCCTGAAAATATTTCGAGTCCCAATAATTTTCTCTGAAAATATTTTGAGTCCCAACTTTATTCCCTGAAT
The DNA here is from genome assembly GCA_963969285.1 of Odontomyia ornata. NCBI lineage: Eukaryota > Metazoa > Arthropoda > Insecta > Diptera > Stratiomyidae > Odontomyia > Odontomyia ornata. The sequence continues at coordinate 19,007,639 of OZ017738.1, read as the reverse complement.
ACAGTCCCATCATTTTTCTCTGAAAATATTTCGAGTCCCTACTTTTTTCTCTGAAAATATTTCGAGTCCCAACTTTTTGCCTGAAAATATTCCGACTCACAACTTATTTCTCTGAAAATATTTCGAGCCCCAACTTTTTTCTCTGAAAATATTTCGAGGCCCAACTTTTTTCCCTGAACATATTTCGAGTCCCTACTTTTTTCTCTGAAAATATTTCGAGTCCCAACTTTTTTCTCTGAAAATATTTCGAGTCCCAACTTGTTTGTCTGAAAATATTTCGATTCCCAACTTTTTGCTCTGAAAATATTTCGAGTCCCAACTTTTTTCTCTGAACATATATCGAGTCCCTACTTTTTTTCTCTGAAAATATTTCGAGTCCCAACTTTTTTCTCTGAAAATATTTCGAGTCCCAACGTTTTTCTCTGAAGAAATTGTGAGTCCCAACAGTTTTCTCGGAACATATTTCGAGTCCCTACTTTTTTCTCTGAAAATATTTCGAGTCCCAACTTGTTTGTCTGAAAATATTTCGAGTCCCAACTTTTTGCTCTGAAAATATTTCGAGTCCCAACTTTTTTATCTGAACATATATCGAGTCCCTACTTTTTTCTCTGAAAATATTTCGAGTCCCAACTTTTTTCTCTGAAAATATTTCGAGTCCCAACCTTTTTCTCTGAAGAAATTTTGAGTCCCAACAGTTTTCTGTGAACATATTTCGAGTCCCTACTTTTTTCTCTGAAAATATTTCGAGTCCCAACTTTTTTCTCTGAAAATATTTCGAGTCCCAACTTTTTTCTCGAAAAAAATTTCGAGTCCCAACATTTTTCTCGCAACATATTTCGAGTCCCTACTTTTTTCTCTGAAAATATTTCGAGTCCCAACGATTTTCTCTGAAAATATTTCGAGTTCCAACATTTTTCTCTGAAAAAATTTCGAGTCCCAATTTTTTGTCTGAAAATATTTCGAGTCCCAACATTTTTCTCTGAAAATATTTCGAGTCCCAACTTTATTCCCTGAATAACAGTCCCATCATTTTTCTCTGAAAATATTTTGAGTCCCAACTTTTTTCTCTTAACATATTTCGAGCCCCAACTTTTTTCTCTGAAAATATTTCGAGTCCCAACTTTTTTCCCTGAACATATTTCGAGTCCCTCCTTTTTTCTCTGAAAACATTTCGAGTCCCAACTTTTTTGTCGGAAACTATTTCGAGTCCCAACTTTTCTGTCGGAAAATATTTCGAGTCCCAACTTTATTCCCTGAATATAGTCCCATAACTTTTCTCTGAAAATATTTTGAGTCCCAACTTTTTTCTCTGAACATATTTCGAGTCCCAACTTATTTCTCTGAAAATATTTCGAGTCCCAACTTTTTTCTCTGACTATAGTCCATACATTTTTTCTGAAAGTATTCCGTGTCACAATTCTTTTCTCTGAAAATATTCTGAGTCCCAACATTTTTCTCTGAAAATATTTCGAGTCCCGGCATTTTTCTATGAAAATATTTCGAGTCCCAACTCTTTTCTCTGAAAATATTTCGAGTCCCAACTTTTTTGTCGGGAAATATTTCGAGTCCCAACTTTTTTCTCTGAAAATATTTCGAGACAACTTTTTTGTCGGAAAATATTTCGAGTCCCTACTTTTTCTCTGAAAATATTTCGAGTCCCAACTTTTTTGTCTGAAAATATTTCGAGTCCCAACATTTTCCTCTGAACATATTTCAAGTCCCAACTTTTTTCTCTGAAAAAATTTCGAGTCCCAATTTTCTTGTCTGAAAATATTTCGAGTCCCAACCTTTTTGTCTGAAAATATTTCGAGTCCCAACATTTTTCTCTGAAAATATTTCGAGTCCCAACTTTATTCCCTGAATACAGTCCCATCATATTTCTCTGAAAATATTTTGAGTCCCAACTTTTTTTTCTGAAAATATTTCGAGTCCCAACATTTTTCTCTGAACATATTTCGAGTCCCAACTTGTTTGTCGGAAAATATTTCGATTCCTAACTTTTCGCTCTGAAAATATTTCGAGTCCCAATTTTTTTCTCTGAAATTATTTCGGGTGCGTGCTTTTTTCTCTGAAAATATTTCGAGTCTCAACATTTTTCTCTGAAAATATTTCGAGTCCCAACTTTTTCTCTGAAAATATTTCGAGTCCCAACTGTTTGCTCTGAAAATTTTTCGAGCCCCAACTTGTTTGTCTGCAAGTATTTCGAGTCCGTACTTTTTTCTCTGAAAATATTTCGTGTCCCAACTTTTTTGTCTGAAAATATTTCGAGCCCCTACTTTTTGCTCTGAAAATATTTTGAATCTCAACTTTTTTGTCTGAAAATATTTCGAGTCCCAACTTTTCTCTGAAGAAATTTTGAGTCCCAACAGTTTTCTCTGAGCATATTTCGAGTCCCGACTTGTTTGTCTGAAAATATTTCGAGTCCCAACTTTTTGCTCTGAAAATATTTCGAGTCCCAACTTTTTTCCCTGAACATATTTCGAGTCCCAACTTTTTTCTCTGAAAATATTTCGAGTCCCTACTTTTTTCTCTGAAAATATTTCGAGTCCCAACTTTTTTCTCTGAAAATATTTCGAGTCCCAACGTTTTTCTCTGAAGAAATTGTGAGTCCCAACAGTTTTCTCGGAACATATTTCGGGCCCTACTTTTTTCTCTGAACATATTTCGAGTCCCTACTTTTTTCTCTGAAAATATTTCGAGTCCCAACTTTTTGCTCGGAAAATATTTCGACTCACAACTTTTTCTCTGAAAATATTTCGAGCCCCAACTTTTTTCTCTGAAAATATTTTGAGTCCCAACTTTTTTCTCTGAACATATTTCGAGTCCCAACTTATTTCTCTGAAAATATTTCGAGTCCCAACTTTTTTCTCTGACTATAGTCCATACATTTTTTCTGAAAGTATTCCGTGTCACAATTCTTTTCTCTGAAAATATTCTGAGTCCCAACATTTTTCTCTGAAAATATTTCGAGTCCCAGCATTTTTCTATGAAAATATTTCGAGTCCCAACTCTTTTCTCTGAAAATATTTCGAGTCCCAACTTTTTTGTCGGGAAATATTTCGAGTCCCAACTTTTTTCTCTGAAAATATTTCGAGACTCAACTTTTTTGTCGGAAAATATTTCGAGTCCCTACTTTTTTCTCTGAAAATATTTCGAGTCCCAACTTTTTTGTCTGAAAATATTTCGAGTCCCAACATTTTCCTCTGAACATATTTCAAGTCCCAACATTTTTCTCTGAAAATATTTCGAGTCCCAATTTTCTTGTCGGAAAATATTTCGAGTCCCAACTTTTTTGTTTGAAAATATTTCGAGTCCCAACTTTTTTCTCTGAAAATATTTTGAGTCCCAACTTTATTCCCTGAATACTGTCCCATCATTTTTCTCTGAAAATATTTTGAGTCCCAACTTTTTTCTCTGAAAATATTTTGAGTCCCAACATTTTTCTCTGAAAATATTTCGAGTCCCAACTTTATTCCCTGAACACAGTCCCATCATTTTTCTCTGAAAATATTTTGAATCCCAACCCTTTTCTCTGGCATTATTTCGAGTCCCAATATTTTTCTCGGAACTCATTTCGTGTCCCAACTTTTTTGTCTGAAAATATTTCGAATCCCAACATTTTTCTCTCAAAATATTTCGAGTCCCAACATTTTTCTCTGAACATATTTCGAGTCCTAAATTTTTTGTCTGAAAATATTTCGAGTCCCAATTTTTTTGCCTGAAAATATTTTGAGTTTCAACATTTTCTCTGAAAATACTTCGAGTCCCAACTTTTTTCTCTGAATATAGTCCATACATTTTTTCTGAAAGTATTCCGAGTCACAATTCTTTTCTCTGAAAATATTTCGAGTCCGAACTTTTTCCTCTGAACATATTTCGAGTCCCAACTTTTTTCCCTGAACGTATTTCGAGTCCCTACTTTTTTCTCTGAAAATATTTCGAGTCCCAACTTTTTCGTCGGAAAATATTTCGACTCACAACTTTTTTCTCTGAAAATATTTCGAGCTCAAAGTTTTTTCGCTGAAAATATTTCGAGTCCCAACTTTTTTCCCTGAACATATTTCGAGTCCCTACTTTTTTCTCTGAAAATATTTCGAGTCCCAACTTTTTTGTCGGAAAATATTTCGAGTCCCAACTTTGTTGTCGGAACATACTCGTATTTCGAGTCCCAACTTTTTTGTCGGAAAATATTTCGAGTCCCAACTTTATTCCCTGAATACAGTCCCATAACTTTTCTCTGAAAATATTTTGAGTTCCAACTTTTTTCTCTGAACATATTTTGAGTCCCAACTTATTTCTCTGAAAATATTTCGAGTCCCAACTTTTTTCTCTGAATATAGTCCATACATTTTTTCTGAAAGTATTCCGAGTCACAATTCTTTTCTCTGAAAATATTCTGAGTCCCAACATTTTTCTCTGAAAATATTTCGAGTCCCAGGATTTTTCTCTGAAAATATTTCGAGTCCCAACTTTTTGCTCGGAAAATATTTCGAGTCCCAACTTTTTTCTCTGGAAATATTTCGAGTCCCAACTTTTTTCTCTGAAAATATTTAGAGTCCCAACTTTTTTGTCGGGAAATATTTCGAGTCCCAACTTTTTTCTCTGAAAATATTTGGAGTCCCAACTTTTTTGTCTGAAAATATTTCGAGTCCCAACATTTTTCTCTGAACATATTTCGAGTCCAAACTTTTTTCTCTGAAAATATTCTGAGTCCCAACTTCTTAGTCTGAAAATATTTCGAGTCCCAACCTTTTTGTCTGAAAATATTTTGAGTCCCAACATTTTTCTCTGAAAATATTTCGAGTCCCAACTTTTTGCTCTGAAAATATTTCGAGTCCCAATTTTTTGCCTGAAAATATTTCCAGTCCCAGCATTTTTCTCTGAACATATTTCGAGTCCCAACTTGTTTGTCTGAAAATATTTCGATTCCTAACTTTTTGCTCTGAAAATATTTCGAGTCCCAATTTTTTTGTCTGAAAATATTTCGAGTCCCAATTTTTTGCCTGAAAATATTTCGAGTCCCAATTTTTTGCCTGAAAATATTTCGAGTCCCAATAATTTTCTCTGAAAATATTTTGAGTCCCAACTTTATTCCCTGAATACAGTCCCATCATTTTTCTCTGAAAATATTTCGAGTCCCTACTTTTTTCTCTGAAAATATTTCGAGTCCCAACTTTTTGCCTGAAAATATTCCGACTCACAACTTATTTCTCTGAAAATATTTCGAGCCCCAACTTTTTTCTCTGAAAATATTTCGAGGCCCAACTTTTTTCCCTGAACATATTTCGAGTCCCTACTTTTTTCTCTGAAAATATTTCGAGTCCCAACTTTTTTCTCTGAAAATATTTCGAGTCCCAACTTGTTTGTCTGAAAATATTTCGATTCCCAACTTTTTGCTCTGAAAATATTTCGAGTCCCAACTTTTTTCTCTGAACATATATCGAGTCCCTACTTTTTTTCTCTGAAAATATTTCGAGTCCCAACTTTTTTCTCTGAAAATATTTCGAGTCCCAACGTTTTTCTCTGAAGAAATTGTGAGTCCCAACAGTTTTCTCGGAACATATTTCGAGTCCCTACTTTTTTCTCTGAAAATATTTCGAGTCCCAACTTGTTTGTCTGAAAATATTTCGAGTCCCAACTTTTTGCTCTGAAAATATTTCGAGTCCCTACTGTTTTATCTGAACATATATCGAGTCCCTACTTTTTTCTCTGAAAATATTTCGAGTCCCAACTTTTTTCTCTGAAAATATTTCGAGTCCCAACCTTTTTCTCTGAAGAAATTTTGAGTCCCAACAGTTTTCTCTGAACATATTTCGAGTCCCTACTTTTTTCTCTGAAAATATTTCGAGTCCCAACTTTTTTCTCTGAAAATATTTCGAGTCCCAACTTTTTTCTCGAAAAAAATTTCGAGTCCCAACATTTTTCTCGCAACATATTTCGAGTCCCTACTTTTTTCTCTGAAAATATTTCGAGTCCCAACGATTTTCTCTGAAAATATTTCGAGTTCCAACATTTTTCTCTGAAAAAATTTCGAGTCCCAATTTTTTGTCTGAAAATATTTCGAGTCCCAACATTTTTCTCTGAAAATATTTCGAGTCCCAACTTTATTCCCTGAATAACAGTCCCATCATTTTTCTCTGAAAATATTTTGAGTCCCAACTTTTTTCTCTTAACATATTTCGAGTCCCAACTTTTTTCTCTGAAAATGTTTCGAGTATATGTACATATATATATATATATATATATATATATATATATATATATATATATATATATATATATATATATATATATATATATAGGGGAAGGTAGTCAGGGTTGGGACGCTGTCAGGGTTGGGACACTCCTATATATCGAGCAAGACACTCCGCGCCAACTATGTCAAAGCGTGGTATTACTTCTGTTGGTAACGTTAAACTTTTCCGTGTATCGCTCGTGTCAAAGATTGCTTGGTTAAAGTACTGTGTTGTCGTTTTGTTTTGGATACCTCGAAAAGTTTTGCCTTGTGCGTCATAATTGCCTTAAAACTCCGAGGGAAAACATGTCGACGCAAAAGTAAGTATATATTTCTTATCTGTAGATGCCCCTAAATACGTTCCCAGAGGGTAAAGTTGAAATACCAAATTGTTTGTCTCAAGGTTAAAGTGGCATAAAATGGTGCTTGTAGTCAGGGTTGGGACATTTCTGTAGTCAGGGTTGGGACATATCATTTTTTTAAAAATCAGGTAAATAATTGTTTCGCAACTATTATGCAATCCACAAAAAATGAGATTAACATATTTTTGTCATTGTAATAATTTTTATCAATACGATTCAATATATTTTGAAATAAAAAATTAAGAAAATAAAATTGTCTCCAAGAAACAAAAATAAACTTAGTAAAAAAATATCACTAAAAAAATACAATACTAAAATAAACATAAAACATAACATAAATAAAAATAACAATTTGAAATTAAAACTCGGTCATAATAAAAAATTGTTTGTTTTTAGAACTTCTCGCTTCAAAAGAAAAACAGACAGAGGCAACTTTGATCTAAAAGATGCCGTTCAGGCGGTTAAAGCAGTGAAGTTGGACAACAAAGCCGTGAGAGCTGCTGCAGTGCAATACAATGTGCCTAAATCTACTTTATGGCGATATGTAGACATTGTGTCGAAGAAACACGAAGAAATTTCTACTGTGTCTGACGAGCAATTGCTAGAAACGATTCAACATGTTGGTACATACGCTGCATGTGTCACGAATCAAGTGAGTATCAAAATATGTGTGAAAAATAAAAAAAAATTAGTTTAACATCAATTTATGAATTCGGTATTTTCTTTTTTTCAGGTGTTTACGGCCCAACAAGAGAAAGCGCTCGTCAACTACATCAAGCAATGCAGCGACTACTACTATGGTCTTAATGTCACTGAGTTGAGACAGCTGGCATATCAATTTGCCATAAAAAGCCAAATAAAATATCCTGAAATCTGGAATGTCGACAAAATGGCAGGCCGTGATTGGTATTACGGGTTCATGAGGCGCCACAAGGAACTTACTCTGCGCACCCCCGAGCAAACGTCCCTGCATCGTGTTAAATCGTTTTCGAAAGAAAACGTACAGTATTTTTTTATTAATCTCGACGCAGTACTGACAGAGCATCCATATCAGGTGGCAGACATCTGGAACATGGACGAAACAGGATTTTCGACAGTGCCAACCAAGATTGGAAAAGTGATTTCCGTGCGAGGCTCCAAAAGAGTGGGGCAAATCTCGTCTCAAGAACGAGGATCTATGGTGACGATGGCTCTAGCAGTGAATGCTGAAGGAAATTCAATACCACCGTTCTTCTTATTCGCTAGAAAGAATATGCAATCTTCATTCATGGAGAATTCATCACCTGGGGCAGTTGGGTTTGCAAACGGGTCTGGGTGGATGCAGCAAATAGAGTTTGTGGAGTACATCAAGTTTTTCATTGATAAGACAAAAGTCTCAAAGCAAACACCTAAACTGTTGCTGTTAGATAATCACACGTCGCATCTCTCCGTCGAGGCATTAGATATCGCTGCTGAAAATGGCGTCACTATGCTCACATTTCCCCCTCACTGCAGTCATCGCCTACAACCCTTAGACGTCTCAGTGTTTGGTCCCGTTAAAGCCTATTACAAATCCCAATGTAATGCATGGCAGAAGAATCACGCCGGCAAAGCCCTGGAAATTAGACACATTCCAGAACTAGTCCGATCTACCTTGGACTTGGCGCTTACTCCTCGGAATATAAAAGCCGGGTTTCTTGCCACTGGTATTTGTCCGTACAACTCCGATATTTTCGCTGATTCCGACTTCGTTCAAGCTGTGTTTAGTGGGGAAAACGAGCGAGCTGTTCAGGAGAACGAAGAAACTGAAGGAGATTTACAGCGCCATATAATAGTTTCGGATACTCTTGAGGTTGGTGCGGACAAGGAAGCAGCGAGTTCTGTTGGCACGCACGCGAAAGTAGCGAGTTCTGAGCCTTTGACTTCTACGTCATGTGAGTCTGACCTTTCCAAAATTTTGTCATCGATTGGGCCTGTGCAAGCGGCCACGCCAGTAAAAACATCTAATCGTGGACGGCGCGCAATGAAAAGTGCCATTTTAACATCATCAGACAACCGTCAGCAATTGCGAGAAAAACAAGCAAAGCGTGATGCTTCTAAAACACCGGAAAAAGGCTCAGTATCTAACACTACAAAATCGAACCCAAAAACACCAGCAAAACTAGGTCACCCACCAAAGAAAGCACGAAAACAACTTTCTTCAGACGAAAATGATGACGAAGACTTTTGCATCATTTGCTTGGAAACGATGCCACGGGTTTTGAATCGCAACAACTCCATTGCCTGCAGCGAGTGCAAAAGAGAAGTTCATCTGAAGTGCGCCAACCTTACTAAGAGTTACTTCATTTGCCAAAATTGTGAATCTGACTAATGTTTCCACGTCAAAAGTCTGTAATATTAAATAAATAAACAAAATTGATTTTATATTTCTTCATTACAAATTATTTTTGAACAAATTTCGCAGATTTTTACCAGTGTCCCAACCCTGACTACAAGTCCCAACCCTGACAACATTTTTCGTTTTTTTATTGTTTTGATAACTTTTTTTTATTGGTGCGCTTTGCGTTGTCCGATGGAAAACTTGATTTTTATCGAGTTTACTTTCATATGAGGCAGAAATATCGATCAATTTGGAATTTAAACAAAAGATACAGAGGAAAGTCTAAAAGTGTCCCAACCCTGACTACCTTCCTATATATATATATACATATATATATATATATATATATATATATATATATATATATATATATATATATAAATGTGATTGTGTGTGTGTGTGTATACACTATATACAATATATATATATATATATATATATATATATATATATATATATATATATATATATATATAAATATATATATATATATATATATAGATATGTATATAGAGATATATATATATATATATATATATATATATATATATATATATATATATATATATATATATATATATATATATATATATATATATATATATATATATATATATATATATATATATATATATATATATATCTATATATGTGTATGTATCGACATATCTATTTATAAATGTAAATATAAAGTTTACTCCGGAATTAATCTCAAGGAATTTACTTAAGAAGATCCTTCTTAACCGTATCTCTCGTTCACTTTTATTCGGGACCCATCGCCTTCGTTTACAGTTAACCATGGCACCTAATTTAGATGAAATTATACCCTATAGTTCAATGAAACATCGGCTATGCATTTTCATCTCCATATGTAAAGTTATAAAAGGAAAAGTATATCTTTTTAGGTTGCAATTCTTGCCGGTATTTAGTATGGAAATTACTTATTTTAGATTTCTGGGCATATGTTATACGAGGTGTGTTCAAAAAATATCGCGAATTTTGTTTTTTTTTTAAATTATTTATTTATTCATGAATATCTATTTTGTCCCCTTCAAAGTAATCCTCATGAGATATTATACACTTGTGCCAACGGTTTTTCCAATCTTCGAAGCACTTCAAAAAATCATTTTTTTAATCTTGTTCAGCTCCTCCTTCGATGCCGTCTTTATCTCGTCAAGCGTAGCGTAACGTCGTCCTTTCATGGGCCTCTTAAGTTTAGGAAACAAGAAAAAGTCACAGGGGGCCAGATCTGGGGAATACGGTGGCTGCGGCATCATTAGTGTGTTGTTTTTGGCCAAAAAGTCGCGCACAAGCAATTGGTCGCAATTGAGCAATTTTGGTACGAATTTCGCGGCGACCCGTCTCATGCCCAAATCATTGATAAAAATCGAATAGCACGAGCCAATCGATATGTTTAGGTCCTCGGCAACTACTCTAACGGTGATTCGACGATTGGCCAATACCATTTTCTCCACTTCATTAATTTTTTCGTCTGTTGTTGAAGTGCTCGGGCGTCCGGCACGCTCTTCGTCGTTCACATCTTCTCGGCCTTCTAAAAACATTTTGTACCACCGATAAACGTTGTTTTGGTCCAAGGTAGCTTCTCCGTATGCCACAGTGAACATTCGGAATGCATCCGCGCACTTAATTTCGTTTTTCACACAAAATTTGATACACGTTCTTTGATCCATTTTTTTGAATAAGTAAAAATCGAAGACGATTGAAAACACGTGCAAGTAAAGCAGCTATCACCAATTAAGTGAACATTCAAAATGGCCGAGCTTGTCGGCATAAGTGACAGACATGAGTACCAACATAACGCCACAAAAAAATCGAAATTCGAATATACGTAACCCGCGAAAAATTCAAAATTCGCGATACTTTTTGCACACCTCGTAATGTATAATATTAACTGGAAAGTAACGAATCAACTCTATAATTTGAAATCACTCAGTCCTTATTATTTCTTCGGGGAGTTTTATAAATTCGATAGCTAACGTTTACATCTAAGGATGTAAGAAGGATCCTTTACTAAGCTCATCGGTAAGCAAAGGATGACTTCGGAAGAGAAAAGCATCCTGAAAAGTTCCCTCTAACTATTGTTGAATTGTATTTATGCCACATTTAGAAGTAATTTATTGGTTATTTCCGGTGGAAACGATTGAATAAAATGTACCGTTTATGCAGAAAATTAAGGATACTGATAATTTTTATCATTTGCCTCCAAAGGACTCGGTATTTCCATCAAATCCTTGAACAGTGCCAACTAATTGGCACTTTTCGTGCGAAAAATTATTTAGACTCAATTTCTCGACACCCATGTATCATATTGAACTGTTAGTATCTACAGAGTCCTGGGAAGGATTACAATTCTGTTCCGATACATTTTAGATCAATATGTTATCCTTCATTTGAAACTCCTACAATCAAAATCCTTACACCCGTCGATCAGTTATGCTGAAAAATCCGGGTGAAAGTCGGAAATTTTGTAGTTTTAAGGATAAAAGTCCTTTACCGTGACTTGAATTTCTTATTCTTTAAACGGGACCTAACTGGAAGAAAGACATATCATTTGCCAAAAACAGGACTCTTCTATCTATCTCCGTTTAAAAGTTATGCGTGAACATACAAAAAAAAGCAAAAAAAAAATATACGCGATGAATTGATAACCTTCTTACTTTTGGAAGTCGGTTAAAAATAGACATCTACAGAAGCAATCTAAGGATTCGAGAAGGCACTTGGTCTTGTTTTGACCCTCATAAAGCCGAGCGGGATCCAGTTGCATCCCTAACCCCCATTTTTGGGTATATTTACTAAAATAAATGTTTTTACTTAATTTACTTTCAGCTGTGTTTCTAAAATATATTCCTTATTTGGTATAAAAAAAGTTTTAATAAATTGTTATTTATTCTAACAAACTATAGTGATTTTTGTTCCTTGGGGTCTAGCTGCACCCCGCTCGGTATGTAAAGACAGGTATATATTTTGCATACGTTGGAAATAAACCCCAAATCGCTCAAACGACGGGGATTCACCGTTTTTTGGCGTCAACCTCACGCGCTTATCGCATTAAAATTTTAGTGTTTAGTTACGTTTGCAGTGATTGTCGAGTACCTATGGGCTTGTAAAAATGAGTGATCCACGTGAATTTCGAAGTGAAAATAAGCTAACTGACAAAGAACTATTGGCGTTATTGGAAACAGACGATTACGATAGTTATAACGAATTGATACTAGAGGATGGTTCAAGTGATATCGAAAAGACTGATATAGTGACTGAAACAGATGAGGTAAATGATGTTTTGCAAGGATAGGATAGGATAGTGAAAAAGAGTTGACAAATTCAGTAAAATTGCATACTGATAATCCAACTCATACGTCTAAAGATTGTAGTGTGGGCAAAAGTTCCACTTAATACGATGATAAAGAGAAAAAAATGTAATATTCAAAAAGTTTCAGCTAATTTGACTAGATATAGTTCGCAATTTTCCAGCATAAAAGAAGCTTTGAAACAATTTTTTTCCAAGATATTATGGATATAATTTTATCAGAGATGAATAGAAAAGCCGAATCATATGACAAAAAATAGGAAAGCCTTTTCTCCTTCTGTGCAAGAAGAACTCGAAGCATTTATTGGTCTGTTAATTATTTTTGGCGTCTGGCACGCTTTTCAAGAGACAATATGTGTACTATGGAGCCAAGATCCAACTTTCTGTTGACCTCTAGTATCATCTGCATTGTCCCGCAATAGATTCCAACAGAGTATGTACTTTCTAAGATTCGTCAATTTTGAAACAAGAGAAGATAGAAAATCCACTGATAAATTTGCTCCAATCAGATATGTTTTTGATAGTTTTGTATCAAATTGCAAGATCTATTTGAACACTTGAACGTGGATGAGCAGTTAGTCCCATTCAGAGGCAATGCTTCCTTTCGGGTTTGCATGAAAAGTAAGCCGGACAAGTACGGCTTAAAAATTTGGACCGTGGCTGATTGTATTTAGTTTGGCGTATACAGCGAATGTGCAAATTTATTTATTTCATGTAAAAATGCAGATATTTTAGGCTAAGAAGAAAATAAACCAGATATATGTAGGTCAAGGGCAAAGGGTAGTGATGAACCTGTTAAACCATTTATCTACAGGATATGCAATAACTACTGATAACTTTTTTACCAGTATTGAGTTAGCCAATAAGCTTTAAGACAAAAACATTACCTTGGGTGGCATAATGCGTGAAAATAAGCCTTATAGTCCGGAATAACTACTTCCAGCAAGATATAAGAAGGACTTTTCAAGCATATTTGCTTTTATGGAAAATGAACCCTTAGTTTCTTACGTACCAAAAAAAAATGCAGCAGTTATTATTTTATTGACTAAACATAACGATGACAAAATAAGTGGAGAGAAAACTGATTACAAACCATATATTATCTTACACTACAATAAAACAAAGGGTGCAGTGGAGACAACAGATAAATTAGCAAAGGAATTCACGACACAAAGAAAAGGTAATCGGTGGCCGATGACAATCTTTTTTCATCTGCTAGACATTGATTGCATCAACGCCTATAAGCTTAGGGTGTTGAAAAATCCAGATTGGAAACAAAAGAAGAAGATTGTTTTTGTTGGAATTGGGCCAAGCATTAATTAGAAAAAAGTATAATTCGTAGGTACCAAAATGACAAGTTATTACACTCCAATATAAAACAATCCTTGTCAACCATTTTGCCTGAGTTAAACGTAAGGAACGAACAACCTGTTCCCGTTATTGGAGGACGCAGCGATGTTTCTTATGCGACAGAAGTAAAGATAGGAAATCTTGAAAGTTTTGTTTTCGGTGCAATCAGTACGTATATACAGAGCATTCAAAAAATATAACAGTTTGTAACAAGTGTGAAATTTAAACTTTTATTTAAAATGTCACAGAATCCAGTTTCTTCTTCAGATTCATATTTCTTAATTTTTTTTTGTATTATAATCATTCCATACTATTTTTACAAAATGTATATACTTATTTATCAATGCTTACGGCATATTTATATGTCAATATATATTTTTTTATAACCAGAAAGTATTTATTTTTAATATTCCTTAAACATAAAATTAAAAAAATAATATCTAATAAAACAAAAAAAATTTGAATTACATTTGCATTCCATTTGGTATTTAAAATAAGTTTTTGACCACGGGTTTATGAAGGTTGAATGAAAATAAAATAAAGTAAGTGAATTGATATAGCTTTTTAGCAATAAAACCTCTTCTACGCATCTGCGTGCATATACCCAACTAAAAATTTGATTTAAATAGGCTGAAATGAAGTTGTTTTTTTTTCAAAGCGCTGAAAGTGTAGACACTGCTTGGTTACTTGAGGGTCCGCAAACTCGAATACTAGACTGAGAATTGAAACCATAGTATACCATGCACAGCATAAAACTACATCATTGACAACTATGGGGCATCACCTGTGACGACTACTATCGCAAATTCAAATACTGGCAGTTGCGCCCCGAATAGTTTATTCTGAGGATGTGGAACAAAACCTGGCATCTGATAGCGGGTAGCTATGATACACATTTAAATGTAGAATAAACTTGGCATGAACTGTCAAGTGAAGTCAAATATCAAAATGATATGACAAGAAATGAGAATTTCATACGATTCCTAGCTATATTTTTCAAATATTTGTATGCGAAATGGTTTGATTAGCACCAATAATCAACTTAATTTGTTTGATACAGAGAAATTTCATTTATACTGGGAATTTATCCTGGTATTGATGCTAGGTTTATAATAATTTGGAGAACGTGGGATACTTGGTTTAATTTAGTATACTAGGTTCGTATAATGCATACCTGTCAAGGCTATAAGCTGAACTAAGTGAAAGAGCTTGAAATATCCAAAACAAATATAATGTCGCTGACAATGCGGAGAAAACTCATCGGCATCCACATGACGGTTTGCAATAAAGCTGTAAAGGCTGTTTTTTTAGAGGTGGAGAGCTTTAAGTTCAAGCTGGATTAAGAGGAACGCAAGACGATGATGTAATAATTTTACTTCGTCTATTCTCCCGAGATATCCTGAAGGAAATTTAAATCAACTTCTCATTCGTTAAAGATGTGAAATCTCTATACATGCCGATGGCTTGTACCCTACAGGTCAATTAGTCAAGGCACCTTTAGCCTGCTCCAAATTAGTAAGTAGTTCGGAGAGAAATTTCGGTCGCAGGTCTTACGCCAGTAGACTAAGCGCAATTAAATTTCTTCAGCCACCAATTCAAATGCCCGTTTAAAATACATTCCGAAATTTCCCGAGGAAAAATTTCACCATCACTTAAACGCTGCCTTTGTGAGGCTTCCAACTAACCAATCAACAACAACAAAATCGAATTCACACGTTCCCGATCTAAATACCGATGCATTGCCAGACATAAGCTACTCTAAGTCTAACCGAAATATTCTACACTAATAAAAACACCAAGTACAAACTGTGGCACCGCGTTGCCGAACCGAACCAATTAATCGGAAATTGTTAAAACCATAGTACATTCACATAGTATCCACACTCAATCTAGCCTTCGGAAAAAACCGATCACAAGCCGAAGAAAAACCATAAATCTTTGGCAGCAGGTAGATACGTAAATACTGATGCGAGGTTTGGTGTGAATATAAACATGCGCTTCGATGAGTGATTTTAGGATTACCAGACCTCAAAAAATTGATAATTTTGCACTCGTTCAATGCAATCTTTTAGTTTTTCATTGGGATCTGGCAATACTCCCATGTTCTGAAATGCGTGAAAGAACACGTGCGCCTTAGCTCAGCTGACCGGCCCCTGGGAAAATTCAGAAAGTGTGCAAGACAAGGTAAATGGAAGGTGTGGATACTATGTGAATGTACTCGTACTATGGTTAAAACCTTACCCACTCGGCGGCATACTAACCTTCCGCTTCTGTTTCTCGCGAAAACTCTACCCTATAGAAAGGAAATATTTTTTTGTAGTTAGCAATGCATTTTAATGTTTCAACAATTTCCCTTACTTAATAACAAAGAAATAACATTTTTTCTCTTTTTCTTTTCTTCTTTAAAGGTAATATCGATACTAAATTTATCATTATTTGGCTTTATACAATTTATTTGTTAGTATTATCTACGAGTCCTTTTGCTTCTATTTAGCGCTTATTGTATGTTTTTATGGTCATAAAGTGTAGTAATCGAGCAGTCCGCACAGGCAAACGGCTCGAGGAACCTTCACGAGAATGGACAGGAAAGTATGATATTTGATGCGTTCTAGTCTTACAATCGATCCGCCATGATGTCATAAACGCTATTGCACATTTTACTTACTATTCTTACTAAAACTATTATTCAAAAACAACAAATTGCAACAACATCAGCCCTGTAAAACAGCAACAAAAACATTATTTGAAGAGATTTGGGAAAATGGAAAATGTTCTATGCAAAAATAACTAGGAAACAAAACATCAAACAATTTCAAAGAAATACAGAGTAGAATGGGAAACGAACAAAGTTTCAATTTAAATTTTTAACACCACAAGAAGAAGCTATCGCATCGGCGAAAACACATATGTTACTTGGGTTGGATCTAAGATCTCGACAGATATTTGTATCTCAATGCCAGCGAACCGTTTTCAAAAGAAGAACTATCTGAATCTGATTTACGATCAAAAGCGTGCATTTTATTCGACATTTATCTTGAATCAAATGATTAATAAGGGATCCCATTCGAACAATTTGAAATTCAATTATGTGCATAACAATCCTTATAAATCAGTTCTGGAAATTGTTCTAGACAGTGAAATAGGAAAAAGTTGAATTGATCCTTCGACCGATTACGACTTCTTCAAATTAAATTGTTTCGTACCGTGGAACGACAATATTCGGGGTTGTTTGTTCGATAAAAAAGGAAAAGCGGAATAGACGACATCACATTGGCGACGCCAAATTATAACGCTATTGTACTAATCAAGAAGTTATTAATGAAACTTTGATAATATAAGAACATGAGTCCTGGTGGAAAAAACCCGTTCCAGCGAGCAACGTGAAGGGGATCGAAAAGAAAAATGTTGAGTTCTAGGTGAAGGTTATGATCGGTGTAGAGTTATTTTCCGTTTCACAATTGCTTCATCTTGTGCGTCTATTAAAATCTGCAATTGATTAACCATGCAAAGTGTTCTTTTGCTGTGTCACGATGACCCGTAAAAATTGCCAAAATTTGTTGAATATATAAACACGTCTGATCGTCCATCCTCCCATTCTTGATGACTGCTAAGTTTTAAGGAAAAATCTCATTCTTCCTACTCACAAAATTTCATTCTTTCCCATTGTATTTGTTGTTCTCATGCATTGATTGCAATGAGACAACAATCATAAAACTATTACACCACCTTATTCCTCCACGCCACTACTACTCATTAAGCGTTCAATCGCCCATTGTGATGACATCAATGCAAGCATTTGGAATTCGATTGTTGTTTGATAAGGTAGATTATATCAGTCACTAAAGTAGATGCTAGAGTATCGGAATATCAATCTGGGGGTTCTACTACGATCGTCGGTTGAAGCCCCTGCGGGCGAAAGGAAATTTTTTTAGTTTCGTCAAACGTAATTATTTCTGGGTGTATGATAATTTGTTTATAGCTAAGCATTATCATGATTATCTGCATATCGCCGTATATGTAATTAGAACAATTGCATTGGCGACAGTCGAAAGTTATACAGAGGAAACGGGACTGTAGTTTAATAAACTTCAATTACGGTAGCTCTGAATAAAAGGGTAGGGTAATAGGAGAAAATGAATGAATCAAATGTTCGGTACAAAAACACAATATTTGAACAATCAAGTGTCGGAATTAAAACTCGTTTTTCTATGAAGTATTTTTAGTGCTTTGTACTAAAATACCAAACCCTATTACAATCACGATCTGTATCCGTCTGTTCGTCCATCCGTTTGTATGTCACAGCACTTTTTCTCCGAAACTATAGAAGCTACAGCAATGAAACTTTGTGAAAAGGTCAGAAGTGGTGACTTCTTGAAAGTCTTGGGGTGAAAAATTTTTCAAAGAGGTTTAAGGGGGTCTCTCCATAATGGGAGGTGACCCTTTAACATTTTTTTTTTCATCATTGATAGTCGAATAGGGTATCATTGGAAAGGTATTAATGAGATCTTTTCAAAACAGGTCTTAAAATTGCCTTATCGATACCGAGGGGGGAGGGAAGGGGGAATTTATGAACTTTTGCGTACCTTTCATCCGAAATTGGACACCTTTCATCCGAAAAATCACGAAAAAATCATTAATGTAGGCCTTTATGAATACGACAACAGCAAAAACGTGCGAAGTTAAAATTTGCTCAACTTTGTTTATTACTAATAAAGTTGAGTAAATTTTGATTTATCGATTTTGCCCTTAAATTCAATAAAATTCAGTACACAGATGACTATTTATAAGATTGACCGACCCTGCAAGTTTCACAAAACTTGAATGGTATTTAACGAAGTTAAATACTGACTCAGGTCATACAGCTTTGCTAGGATTTGCATGAAAATTTCAGGAATGATAGGTATCATGAATATCCTTGAATTCTGGTTCAGCTACTAGTATCAGCAATCGTAAAACGAAATAGCAGCTGTTTTAAATGCGAAGATTGAACAATATTGATTTATTTTTCCCCAACTTACACGTTTAAGGTGCATGCCTTGAACGCTTAATTCAATTTAACGAATGACTGAAGGTGAGTACTTACAATTAATACTCATAAGTGAATAAATTCAAGGAGGCAGGAGAGAGCTCCTAGCAAAAGGGCTTTGTAACCATTCTAGGGTTCGCAAAAATTGGCCATGAATCGATGATTACAGTACAGGGGAATGGCCCCTGAAAAAAAAAATTCATTAAAGGATAACCGATATGAGTATCAAATGAAAGTTGTTTGTGAGAGCTTTTCAAAACAGTTCTTAAACTGACAGTTCCGTGAGAGCACAGGAGGGGAAATACATGAAAAATGTGTTTCCTTCCTCGCGAATGGACAACTGAGATCTAAAAAATCAGAAAAAAATTATCAAGGGAGATATTTATGAGTATAACAATAACAAATACCTCAGAAGTCAAAATTCGCTCAACTTTGTTAATAATAGTATGATCTTCGAAATTTGTATTTTCTTCAATAAAATCATCTTTGGCATGTTTCTTGATTTTGTAAGTTGAGTACAAACCCCTTCTGACATGACCGTAGGTCTGTGTACCCAACTTGTTTTATTATTGAATTATTGAAAACAAAAATCTATGATTAATCGTTTCCAAAGAGAGTGGACTATCTAAGCAAAAATAAAAATTACTTTGTGAACTCGAATGATTTCGAGGCGCTAGACGCGGAATAGTGCCCCTCGATTTTTTGAGTTAACGTTAATTTTATTTGATAATATTTTACCGAGTTCCCCCCTTCCAGTTGCAAAACACTCAGCAGCATAAACAAGCTGAAGTAGCAGGAGAGTGCTCCTGCCAGAAGGGTATTGTAAAACAATTAGCAAATCAAACAATATATTCTGCATATCAAAACTTGATTGATATACAGATTCCATAAATTGAGTTCGAAGAATTATTATGGTTATTATATTTTTATATTCGCCGCCATTTTGTTTCAAGTGTTTTGACCCCGTCACTTAATTAGTCATGAGAATCCATCAATATTCCAAACTATTTCTAAAATTTTTATCAAATTCCTACATATTTATAGTGTTAGGTCTGTTGAAAACGTGTATCTCCCTCGTATTACATGTTAATATTGTTGTAATTTTTAAATATTCAATCGGCTATAACTTAGCTGTTTATTGTTCGATTATTGTGAAATTTTCAGAATAAATACAATTGCTTCAGAAAAACTAAATGGTAGTTTTTGGGAAATTTAGGGGCTCCATTTTGATTTTATAGGCAAAAATGTAAAATTTATAAAATGTACTATTATTAACAAAGTTGATCGAATTTCGACTTCTAAGGTATTTGTTGCCCTTGTACTCTTAAAGTCTCACATTTGTGATTTTTTTCAGATTTTTATGGGACACAAAATTTTCGTACATTTCCCCTTCTCCTGCACCCCTCGAAGCAAAACTCGTCATTTTAAGACCTGTTTTGAAAATTTCTCATCAAGGCCTTTCATTTGATACCAAAACTGACGTTAGATAGGAAGCCATATGGTAGCAACTTGCATATGTATTAGTCGGCCTACTATGGACAACCTTCCGGTAGCTGTCACCCAACTGCGGTACTAGCAAATGCTTATATTTCGTCATATATACTATTTTCCAAATAAAAAACGTGCCGAACGCATTCCGTGCATGCTATAAATTCACCTTGTATAGCCCTTTGCGCTCCGAAACTTTCCAAGACGAGCAAATGAAGCACACGTTTTGCACCTTCGACTGATAGCTCAGCGTTGAGATGTAAACAAACTCCTATAAATTCACTTTGGAAGGCGATAAAAACTAAACGGGTATAAGAACTGAAATAATTTTCACTTCACTAGGAGCGCTATTGTGTTCTCCGCGGATCATCTGGATTTCACTGTAGAAATCCGTCTCTAAACCGTACAAAACCTTGAATTTTCGTTGGAACCTCCACAATTCTTCATATAACGCCATGTAAGTTAGCCAGCATAGTCGGCCTACTAATGGTCATGTGTGTGGTAGTAAGCGCTGCTGCCATATGGCTTGTATCTATCGTCAGTTTTGTTTGATACCCATATTGCTTACATGCGATGAAACTTTTTTTTTGGGGCCACTCCCCTAGATGGGGAGACCCCCCTTATGCATCTTATAAATTTTTTCTTGTGATGAAAGTTTGAAGAGGGCATCACTTTACAACTACTTACAAAATCTTGTGCTTCTAGCTTATGTAGTTTGCGAGAAAAAGTGGTGTGACACACGGACGGACGGACGGACAGATAGGACGTGATTTTAGTAGGGTATTGTTAAAATGATTTTACAACACCCTAAAAAGGGTGATTAATTTTTCTTTGCCTTACGTTTGATTAACTGTTTGGAATTAATTTTTTTGCAATTGTTTTTAATTTTTTTTAAATAATCTGGTTTGAATTAATTGTAATAAAAGGAGGTCTAATCTATTTGATTTTCACCTTTTGTTCTTTTTTTCGTATTACAAAGAGTTGTTGTTGTTGAAATTAGATTCAATTTAGGTAAATAAAATGGCCATTATGTTTTAAATAAGCTAATTTTTCTGTGTGGTCTAGTGGTTAGGGCATGAACGCATAAGCCGAAGGTCCCAGGTTCAAATCTCGTTGGGAGCAACGTGATTTAGTTCCGAGGATTTTTCGAACAGACTACGAGTGTTCACTCAGCTATGATATGTACTGATTTAAGTAGATCATATCAGAGTTGAGCAAGCACACGGGAGCATGGTACTGACCAAACCAACTTCCGAACAAATCAATAAGGTCATGAAAATGAGATACTCTAACTATCTCTAAGCGAAGGGCCGAGAGGGGGTGTAGTGCTACAAAGAAGAAGAAGAAGAATTTTTTATTTCTCAAAATGACTTCTTCTTTTCCCTTACTTCCTCTTTGTAATTTTTTTTATGTGATTGTATTTTTTCCAATGAAGCTTATCATTCCATTGAATAACTCAATTTGCCAATGGAAAATCAGTTTAGTTATGCTTTTCGAAATTATTAGGTATTGATTGCCTTCAAAACAAAAAATTACTTCAATTGATTCATATCTTTTATTTTCATATAATTTTTATAGCACCTACTTATCCTACCAATTATCACAACATATTGCTCTATCCCACTGGTAATTAAATCTTTTACATAAATTCGAACATTAATAAAAACAAATTCTAAAACAAAATACCAAAATATCCCTTTTTCACCGCCATTGAATTTCAGCCATTTGATTTTCTGTACTACAATAAAGTGGTTGTATGAGATCGTCATCGTATCGATTTTGAGCTGCCGTCCAGAAGAACGTCCCAGCATCGGTCCTTGCATAATGAACAGGAATCACTATTTCCTTTTGTTCTTCGAAACAATAATAGACATCGTCGAATTCGCCCAGCAACTCGGTCGCACTTTCATAGTCCACAATTGTAGGATCCTCATCACTGAAAGGGTCGATTTCATAATAACTCTGCAGAAATGATTGATCACAGGCAGCCTTCTGTATCACAGTCGCGTAATCCTCTACAGCGTTATTTGCGTAGTCCTTAATGTTGTTCGGCATACTAGTTGTTGACTTTTTATAACTTTTGTAACTTAAAGCTCGTATTATCCGCTTCAGAACTCTTCGAAGACGTCCCGATCGTAGCTTAATATCGTTATCCGGTTTAATCAGCTTCTTCTCTGGTGTATTTTTAATATCCGCAAACATTTTCGTAAATTAAGCACGTGATACTTCGATCTTAGTTAAATCCAATATAGAGGCTCCTTTCGCTTCACAGCCGAAAGATCGAATGCTGGCCAGAATTTACAACCCCCGAAATTTATACCAAACTCAGCGCTACTCAAAAATACAGACCCTTGCACAATACAATAGGGTTCCTTTTCTCATACTCCCTTGCATTCATACGATCATGGGAAAATCCTCAAAACTCAGCAAGATCAGATTTGAAGTGAAAACAGGTGGTTTTGTGTGATTCAGTCTTTGACTTGAAAAGGGACAGATGTATCCTGTTTGTTGAATGAGGGAGCGAAATCGAGAGTCAATCACGGTCGTGGGAATGAGGATTTTCTCAACGTTCCCACGCATGACCTTTCTTAAGACCCAAATTTTTTTCTTATATCCTTACTTGCTCGAATTTTCATGGGAAAATTTTGAGATTTGGAAAATCCATTTGTATCATCTATACTCAGGTTGAACTCTGATCACCTGAAAGATTAGGATATACGGAAAGGGACTCGTATGAACGTATACAAGTTTTAAGGTAGTACGGGACACCTGCAAGATTTACGAGTATACTAAGAGGGAGAGAAGGTGACGATTGAGACTGTGAGAGTGCTATAAATAATGTTTTCATTTTGTAACTCACATATCGATATGAAAAGTGTTATGATATCCTTGTGTTTAGATTGAAATGCGATTGAAATTGGTATTATAAATAAAATGATTTATCTTTAATTTAATTAATTATATTTTTATTCTGTATTAGCAATGACTTGTGAACATTTTACTACAGAAGAATAGATTTGATGGCACAAAATAACAGCTAACAAAGATGAGCCCCAACATGTATTGTAATAGATGGATCTGATTGGAAAAACGACAACTGTAAGGTGAAACAATTCTAATATTTTAGCCATTTGAATTTTTTACTTGCCATCCTCTTTGCATTGTTTGTCATCCAAAATCCTATTAATAGTGTTTTTAATGTTAAAAATAAGGGGGAATCCCAAACAGCAAACTCTGGGAAGTACGGAAGCTAGGGACAGTACTTATTTAACTTTTGGCCTAAAGTTAGCGAATTAATAAGCCTCTATGATAGTTAAGGAAAAATGAATTGTCTGCTCTCAAAGAAAAATTATATCCCAAACTCAGATATAAAATGACGGACGACTGTGTTTAAATGTTTAAAAATAAATACGAGTATATATCTGCGACATATATAACTCAGTTTGTCATCGCGTCAGGCTCATGTGCTTGCTTTTGTAGGCAAATTATTAGTGCTCTTTGTATGTTATTGTTAGTTTTTGTGTTGTCCTCCTGTTAGGTTTGTACAGTAAAAATAAGCGTTTAACAAAAACACAACGTTTATTTAAATTAACATGAAAACTTAGATGCAGTCAAGTTGCAGAATGTGGGCCGATTGACTAACAGATTAAGAAACTGAATGATGCGAGAACACATATACTATCTGTTTTTCTCAACACTCCCACTTGTTCGAGCCAAGAATGAACAAAATGAAAAATAAACATAATTCAAATCAGTTAATTCTCGAATATTCAATTAAGTATAATTAAATGAGTCTGTGTAGCCTAGTGGTTAGAGCATGAACGCATAAGCCGAAGGTCCCAGGTTCAAATCTCGTTGGGAGCAACGTAATTTAGTTCAGGGGATTTTTCGGACGGACTACGAGTGTTCACTCAGCTATGATATGTACTGATTTAAGTAGATCATATCATAGCTGAGTGTAGTAATCTACGAACGATGGCTCTAAAAGCCAGCGCTGCTACAGGCACACAGCCCAAACTCAATTTAACAGGGAGTCTACTTACGACCTTCACCCGGTAAGCACGCGAAGAACGGTGGCATTGGAAGAGTGCTCGCGCATTGAATTAGCCTCTCGTTTTGTATTTTCTTTTGCCATGATTGTACGCGTTATTTCGAATTTAAAATCAATTTTTTTTCCGATGATTGTCCGAAATGTAAGTCTCAGGCATCAATGACAGTTTGATGAATAACGAACAGGAAAAAGTTCTCATTAAAACTCGGACTAAACTTAAATCATCAACTCATCGACATTTTTATGTACAAGCTTCGTTAAGTCAATGATACACATAAAGTTTGAAAGCATTATTCCACATATACAACCATAATTACCGCTGATAAATTCCACCAGCAAACATTACCAGGAACATTATCAGCTCACAAGAATTATATTATGTTAACAACGAATAAAGCATGAAACTAAAAGTATCGACGGAAGTTTGAGCTTATTTCATTAGTTATGGGAAATTCTCCGTACAACAACAAAAGCAACAGCAGAACGGATTCCAACTTGCAATGATTGGTGAAACTTTGTTTGTTGAGCCTACAATCTATGGAAGTTATGCAAACAAACATATGAGCGAGCGAGCAGTAACGAAATTACGGCGACGTGGAAAACACCACAGTACCAAATACAGCACCTGAAGGCATACCTTACAAGTGTTGTTTACCCAAGAAACACTTTCTGGGTTTTCTGGCCCAGTAGCTGTCACAGGCAATGCAGATGGTGGTATCGGTGGTGTCATAGCATCATCATAGAAAAATCATTGTGCGCGTATGAACATGTGTGAGCAAAAACACCTCGTGGATTTGTAAAAATAAAATCAGAAAGAAATACAATCTCGTCCTCTTCACTTTTCACTCAATGTCATGATTTTTCCAACATTTTGCATCGAAAGCAGTTCTCTTCAATAAATGTACTCGTATATGTATGTACGTAGCACAGCCCCAATTAGTGCTCGCTATCTGTGTGTCGATTTTACGCCGCAAATTGGCATCATTCGGAGCTCGCAGGTCAGTTGATTCTTTATTTATTGTTCTTATTCAATTGTATGTAAGCTTAAGATAAGCTTCGCGTCGACGAGAATGACGACGGAAGAGTCGTTTGACGAATTCGAGGCTGTTTGCACGAAGTGCGGCATTGGCTGCGAACGGGGTGCAAGAGGCGAAGACAAACTACGCTCGCGGGGAGGGGAGCCAAGATAATAAAACAGAGATGTTCGGGAGTGGAATCGCATTGAAAACAGTTATCACATTGTATTTTGTAAATAATGTAATCGCACTTGAGAGTGTACGTGCGAAATTGTTTGAGTTATTGAATGATAATGGAATGGGGTCGTTATCGCAAAGAAAAAGTCTAGCGGGGAGTTGCTTCGAAAACGCAAGCACGTACGGATCGACGCGAGGATTGTCAAGCGGGACTGAGATTGTGGGGGGTCTGTGAGTAACCTTCAGGGGGATCACATCGCGACGCCCAATAAAAACTGACTCACTCGTCGAGTTGTGAAACATGTGCGAAATTTCACGTCTGATAAAGATTCTTAACTTGTCGCGAGAAAAGAATGCGAATTGCTCAACGCGTGCGAGTGTGTTTACTATGAACGGCGGCGCTTGTGATGTGCGAAATTGTCAACGTTGCTATCGGTAGCTAACAGTTTTGTGGATGCTGTCTCCCATCGAAATCTGTGGGCAGACTTTTTGGGGAGTGTTGGTGTTGTGTGCGGTTGTGTGATAGAAAAACCCGTTAGAATTACTGGTTGCCAAGAGAGTCTTTCGCCATCAATCCTCGCCCGGTTTCAACGGGAATTTGAATGACGGCTTGAATCAAGGGGGGGCGAGATCCATCACCGCTAATGGCTGTCGAAATCGATTGAGAGATTGACGAGATGTTACCGCGAATTTGGAATGTTTTCTGTTCACTGTTTCGTGTTTTTCATCAAGAAATTTCACACTGTAATTAACGCGCCTACAATCAGCCTATTTGTCGGCGAAAAAGTGCTCGTTCACGTGGAGAATTGTAAGATAAAAATCGTGGAAATTGTGCAAGTCTGCGAGTCTTTTGCGCGAGTTTCTTCCTTAGTGGCTGTCTTATCGAATGGAAAAGTGATTTATTGGCGTTGACATAGTGAAGATTGAGCGGGGACACCTTTATGTCCCGGAAGTGTCCGAAGCAGGACGACGGCGGAGCTTGCGGACATGGATTAATGCTGTCCGCTCTGCCATGAAATCATCCTGAACAAGTGATTCGGTGCACTCTCGTAGACATTTCGAATTGTGCATTTTGGGAGTTTTTGTGAATGGTGTTCCCTTGTTTTCGGCCAATTATAGTCATTCGTATTTTGGTTATTAGAGAAGATTTTATGCCCAATCCGCGAACCGATCGCTGCGGTATGTTTGCCAAGCCAAGTCAGGAAAGAAACTCACATTGATAGATTTTCTACTTGGGTTGGACTATATTACGTTGCATAGTAACAGGAGAAGTGATGTTGGCTATACTCATATCACAAGGAAACTAATTTGGAATGGATTTATGGAACTTCTCATGATTGTGCTTCCTCTTATTAATTGCAAGAAGTTGCAAAGGAATGCAAAGAGGAATGTGTGTCGCATCTTCAATGGCAACAAAACGAAAGTGCTTCGAACTGCAATACGTAGTGGCGCACAATTCTAAGGAGACTTATACATAATAGTAGAATGTTAATTGGAATAAACATTTTTGGCTTTAACCTGTGCAATCTGTTGAAAATTTTACAAAAATTTTTCCCTTCTAGTGGAATTTTAGAGGGACATCGGCATCGTCGTCGAGCGCTCGGAGGACCATGCGGGTGAGTGCCCTTAATTTTGTTATTTATATCTATTTTTTTACATTTTTTTCGTATACGTTTTATATTGGCGTTTAAATTCTTGTTTTTTCTTCTAAATTAATCCACTCAGAAGTCAATTTAAAATTAATCCACTCAGAAGTCAATTTAAAATTAATCCACTCAGAAGTCAATTTAAAATTTATCCACTCAGAAGTCAATTTAAAATTTATCCACTCAGAAGTCAATTTAAAAATTTTTCTTGCGTTAGATTTTCTTTTTTTTGAAATACATCAATAATTGTAAAAATTGAAGAATTTATGGGTTCATATATGAAATAAAAAACAAATGAAGTATTAACGTACCCGAGGGTCTTTCCTTTCCTCCATTTCTGACCGGGTATAGGACCCGGTACGGTGGCAGGCTTCCGCCTCAAAATATGAGCCAGCCACCGGGTATTTAAAAATTTTTCTGTTTCAGGAGACTTAATGGGTTGAGTGGCCCAAGCCAAGTGCCTTTTATGGCATAAAGTTATGCAATTCCATTGTATAATTCTATGACATAAATTGGTCACCGGGGTACTCCCCTTCTGATGGGAAAGTTCATACAATTCAAGTTGTATGAGTTTTCCACTCAGAAGAGGAATACCTGGCCACTTCAACGATTTAACATTGGATTTATTCCGGTTGGGTGGGCATGAAGGGGCTCCACCACCACCCGGTTGCCCCTCTTTCATTTGTGGGCCCGGAATGTCTTTGGGTAAAGACGAGGTCAACCCCAAATTAGTCTTTCTTGTCAGGTTGCACTTGTTCTCGCAACAAGTCGTAATTCCTTCGTGGAGGTTATTTACTGATTTGCGACTTCGGTCGTCCTCTCGAACTCTGCAAGCAATTCGTGAATGCGAAATGTTTTGTAGTGAGTCCTCGTGCCGGGGAAACGAACCCGCCCCACGACACCGCAATGCTAGCCTGCCAGCGCATTCACGCGTCTCCGGACGAGGGCATTCTCGGCAGGAACCAACATCTTCCTCTGCCGAGGCAGCAGAACATCGCTGCGGTCCTTCACGGACATCTTGAACATCTTTCATCACTACAAATGGCGCCCAACGTGGGGCCCGAAAAGCCCGGCTGTATCATCAGTCGTGAGCACGAGACAGTCCATCGTCTCTAGGTGTCCCCACAAGGTGTTAGAAATTTTGGCGGGTAGATAACTCCCGAGGGTTTTTGCACTAATCGTGCCCCAGCAGCCGAGTAACTTCCGAACGTGTGTTGTCTTCGGACATCAATATCGTTTGGTCCTTCTTTTGATTTATACCTTGGTGGTTTACCACCATTGTATAACTAGTAAGGCCAAATTATATTAGAGTCCCTTTTTGTGTTCGGAGGTTATTATC
Source organism: Odontomyia ornata (assembly GCA_963969285.1). Lineage (NCBI taxonomy): Eukaryota > Metazoa > Arthropoda > Insecta > Diptera > Stratiomyidae > Odontomyia > Odontomyia ornata. The sequence continues at coordinate 18,979,262 of OZ017738.1, read as the reverse complement.
CCAACATCTATTTTGCGGAGGATTCTGATCCGCTCCCCAAACCAGCGGTGCCTAAGTGTCTTAAATTACATGGATTTTGATTTCATGTGATTGGCTGATTAGCTAATCCATGACTATCCATGACAAGACACGCGCTGCTTGTGGATTAGAATCCCACCCTGGGCTGACAAGTTGTAACTTGAGAAGTTTGCTAATGAGGGATCACTTCGGAACCCTGATTTTCATGGTGCCACAAGAGAGTGTCCCTGAAACGTTTTAGAAGGATTGTGCCATGGTGTCCATACTTGGGAGGAAGGACGGAAAGGAAAGACCGATTATTTTTTTTTTTGATAACTTAAAACTTTTTTGAAACTTTATCATACATTTTTTTTTTTTTTGTGAGGTTCGACTATAGTTCGCCACTGACGGCCACTTACAAATCATAAATTTTGCATCATTTTTTTTCACATTTTCATTATTTATATATATATATTTATTTAGGTTTTAGTTAGCAATTTAAATTTCTTTTAGCATGCCCACCAAAAGAACTCCCGAAAGGAGAAAGTTGCGGTCGGATGCCGGACCAGCTCTATTGTGTTCCATCTGTCACGAGGACATGGACGAAACGACAAGCCAGAGGTTGCAGTGCGGACACAGGCTACATCAGCTGTGTTTGGCACAACTGCGGCAAACTTCATCCACGTGCCCGCTCTGTCGACAGCCTTTGGAAATCGCACAGCCAGCAACAGAACGACCTCAGTCCTCCAGTACGAGTGGAGCTGTCCCCAAAAGCGGACCCCTTCCATCCACTACAAGGAGTGCACGAGACGATGACTACAGGGCTGAAGCAGTTCCGCCTGCAGAAGAAGCGAGTCCACCGGTGGCTGTGGAAGCCACAGTTCTACGAGATCTAATGGCGCTCGTACAGGACATGTCCACCCGGCTCGCCTCTCTAGAGAGCCAGAGAGAGAACCCCGCACCATCCCGGCCAAGAACTCCTCCTATGTGGGATTCGGACCCAAATCCGTGGGACTTCCCAGTAGACTCGCGGCGTGATCCCGAACGGATCCGGCCAGGTACAGCCATGAATCCGTTGGCTCCAGTTTACCGGCCCCGATTGAGCCAAGCACCGCCACCAAATCAGGCTCCCGTGATTCCGCCGGACCAACGCTTTCATCCACACGACATGTATCGGCTGAAGCCGACACAGATCCCCAGCATCATCCAGGGATGGAATCTACATTTCAGTGGGGAACCCAATACGATAACGGTGGAGGTTTTCATAAGTCGGGTGGAGTCACTGATTGAGCAGATGCTAGCAGGAGACCGCACAGCGCTCGCAGGATACCTGCCAATGCTGCTTAGGGGAGCAGCCCTGGAGACATATTGGAGGATACATTCAGCTCCACCATCCATACGCTGGTCACGGCTGAAGGAGGTACTCCGCATGGAATACCCTACGGTCGACATGGACGAATTAGTCCTGGATAAGATGAATGCTAGATGGCAGCGTCCGGACGAGTCCTTCCATAAATATCGAGCCGATATCCTTCGGTTGAATGATCAGCTGTCAGAGCCATTGTCTTCGACCCAAATTCTTCGCCTGCTAAAGCGCAATCTAAGACCGGAGATTCGTCGGCATATCGTGAACTCCGATCCACAGAGTATGGAGGCCCTGCTGAGAAATGTGCGTCGCATAGAAGGGTTTGAGGAAGACCTACGGGACCGGCCATACTTACTAACCAGGACGGGTCCTCGACGAGGAATCGCGGAATTGGCCCCAGATTATACCACCCTAGATCTGGAGGATGATTTGGACCCAGACCAGCTTGCTGTAGCAGCAGTGGGAAGTCTTACGACCTGCTGGAATTGTCACCAAACCGGACACCGGTTCATTTCATGCCGCGCAGAACGTAAGGTTTTCTGCTACGGTTGCGGCAAGCCGGACACTTACTTCCCGGACTGTTCTGAATGCGCTGCACGAAAAAACGGCCAAAAGAGTACCCGACCACCTCAGCGGTACTCGAAACCCCAGCAGTAGCTCCTCAATCAGTGGCTCACCCCAACCAACATGACGTTAACCCACCAGCCATGACCATTACGACTGCGGATGTTCACTCTCTTCCGGAGACCTCACCAACGACAATATTAAAACGACCATCGCAGTCACTGCCAGAAGAACCGCGGCAGCCTCAAGTACGCACGCTAAAACCTTATCATGTTAGACTGCAGGAATATCGGGTGGCTCGAGAGCGAATATTTGCTTCCGAAGTCGTCACTTCCCGTTCGTGCACGACAAAATGGTCAACCCGTCGTTGGCGGAATTTCCGCAAGAGAGTGCGCACCTGCCGTCGAACCTTACACTCTTGTAACATCTCGGAGGTTGCTGAGAATGAGATCAGACCTTATCATCCAATTAAAGTGTTGGGCGAGACCGTGTTTGCTTTGATCGACACGGGTGCCAGTATCAGTTGTCTTGCCTCGAGCTTTGGCTCGAAAGTGCTCCAAGAATACCCGAACTTGATTAAATCCTGGCGCACTGAAATCAGTACAGCTGATGGCACCAAACACCCTATACGAGGTAAACTAACAACACCCGTGACGTTCAGGGGTCAGACGAAGGATATTACCTTCTACATTATCCCGTCTTTGACTCAGAATGTATACCTTGGTGTCGATTTCGTCCTTCGCTTTGGACTGGCCTCAGATTTATTCACAGATTTGTCTTTAAAAACCAGAAATGTCAACGAAATCACTTCTACTCCCGATAGGCATGACCTGACGCCCAACCAACGGCAACGCCTGGAAGCATCCATTGCTGCTTTCCCATCTTACGCTACCCAAGGCCTTGGCCGCACCACCCTAGTCTCACACGCCATCGACGTTGGCGATAGTAAACCGATTAAACAGAGACACTACGCCATCTCGCCGGCCATGGAGAAATTGGTGTATGCGGAACTAGATAGGATGCTCGAGTTAGGGGTCATAGAGGAGTCCCAAAGCGCCTGGTCATCACCGGTAACCTTGGTTGTAAAGCCAGGTAAAGTCCGTCTCTGTCTTGATGCCCGTAAGGTAAACGCGGTTACCATCAAGGACGCGTACCCTCTTCCACTCATCGATGGAATACTAGGGAGACTGCCGAAAGCCAATTATATCACCAGTCTCGACCTAAAAGACGCCTTCTGGCAAATTCCACTCGATGAGGGCTCGAGGGACAAGACCGCCTTCACAGTGCCTGGACGACCATTATATCAGTTCGTCACAATGCCCTTTGGCCTGTGTAATGCGCCGCAAACGATGACCCGGTTGATGGACAAGGTCATCCCACCTCACCTGAAACACCAAGTGTTCGTGTACCTCGATGATCTTTTACTCATCACGGAAACGTTCGATCAACACCTCCTACTTCTACAAGAAGTAGCCCTGCACATCAGTAAGGCGGGACTCACCATCAACGTACAGAAAAGTAAGTTTGTCATGAAAGAAGTCCGATACTTAGGCCATGTCATAGGACATGGCACTATCAAAACGGATCCAGACAAAACTCGTGCGATTGATGAGTTCCCCTTACCAAAAACTGTGAAGCAGCTACGACGTTTCCTTGGTGTGTGCGGTTGGTACCGAAGGTTTGTTCGGAATTATGCAACAGTTTCAGCGCCCCTGTCAGACATGTTGCGGAAGGGGAAGTTCGTTTGGACCGAACTCAGCCGAAAGGCATTTGAAGAGCTTAAACAAGCCCTCACATCAGCTCCTGTCTTGCACAGCCCCGACTTCACGAAGCCCTTCTCCATTCATTGTGACGCAAGTCAACATGGAGTAGGAGCCGTGCTGGTGCAATTGACCGACGAAGGGGAGGAAGCTCCCATCGCCTTCATGTCCAATAAGCTGAATTCGGCCCAAAGGAACTATACTGTTTCCGAGCAAGAATGTTTGGCAGCGGTAATGGCTGTGAAGAAATTCCGAGCTTATATCGAGGGCCACCAATTCGAGATCATCACGGACCACGCGTCACTACAATGGTTGATGAACCAGGCAGATTTAAGTGGACGCCTAGCCAGATGGGCTCTTAAACTGCAAGGGTTCAAGTTCTCCATCAAACATCGGAAAGGAACCCAGAACATCGTACCCGACACTCTCTCACGGATGTTTTCCCCAGAGGGAGCCGAAATAACAATAAATGACGAGGACCCCATCGAAATAGATTTGGACAGCCCACATTTCGAATCAGATAGCTACAAAGAGTTGAGGCAAACCATAGCGACCCAACAGACACAGCTGCCTGACTTGAAGGTAATAGACGGCTATGTGTATAGACGAAACGAATACGCCACTGGTGATCCATGGCAGGAAGAAGAGTCTTGGAAACTCTGGGTACCGGAGGAAATGACACAACAGCTGATCCTCCGCGCACATGATCATCCGTTAAGTGCCCACGGAGGTTACGGTCGAACCCTACGGCGACTAAAAAAATACTTCTTTTGGCCTAAAATGGCATCCCAGGTCAAAGACTACGTGAGCGCCTGTGAGACCTGTAAAGGCACCAAAGCGCCCAACCAGCCTCTTCGACCTCCTATGGGTCAACTCAACGTCCCAGAACGCGTGTTCCAGCGTCTATACATCGATCTACTCGGTCCATATCCTCGGTCTTCCATGGGACACATCGGAGCTATAGTCGTTCTAGATCAGCTCTCAAAATTCCCAATGGTGGAACCTATCCGTAAATTCACAACTCCGTCGATCGTGAAATTCTTAGAGAACCGGGTATTCCATGTGTTCGGAGTTCCAGAGAGTGTGTACTCAGATAATGGAGTACAGTTCCGGTCTCGGCAGTTTAAGAGCCTACTTGAGCAGTATGGCATTGAACACCAACTGACGCCCATATACTCTCCTCAGTCCAACGCGTCAGAACGGTTGAACCGCACCCTATTGGCCGCGATCCGTTCCTACGTCCACCCATCTCAAAAGGATTGGGATCGGCGATTGTCTGCCATCACATGCGCCCTGCGATCCTCGTATCATTCCGTCACCGGTGTCGCCCCTTACTTTGCCGCCTTTGGACAGCACATGATTTGCCACGGTAAATCATACCGACTGTTACGGCAATTAAAGTGTTTGGGAGACCCGGTCGTTGCGCTGGAGCCCCACGAACGTTTAGGAGACCTCCGCCAACAAATCGGACGGAAGATTAAGGCCGCAGGTAGTGCAAATGAAGCGCAGTACAATCTCCGGTCACGATCTGCTAATTTCAAAGCAGGAGATGAAGTTTTCCGGCGAAATTTCCGCCAAAGTGACGCCGCGGGGCATTACAACGCCAAGCTGGATAGGCGATTCCTGAAAAGCCGCATAAAGAAGGTAATGGGACCTAACCGTTACTTGATAACGGATCCATCGGGAAAAGAAGTGGGGATATACCACGCGAAAGACCTGCGCCGATAGATAATTGGGCACGTCTGTTTGTCCGTCCGCATATATTTTCAAAAACGCGCAAAGGTTGTATACTTCCAGGCAAACATAGACATAAGTCAGTCCGTCCGTCTGTTAATTGTGTTCTTCTTTTATTGTTCGTCATCTCTAGTCCCGACGCCGAAGACAACCCGTGAGACACAGAAAGATCCTTCAGCTCCTTTTTCGTAATCCGCATTGCCTTGGGATCACGAGAAAATTAGCTGCCCTGTAGTAATCTACGAACGATGGCTCTAAAAGCCAGCGCTGCTACAGGCACACAGCCCAAACTCAATTTAACAGGGAGTCTACTTACGACCTTCACCCGGTAAGCACGCGAAGAACGGTGGCATTGGAAGAGTGCTCGCGCATTGAATTAGCCTCTCGTTTTGTATTTTCTTTTGCCATGATTGTACGCGTTATTTCGAATTTAAAATCAATTTTTTTTCCGATGATTGTCCGAAATGTAAGTCTCAGGCATCAATGACAGTTTGATGAATAACGAACAGGAAAAAGTTCTCATTAAAACTCGGACTAAACTTAAATCATCAACTCATCGACATTTTTATGTACAAGCTTCGTTAAGTCAATGATACACATAAAGTTTGAAAGCATTATTCCACATATACAACCATAATTACCGCTGATAAATTCCACCAGCAAACATTACCAGGAACATTATCAGCTCACAAGAATTATATTATGTTAACAACGAATAAAGCATGAAACTAAAAGTATCGACGGAAGTTTGAGCTTATTTCATTAGTTATGGGAAATTCTCCGTACAACAACAAAAGCAACAGCAGAACGGATTCCAACTTGCAATGATTGGTGAAACTTTGTTTGTTGAGCCTACAATCTATGGAAGTTATGCAAACAAACATATGAGCGAGCGAGCAGTAACGAAATTACGGCGACGTGGAAAACACCACAGTACCAAATACAGCACCTGAAGGCATACCTTACAAGTGTTGTTTACCCAAGAAACACTTTCTGGGTTTTCTGGCCCAGTAGCTGTCACAGGCAATGCAGATGGTGGTATCGGTGGTGTCATAGCATCATCATAGAAAAATCATTGTGCGCGTATGAACATGTGTGAGCAAAAACACCTCGTGGATTTGTAAAAATAAAATCAGAAAGAAATACAATCTCGTCCTCTTCACTTTTCACTCAATGTCATGATTTTTCCAACATTTTGCATCGAAAGCAGTTCTCTTCAATAAATGTACTCGTATATGTATGTACGTAGCACAGCCCCAATTAGTGCTCGCTATCTGTGTGTCGATTTTACGCCGCAAATTGGCATCATTCGGAGCTCGCAGGTCAGTTGATTCTTTATTTATTGTTCTTATTCAATTGTATGTAAGCTTAAGATAAGCTTCGCGTCGACGAGAATGACGACGGAAGAGTCGTTTGACGAATTCGAGGCTGTTTGCACGAAGTGCGGCATTGGCTGCGAACGGGGTGCAAGAGGCGAAGACAAACTACGCTCGCGGGGAGGGGAGCCAAGATAATAAAACAGAGATGTTCGGGAGTGGAATCGCATTGAAAACAGTTATCACATTGTATTTTGTAAATAATGTAATCGCACTTGAGAGTGTACGTGCGAAATTGTTTGAGTTATTGAATGATAATGGAATGGGGTCGTTATCGCAAAGAAAAAGTCTAGCGGGGAGTTGCTTCGAAAACGCAAGCACGTACGGATCGACGCGAGGATTGTCAAGCGGGACTGAGATTGTGGGGGGTCTGTGAGTAACCTTCAGGGGGATCACATCGCGACGCCCAATAAAAACTGACTCACTCGTCGAGTTGTGAAACATGTGCGAAATTTCACGTCTGATAAAGATTCTTAACTTGTCGCGAGAAAAGAATGCGAATTGCTCAACGCGTGCGAGTGTGTTTACTATGAACGGCGGCGCTTGTGATGTGCGAAATTGTCAACGTTGCTATCGGTAGCTAACAGTTTTGTGGATGCTGTCTCCCATCGAAATCTGTGGGCAGACTTTTTGGGGAGTGTTGGTGTTGTGTGCGGTTGTGTGATAGAAAAACCCGTTAGAATTACTGGTTGCCAAGAGAGTCTTTCGCCATCAATCCTCGCCCGGTTTCAACGGGAATTTGAATGACGGCTTGAATCAAGGGGGGGCGAGATCCATCACCGCTAATGGCTGTCGAAATCGATTGAGAGATTGACGAGATGTTACCGCGAATTTGGAATGTTTTCTGTTCACTGTTTCGTGTTTTTCATCAAGAAATTTCACACTGTAATTAACGCGCCTACAATCAGCCTATTTGTCGGCGAAAAAGTGCTCGTTCACGTGGAGAATTGTAAGATAAAAATCGTGGAAATTGTGCAAGTCTGCGAGTCTTTTGCGCGAGTTTCTTCCTTAGTGGCTGTCTTATCGAATGGAAAAGTGATTTATTGGCGTTGACATAGTGAAGATTGAGCGGGGACACCTTTATGTCCCGGAAGTGTCCGAAGCAGGACGACGGCGGAGCTTGCGGACATGGATTAATGCTGTCCGCTCTGCCATGAAATCATCCTGAACAAGTGATTCGGTGCACTCTCGTAGACATTTCGAATTGTGCATTTTGGGAGTTTTTGTGAATGGTGTTCCCTTGTTTTCGGCCAATTATAGTCATTCGTATTTTGGTTATTAGAGAAGATTTTATGCCCAATCCGCGAACCGATCGCTGCGGTATGTTTGCCAAGCCAAGTCAGGAAAGAAACTCACATTGATAGATTTTCTACTTGGGTTGGACTATATTACGTTGCATAGTAACAGGAGAAGTGATGTTGGCTATACTCATATCACAAGGAAACTAATTTGGAATGGATTTATGGAACTTCTCATGATTGTGCTTCCTCTTATTAATTGCAAGAAGTTGCAAAGGAATGCAAAGAGGAATGTGTGTCGCATCTTCAATGGCAACAAAACGAAAGTGCTTCGAACTGCAATACGTAGTGGCGCACAATTCTAAGGAGACTTATACATAATAGTAGAATGTTAATTGGAATAAACATTTTTGGCTTTAACCTGTGCAATCTGTTGAAAATTTTACAAAAATTTTTCCCTTCTAGTGGAATTTTAGAGGGACATCGGCATCGTCGTCGAGCGCTCGGAGGACCATGCGGGTGAGTGCCCTTAATTTTGTTATTTATATCTATTTTTTTACATTTTTTTCGTATACGTTTTATATTGGCGTTTAAATTCTTGTTTTTTCTTCTAAATTAATCCACTCAGAAGTCAATTTAAAATTAATCCACTCAGAAGTCAATTTAAAATTAATCCACTCAGAAGTCAATTTAAAATTTATCCACTCAGAAGTCAATTTAAAATTTATCCACTCAGAAGTCAATTTAAAAATTTTTCTTGCGTTAGATTTTCTTTTTTTTGAAATACATCAATAATTGTAAAAATTGAAGAATTTATGGGTTCATATATGAAATAAAAAACAAATGAAGTATTAACGTACCCGAGGGTCTTTCCTTTCCTCCATTTCTGACCGGGTATAGGACCCGGTACGGTGGCAGGCTTCCGCCTCAAAATATGAGCCAGCCACCGGGTATTTAAAAATTTTTCTGTTTCAGGAGACTTAATGGGTTGAGTGGCCCAAGCCAAGTGCCTTTTATGGCATAAAGTTATGCAATTCCATTGTATAATTCTATGACATAAATTGGTCACCGGGGTACTCCCCTTCTGATGGGAAAGTTCATACAATTCAAGTTGTATGAGTTTTCCACTCAGAAGAGGAATACCTGGCCACTTCAACGATTTAACATTGGATTTATTCCGGTTGGGTGGGCATGAAGGGGCTCCACCACCACCCGGTTGCCCCTCTTTCATTTGTGGGCCCTGAATGTCTTTGGGTAAAGACGAGGTCAACCCCAAATTAGTCTTTCTTGTCAGGTTGCACTTGATCTCGCAACAAGTCGTAATTCCTTCGTGGAGGCTATTTACTGATTTGCGACTTCGGTCGTCCTCTCGAGCTCTGCAAGCAATTCGTGAATGCGAAATGTTTTGTAGTGAGTCCTCGTGCCGGGGAAACGAACCCGCCCCACGACACCGCAATGCTAGCTTGCCAGCGCATTCACGCGTCTCCGGACGAGGGCATTCTCGGCAGGAATCAACACCTTCCTCTGCCGAGGCAGCAGAACATCGCTGCGGTCCTTCACGGACATCTTGAACATCATTCATTCACTACATGAGCAAGCACGCGGAAGCATGGTACTGACCAAACCAACTTCCGAAAAATTCAATTCGGTCATGAAAATGAGGTACTCTAACTATCTCTAAGCGAAGGCCCGAAAGGGGCTGTAGTGATACAAAGAAGAGGAAGATAATTAAATGAGGGTATTATACAATATTTAGAGGATTTCTGTTGCTTATAAATTTGTATTTTGCTTTGTAAAAAAATCAGCTAGTTGATCAATGCTACGAACGAGGTGTACCAACTAAGTAATGAGACTGATTCCATGAAAACCGTATATTTAAAAATTATTCTACAACTCTGCCATCACCTTCAAAGTTGTCCCCTTGGGCAGCTATGCAATGATTCTAGCGAGTTTTCCATGCTTCGTAACATTTCTGGAACGCTTTGGCTGGGATATCCGCGAGCACCCTCGTCACGGCCACCTGGATGTCCGTGATTGACTTAAAATGGGTTCCTTTGACTACCGATTTTATTCTAGGGAACAGAAAAAGTCACAGGGTAACATATCGGGCGAATAAGGTGGCTGTTGTAACACAGCGATCCCTTTAGAGGCCAAATACTGGGACATGCTGAGGGCGGTGTGGTTCTTTGGAACCATCTTCGCGCAAAACTTTTTCATCCCAAAATCATCGGTTAAAATTTGTCTGACTGTTTCACGGTTCATACCCAGTTCTGAAGCCAACATTCGAACTGTTAAATGCCAATCTTCACGGATTAGGGGGCGCACACGCTGCGCATTCGCGTCAAACTGCACCTTGACTAGTCTCCCGCTCCATGCCTCATCTTCCACGCTTTCACGCCCCCTCCTGAAACTCTTTATGCCATCAAAACACCTGGGCACAACTAAGAACACTATCACCATGCAATTTTAGCATACGTTTCCGAAGCTGTTTCATCCAATCTGCCGCAAAATTGTATCGCGACGCGTTGCTCTTGATTTCGTTTCCCCATTTTCGTGACGACCATCACCAACACACGTCTACTCAACAGGCGAACTAAACACGCTTGACTGATGGTGAATATATCAATGGAGAGGGGAAGGTCGCAGGCTTACCACAAGCGTGGCAATAAAATCAGTCTCATTACTTAGTTGCGGGTTGATTTGATTTCTCCGTTGAGTACCAACCGATGAACAAAGTGATACTTTACATCGACATGCCACGTACGGCGATGATATTGATCAATTTTTGCGCGGCAGTAATTTTCCAAACCAAGCGCAGTCAGCAAAAATTTTTTGCATCCGATATCTTTCAGTAAGCGTCGAATGAACACTACTTCCTACTTCCTTCAAAGTGTCATGGGCTGCAACATACTCCAACTTAATTTTCCTGACAAGTATCTTGTTCCTGACAAGTATCTTAAAACTCGTTTTACGGACGTGCAGTGTTTGATACTCAAAAATGCAACTACGTGTGAGATATTGGGTGTTGTCGCAACCGCTAAATACATCAAATTGCCAATTATCTCATGATACGGTACATCTGCTACGTCTCCGGTATTTCTAGCAAGCTGATCATTGGTTTGCATAGCTATTGATACGGCATCGCAGTTAGACATCCCAAATTTTTTCTTCATCAATTTCGTATAATTTGGATCTCTGATGATTTCGATTCCCAAATAGCATCTGGCAATTTTACTTGTGATCTCAATCTCTTTTCGCATAGCATTTAGCAAATATTTGACTTTCTCTTCATCAGCCACTGTTACTAATCCATTATCAACGTAGAGTGTAATAATCAAATCATGCCACTCTGATCTATAGATGCAAGAATCAGCAGTTGCTGGTTCAGGCCCAAAGTTCCGTATAAATGCGTTAAATTTCTGGTGCTTTTGTCATAATGCTTGTTAGAGTCCGTTTAAGCTCATGGGTAAAAAGCTGACTCATCCATTCCCATCCTCATAGCCCTCAGGTTGCTGCATGTAGATGGTCTCCATCAGGTCCCCATTTAAAAGGCTGTCTTCACATCTAGCTGATACAACAGATGACGTTTTGCTAGTGCTACTGACGTCAAGGTTCATACGGACTCAAACCTCGTTACTGGTGAAAATATCTCCAAATAGTCAGTCCCCTTTTGACTTCAGACTTTAACTACAAGTCGTGAGCGGTATCGATCAACTAAGCCATCTGTATTGATTTTGACTGGATATATCCATTTGTTATGGATTGGTTTGCAATCATCAGGACCAGGTCCTTTTTATTGCATCGTAATAATTTTCGGGAATTTAGGTACCGGCCAAAAAGGCGGTGGCTTCAGCAAACAAACCATCCGCCATCTTTAGTTCATTTCGTGCGCGAGATACCACTGCGTCGTTTTCATTTTTCAATTCAATATGTTGTACTACTGGTAGTGCTTGACTTGAAAAAATTTTGTGATGAAGCTTTCTCATCAATTTTTGACTTTGCCTCTGCTTCATCATCAAATTCTGTCTCTAACATCGATTCGCGTCCTAAATTTTCCAGAATCTCAAATTGTTGATCTGGTTCAAGAGCTGGTAGCACCAACCAGTTACTTCGGAACGTTTTCGTTGATTTAACATCACGATATACGGTGACATTTGATGTACCTGGTGTCCATAATCTATAACCGCCTGGAGCGTAGCCCACTAGTCACAATTATATTGTTTTCTTGTCCCATTAATCACGATGAAAGTTATCTATAAGACCATATGAGATACTTCTAAATGTGCGCAATCTTTTGACGTTCTATTCCTTACTAAAAAATAATTCTTCTGGTGATTTTCCACCAAGATGTTGTAGTGAAATGACATTTCGAAGTCTAGCAACAGTAATAATTGCTTCAGCCCAGAGTCCCAAAGGAAGTTCAGCCGAATGAATCATGCAACGTGCACTTTCATCTAGTGTAAGATTTTGACGCTCACATCGTCCCATTTATGGCGGCGTATGGTTCGGCAAACATTCGTGAACGACCGAATATTGACGCAACACTTTTGAAAGATCTTTGCTTTTAAATTCTTTCGCGTTATCCGAATGTAGTTTATGCAGTTTATGATCACCAGTACTTAGTTTGCCAATTACTTCACATATTTTATCCATTATTTCACTTTTTGTTTTCACAGGCTTATACCTCACAAGCTCAGAATAGTCATCAACAAAAGTTGCGGCATACAGTGCACCATAAACGATTTTGTACACATTCTCCGAAAATGTCGAAATGATCAATTTCTCTTATGTGAGTTGCACGTGGTGTAATCTTTTGGAAAGCTTTACTATAGAACTTTCCAAATACAAAACCTTCACAAAAATAGCTGTTGAGCTCAGTTAGTGACCCCAGTTTAATGTTCAGTCCATCGACGACTCGTCTTTAATAATCCGGTAATTTGCATGGCCAAGCCTTTCATGTCATGTCTGTAGTGGAACTTTACCACTAGCCACACAAGCATCCGAGGAAATGGTCTCCAAGTCCATCAAATACAAATTGTTCGGTATTCGCTGTCTGATAGATTTGAGTTTGACGTTTTTAATGAGTTTTAATTCATGATCATACACTATTATGTCGAATCCTATTTTGGTTACAGCACCAAACGAAAATTAGTTTTTGTAGATTTTTTTTTACATAAATCGCTTAATTTTTTGTGTGTTGTCCACCAGTTCTCGTAACTACTTGGCACTTTTCACGACCGGCCGCCATTATTTACTTGTTATTTCCCACTGTAATGTATAGCTTGCCTGCAGGTATAGCTTCAAAGTCAAACAAAATAGATTTATTGTTCGTCTTGTGGAAGGATGCAGCGAAATCACCGATCCAGAACAAAATATCGGAACATACTTGCTAGCAGTAAAACAACACCCACTGGTGACATTGACAGATACAATACCACAACTGCGTTGCGTTGTGATCTTTATTCTTTTCTTGTCGGCTTTGAACTCATGACACTGATACTGGAAATGAAACATTTTGTGACGTTAAGGGATGGATCAGACTACGACTATATAGTCGCACTACTGTCGCAAGTTACACATGGTTAAATGGAAACGCGTACACAGCGATTTTCGACAATTTTGGCCAGGCTGGCAGTCGCATTAATTTGCAATTTTCCTAAAACCAGTTTAGTAGGAAGTTTTGTGATACTTGCGCAGGCGCACATCATTTGGACATTTGACGCCAACGTACATGGAAGTTTCTTGCATAGCGTACAAATGAGTTAGCGCATGTGTTCCTGGCAAAGACATACCTTCAAATGAGCATATTAGTTCTGCGCATGGATGAAGTTCCTTTGCAAATTATTTTCGCAGTGTGTTCATATTTGCGTCTAAAAATCGCCGATTGCGATAGTAAAATCGCAATGTAGCCGAACCCTAAAAACATACAACATTTTTAGAAATGCGATGGCTACTGTGGTTTTGCTTTTCAGCTTATCGGCATTGTCACATTTCACCACTAATACTTCTCCAGAGTCATCCAATTCTGTTTCAATCGTCATTTTTTCAATTAGCAACAGCAGCTCTTTAATTTTGTCAAACGTGAGATAGTACCAGTTGCCAATTGAACCTGGAACGATTCTCGAAATACGTCAAACTTCGATGGTAATTTTTTCAGCAATTTCCCAACCATTGCAGAATCCGTTAGCTCTTCACGAAGCAATTTTAGTCATTGTTTCAAGACTGCAATCACCGAGCAGAATTTGCCAACTGACTGTGTCTCGTCAAATTTTAGGCTGTAAAACAAGTGATTCAGAATGTATTTATTCAATTCAGTTTTCTGTTTACACATAGATTTTGTTTTACACAAGACTTGATTCGTCATCACACAGACCGGCAGTCAAAATACGAACTGCTTTCACATCATTTTTTGACCATGCTTCTCGATCCTCTACTTTGCCTTCCTCTGGCCACCTTTGGGTCCCGTCCATGATATTCAACAATCCCTACGATTTAAGGCACATGACCACCTCAAAAAGTCATCGTTCATAAGACGATTTTGTCTGTAACTGTATTTTATCGTCACTTAGTATGATTCCAATTCGCAGTATAGTTTTTATTATTCGAATAATTGCACTATACAATTTCTTCTAAGATTTCAATACTGCGCTGGATCCATAACCTGTTGGGTTTGTGCCGTAAAAATATACGTTTAACAAAAACACAACATTTATTTCAATGAATATGAAAACTTAGATGCGGTCAAGTTGTAGAATGCGGACCAGATTAATAAATTGAATGATGTGGGAACATATACACTGTCTCTTTCTCTTAACACCTCTCTTTGCATTCCATGTCAAAGTCCTTGCATGTCAGTTTAAATATGCCGCAGTTCTGGTATAAATATATGTCATTCAGTTTTGATTTCATTTTATTGCCAATGTTGTTGTTCGTTTTGAATGCAGTTTGTATTTCTTAAGGTAGTTTGATAGTTTGTATTTTACTGCTTCATATTTGGAGGAAGCTTCCACAAGCGAACTTTACTGGTACAAAAAACAGGATGGAGGAGCCTTATGGCGTCAGTCATAAAAAAGAAGCAGGCAATCAGCATTTAATCGAAGAAGGAAATATTCGAAAAAAACATAAAAGGAATATGAATATCATTGAGGTACCAATGAATGAAACATTATAAAAAACGGAGAAGTGAATACCCAGCCGCTACACATCGGAAGATGAAAATTGTGAAATATGACTAAGTTGACGATGCAGAATGTGACGTACGAAAATGAAAGCCTACAAAGAAAAATGCAAATCTTGAGTAAACGGTTAAAAACTTTAACAAACTTGCTGGAAGAAAATAAATCTACCAAGACAGGAAGAGGCAATATAAAAATAAATTGGAACAACGAAGAAAAAATCAAGACAATGAAATATCCTGAATGAAAATGGGGTAAATATTCTTGAAAAAAATTTGTGAAAAACCAAAGTAAGCTCATTGCTGGCTCCCCGTAAAAAACCGTTAAATTCAACGTAAACTAAATGCTGTCAAAATTTTGTCAAATGTGTTTAACTAAAGTGGAATTGACATAGCGTGGTTAGTATTGGTTAAGTGTAAGCTAACAGATTTTAATAAAAAACATTTCAGCAACGAAAAAGTTGCCATTAGAACGATATTGCTGGCTGGCTTCAAGAAAACAAAAGAGGCCCTAGAATCTGTGGAGATGCAACATTTCACGTAATAACTTCTAAATCCCAACAAAATCGAATATTTCATCTGAAGCGTTTGGACACTATAGAGTAACTTGACGATCTCCTTAAAATGTTAAAGGATAAATGTACGAAATCGAATTTATAAAAGTAAAAGGATTTACGACACGAACCTATTCAATTGAAAATAGATAGGTGCCAATTTTTTTGGTACAAATCTCAAAAATGGTAGTGCAAACACTCTTGAGCAATTAAGTACTTGAATTATTAAACAATAAGGTAGGATCGACTTCACAGGCCAGTGGTTTAGGTGTCAAATATTTGAACGTTCTGCGGGTGATTACGGTATGATCATTAAACATATAATAATCTTAATTAATTTGAATTTGCTGTAGTTTTTTTTGATAAAATGTGTTTAACTGATGACGTATAAATTTAGACAGACATCTGGGCCATATTATTATTGAATAAAGGAATTTTGACTTTGACTTTGACTACGGTATGCAGTAGCACTGCGCTAAATTTAATGAATTACATGTACCAAAGAATTGTTAATTGGCACCATCAGAGCTAAAAGTAAAACTCTATTATATCAATTGTGGTGCGCATGTTTATCTTACATCATATTTATTTATTTATTTATTTATTTAGATCCATTTAACAGACTAAGAAGTCCAATTACAAAATAGATTAAAAGATAAGCAGACTTAAACCTAAAGCGTATGTACTAAGTTAAAAATAAGTATAATAAAAAAAAAAATTAAACGGAATTCATAATAATTAAAGCCTTAAGTCTATTCTTAAAAACAAAGTAAGATAAGGAGAAAGAACCAAGCTCAAGATCATTATGTTTTCTAATGATACGCGGCATTATTGAATGAAAGTATAACTCAGTCCGGGCATATGGAACCTCAAGAAGAATACTAGATATTGGTGGTGCCCCCCGTTTAAAGATGCTAAAACAAAACATGCACTAAAAGTAGAAAATGCAATAAACCTAAATCCACAGAATCTTGTCAGATCCAAAGTATCCTTTGCCACAGCTGCCAGAATGTCAGCAGTAAGAATACAGTTCAGCAATAATAAGCTCTTAACAAAAATTTTCCAAAATGTTGAAAAATTAAAGGTATCAAAATTTTGTTTCAGAAAAAAAACTTGCTTAACTTGTGAAAATAAATAGTTTGCCCGTCAGCCACAAACCAAGGGATGAGCTTCGTCTTATCTCCATAAGCGTCAATTCGATTGAACACTGTATCGCCGCAACAGGCAACGATATCAGGCAACAGCTTAATTTCGTTCTTCCCTGTAAAATACGTCTCTATTCTTGGCACTCCATGATATTCAAACATTTAGAAGACGACAAAGTTATCTAAATGTCATCATATTTTAGTCTTAAAGTTGGCTAATGGACGTCTTATGTCCGGAGCCCAGCTAGGCTAAAACTAGATGACAGAACGAGTTTTCAAGATAACTGAAAAATGATTTAGTTCTCAAACTTATCTTAGTTAAGTCATTATTAAGCTCAGGGGGAGACCCCTGACTAACAACGAATAAAGTCCCGCCAAAGATGCAGGGGAGCCTTAGACGTCAATTTTATCAATTTTTCCAGTGTTTGCTAAATATGCATATATATAAACGCGTCTGCTCACTCAAGAAGCAAGACCCGACGGCTTTTAAAGAAAAAGTTGTGCATCATAGACAAAAGCTTTTATGATTTTAATTGAAGCTGATCAAAATTTTTATATCGTGGTATAAAAAAATTTACCGCTATGTACGAGGTGGGTTCAAAAAGTAAGGTGACTTTATATTTTTAGGAAAAAATATTTATTTATTCGTCAATATTTATGTTGTCCTCTACAAAGTTATCAATACACTTGTGTCAACGCTCTTTCCAATCATCCAATATATATACGAGTACACATATATACATATATATATATATATATATATATATATATATATATATATATATATATATTTATATATATATATATATATATATATATATATATGTATGTATATACATATATATATATATATATATATATATATATATATATATATATATATATATATATATATATATATATATGTATATATATATATATATATATATGTAAACCTTGAACAATAAAACAATCTTTATTCGTTGAAAAGGTTTGTTACAAAATTCAGTAGAAGAACGAATTCAATAATTGAGAAGAACGAAACGAAGTCACGTCTGGTCGCGGCATGTTCTCGTAGTCGAACCCCTTCGATCATGTTGTAGGCGACGATCTCTCTGCCGTCAGTATTGCCATCCGACACGGCCTTTCCTGTTTGTCATCCGACCCGGATGAAGTGTCTGGCCGTGCCTTCATTTTGTCCGCTACTGAATATGTCTGGATTGGTCCTTCACAATCCCCTTGATTGCTGAGTCCATAGCGACCATGAGCAAGGACTTCTTCAACACGATACGGTCCCAAATTCTTCGATCTCATCTTCTGTCCAATTCCAAATTGGGTCTTTTCTATCGCCACGACCGCTCCAACATCAAACTCTCGGCAAGGTTTTCTACGCAAGTTGTATCGCCCTCGATTTTCCACTTGCGGCTCGTTTACGTAGTTCTCTGCGCTTATCTGTAAAGTTTCTTCGACAATCTCCGTCAGTTCGATATCTTCAGGATGGTTCATCTTTACGCCAGTCAGCAACTCGAAAGGTGTTGTATTGATACTGCGATGAAATGTACTATTCAAATATCTTTGAGTTTTCTTGCCATGTTTGACCCACGCATCAGATTTTTCTCTCGAAAACTTCATTAGGACAGGAATAATAACGCTGTTGACTCTTATGCATTACCCATTTTCCCGAGGGACGCCGGTACATATCAAATGAAGCTCTGTGTTGTTGTCCGCGCATTACCTCTTGAACAAATTGGATGTGAAACCGGGTCGTTCATCCACAATAAATCTTCTCGCATTTCCGAACACGGTTGATAATATTTCTAACTTCTTGATAGTCTCCTCCGCTGATGTTGACTTCACGGGAAAAAGCCAGGTGAACTTTGGAAATGGGTCCACGACCGTTAAAATGTAATTGTAGCACTTTCGCGCTGGTGGCATTCGTCCAAGCTGATCCAGGTGGAGCGTATCGAGGGTTACTTCCCCCTTAGGAATAGGATCAAGGACGCTTTCCTGCTTCCATGTCTTCCTAGTTGATACGATGCACTCTATACAATTTTCGATACACCGTTGAATTTTCCGTTCAATCCGTGGTATGAAGAACTCGCTGTATATCAACTCTCTGACTCTTTTGATCCCAAAATGCCCTCGTGCATGAAAATGTTTTATTACGTCTGCTTGCATATTTTCAGATACTACGATTCTTCTCTTTCCATCGTCCTCCATGTACGACCCAGCTTCAAGTGCCTGTTTAGTCGCATTGATACCTTCATTACCGTGTTGAGCCGCACGTACTTTACTCGCGACAACGTTGGCTTTCATCATTACTGTTGCTTGAGATAAGGCGTCCACGTGTTCCATTAGTTTTGCTGGTCGATGCTTTACAGTGTACGTAAATTCTGATAGACTAATGAC
Source organism: Odontomyia ornata (assembly GCA_963969285.1). Classification (NCBI taxonomy): domain Eukaryota; kingdom Metazoa; phylum Arthropoda; class Insecta; order Diptera; family Stratiomyidae; genus Odontomyia; species Odontomyia ornata. The sequence continues at coordinate 18,959,966 of OZ017738.1, read as the reverse complement.
CCATCGCGCAATCTTAGGATGAATTTCCTGCTTTGCTACTGTCAGCTCAACCACTGAACAATCCGTAATGATTTTGAATTTGACTCCCGGCAGATACACCCTAAACTTTTTGAGCACTTCAACTATCGCTAGAAACTCCAATTCGTACGGATGATATCTTTTTTCAGCGTCATTGGTAGTGCGGTTATAATAATAACATTGGTGCATCTTTTGATTGCTTGGCTGTCTCTATAGTAGAATTGCAGCTAGACGTTCCTTGTTCGCATCTGTGTGAAGTTCCGTCTCAGCACAGGGGTCGTACAGACTCAGCACCGGGCTACTGCACAGTGCAACCTTAATGTCGTCGAACGCCGCTATATGTTCCTCTTCGAAGTCGAATACAGCTCCCTTTTTCAGCAACGAACTCAATGGGCGTATTCGCCTTGCGAATTCAGGTACAAATTTCCCAAAGTAGCTTGCCAGTTGGTAGAACCTCTGCAGCTGGAATACTGTTCTCGGCTGTGGAAGCCTCATAACTTTGTCGATCTTCGATGAAGCAGGCTCCATTTTTCTACCACAGATCACATAGCCCAAATATTCGACACGTTCTTTTAAGAAGATGCATTTTCTCCAATTAAATTGAATACCGCTTTCTTCAGCCACATCTAATACCCATTTCAGTTTCATGGATTCCTTCATTCGCGTCTATGGATGGTATTATCAGGTCATCTACAAATGCTAATACTGTTCGGTCCTTCATCAAATCTCGGAAAACTTCGTTAATGAATTGCCCAAAAGTATTGCCGCTTATACATAGACCAAATTGCGTTTTACAGAACTCGTATTGGCCATCTTGCGTAACGAGCGCAGTATACTTTTGACAGGACTCGGTCACAGGAACATGGAGATAAGAAATTTTTAAATTAAGTGTCGTGTAAACTCGTGCTGAGGCCAATCGATCAAGCTGGTCCTCAATGGTCGGCATAGGGAATCTATCTCTTACAACTTTACTATTCAGGCTACGGTAATCTATACAGAACCTTTGTGACCCGTCTTTCTTCTTGATGACGACCACTTGACTTGCACAGTCGCTCGATGATGGCCGCATTACACCTTCATTCAACCATCCCTTTACTTGACCTTCAACTACGGCCTTTTCTAAAGGTGCAAATCGTCTTGGGCGATGGTTTATGGGCATTTCATCCGTTAGGAATATAATCGTCTCAATACCTGGCTTCTGTTTCTCCTTCGGAGTGTAGCTTTCAACCAATTTTTGCATTACTTCTTTGAATTTGCTCCGAACGTTGAAATCGTTCTCCCCGTGGTCGCACAAAATTCTCATCATCCAGATGTTGTCGTTGACAGGATCGTTGATTGCGTTCGAAGCCGATTCTTCAACTGTTTGCACGAGTGGCTTAATCTTCACATACTTGGGTGTAATAATGTAGTTTACCGTCTTCAAACATTTTCTACCGATTATTATATTAACACTCATGTCGTTTGTAGGGACGATGTAAAGTTCAATAGAAAACACTATTTCTTCGATTTCGATGTCCATATTTACTCTCCCGATCGGGTGAGAAATTGTGTAACCGGGTCCGCGAATTTCTATGTGACTTGGAACCGTACTCGGAACTGTTCCTTCTAATTCCTGCCACAACGCATGTCCGATTAAATTCAAGTCTTTATAAGTGTCTACCACTGTCGTTATTTTTCGGTCACCGACTTTCACATTAATAACATTTTCATCTCCTGTGAAACGCTTAATGAAATTCACCGTAGGGATATTGTTGTTCACACCTTTCCTTTGCGGGCATTGTCGCGATAAATGCCCATACGTTCCGCATTTAAAACACTTATTTCCCTTGTCTTTCAACGGGCAATCACTCGCTTTATGCCCCGTCCCGCTACATGAAATATCGCGTACTTTCGTTCGAAGAACGTCGATATTGTTTATTGACGCTGCTGCCCTTTTAATATGGGTTTTTGCCTTAGATTTTTTTCTTTCACCTTCGCATAGACATCCAATTTCGCCTCGTACAGGATCAATTTGTTCACTGCGTCGTCGGCTATACCATCGGAAACATACGCGGAGAAGATAAATGAAGCCACCATATGCTTCATTTATCTTCTCCGCCCTTGCTATGCGCTGCATTTCGTATACGTATTCTAACAGGCTTTCCTCTGGCTTCTTCGTACGTTTGAATAATTTTCTATGTATTTCCGCGGCACTGAATTTTCTGTCGAACTCGGCACATAGAGCACGTTTCAACTTGTTCTCAGTGAACATGAATTTCCGCGCGATTCCTGTTAATAACTACTTCGTGTAAAGAAGTTTTTGCAGTTCAGTCCAATCGACGCTCTTATTAATACATTTGAACTCTTCGATCCACGTGGATATACTTTGTCCATTCTCCGCACCGAATTTTTCAATGCTCCAGCACTCGCTCCCGCTGTGAGATTTTGAATCGGTATTGATGTTCCTGCTACAATATTCTCAACGATTGTCCCTTCACTCACAACTCGTCGCATATTGCCCGCCATCTAATCGATACTGGGTCCGGAACACAAACGAGTTAGATTATTAATCGATGCTCATCCCGGTTAAGCCCCATGTAAGGGTTGAACAATAAAACAATCTTTATTCGTTGAAAAGGTTTGTTACAAAATTCAGTATTTAGGAAGAATGAATTCAATAATTAAGGAGAATGAAACGAAGTCACGTCTGCTCGCGGCACGCTCTCGTAGTCGAACCCCTTCGATCGTGTTGCAGGCGACGATCTCTCCGTCGTCAGTGTTCCCAAACGACATATATATATATATATATATATATATATATATGTATATATATATATATATATATATATATAAACATATAGAGAGAGAGAGAGAGAATCCAAACCGACATATATATATATATATATATATATATATATATATATATATATATATATATATATATATATTTATATCAACATATAGAGAGAGAGAGAGAATCCAAACGGTATGTTTGAATTATAACACATGTAAAAACCTTTATATTGTAATATAAATGTACATGTGTAGGTATTATTTGCTTTCACTTCGATGATAACGAAATTTAGAAAAGTTTGTCATTTTTTTCCTTTTTTTATGCTTCATGATGCCAAATTTTAAGTTTCTTAGTCAGGTTTTTGATGGTGAGTCAATTAATAAAAACGAAACGTTCCAGTTCCTGATAACTCCATAACTATATTGGCTGCAATCCTGAAATTTGATATTCCAGGTAAGCTAGAGAAGTCCATCATTAGTACTAAATATAAAGTTTGTAGGCATAATAGTTTTTGAGTTGTAAGGAGGACAAAAGTACCTCAAAGTCGTTTCTATAAATATGCACACTGGCGGTTCCCCAAACTTGGTGGACACACCGCCTCATGTCTAAATTCCGCTTTTCTCAACGATGTGAGACCTTTTAGGCAAACGAGTCAAGTTGATGGGTGTGAGAGTGCTTTGAAGCAGGGTTTTTGCGGATATTCACATCTGCATCCGCAACTTCGGAACTTCCGCATTTATTTTGATATCTGCATTCGCATCCACATCCGCAAATATCAATGCGGAGTTTTTGCCAATGCAGATGTTGTGCAAGTTGTGACAAGATATCAATGCGAATCTCCGATAATGGCATGAGCTATCGAATATTCGTAGAACAACTGGTAAGAATGTTAGGACAGAAAAGTTTGGTTCGTGTAGGAATTCAGACGTGTTACGCGTATTAAGTTGTGTATTTCGCCATTGGCAATTGAAGTTTTTCATCTTCGTGAAAATTTGTTTAGTTCAGAATGTCGCCAACAACGCGAAGTGAAATTTGGGCTTACTTTACGCCAGACGATCAAGATAGGGACAAATCGAAGTGCAAAATATGTTTCAAAAGGTATTCTTGTAAGGGCCGTACAACGACATCTTTGAAAAATGATTTGAAATCGATGCATCCCGAACAATTTAAGCTGTTTCAACAAAGTTCGAATGATAAAAAATTGCTGGAAAAAGAACAAGAATCAGGTGAAATTTGGTTTATTCAGTTTTAATACAATTTCTATTACAGAAAACTTTCTATGTGCATAAAACAAAACCAATGCATCTGTGTTATTACGCCTGCGTTTTCCATTTCTTGCGTTAGTAATGCAAATGCCTGTGAGATTTTCCTTTTCTGCACATAGTCATTTTGTAGTCATTTTTAGGGTTTTGTAAAAGAAAAATTTTACGATATCCCTATAGAAACCTGTCTGCGCGTCCGTCCGTCAATGCGTCACAGCAGCTTTTCTCAGAAACTGGAGAAGCTACAGCCACCAAATTTTGTGAACAGGTCATGAGTTTCTGGATAATGAATGTTTCGTTGTGGAAAAAAATCTAATGATTTTGGGGGGTCTCCTCATACAAGAGTCCAATCCCCAAACATTTTTTTTGCCAAAGATAGTTGCGTTGGGTGTCAAATGAAAGGCCTTGATAAGATCTTTCGATTCAGATCTTAAAATAGCAGTTATCAGTTTTACATTTTCCCCATTAAAATCGTATACGCAAACTTAATTTCAACGAAACTTTACATTTGAGAAGCCATACAGTAGATCCTTATATTCTGTAAATTACATGAACATTAAAGGATATTGCGGAAGTTATATCCATTTGAATTTTTCAAATAACAGCAATATCTTTCATCAATTCAGGCACTGCATTTCCCTTTGTTTTTGTTGTTTAATCATTTTTTCCAGATTACGGTCCTTCTTTTCTTCAGAAGGCGAAAAAACAACTTTCTCTTGAGGAGGCAGTTCAAAGAGAAAATAAATGGGATTATAGCAATACAACATCACAAAAAATAGACAAACTAATAGGCGAAATGATTGCCCTCCAAAATTTGCCCTTTAACTTCGTGGAAGGCATAGGGTTCCGAAGGTTGCTACAAGAAAAAGTACCGAAATACAACCTGAGAGGGCGCAATTTTTTTACTGATTTTGTGTGTAAAGAGCTCTATGGAAAAGTAGCTAGTAAATTGAAAGAATTAATTAAAAATTTCGATTTTATGTCATTTACTAGCGATATTTGGACGGATCCAAGTTCTAGTGGCTCTTTGCTTAGTTCGACTGGCCACGGAATATCAGAACACTTTAAGCGAGTGTCAATTGTCCTGAATTGCGAGACTTTTGACGACCGCCATACTGGTGACATAATCGCTGAAAAATTCGAAAAAATGCTGCTGGAGTGGAATATTCCAAAAGAGCGGAGTACAATGCATTGTTCGTGACAAAGGCTCTAATACGAAAAGAGCAATGAAATTAGCGGCATTGAACGACATCGATTGTACTGTTCATAAAATGCAATTAGCTATTCGCAGTTCCTTGCTATCTCAAGAAAATATAAGAAATATCAAGCAAAAGTGCAAAAGAATTTCCGCTCACTTCAACCATTCAATGATTGCTCAAAAACAGCTGCAAAAGGTCCAAGACCGACTTAATCAACCCAACCTTAAAATTTTTCAAGATTGCGTAACGCGATGGAATAGTTTATTTTATATGTTCGAGCGATTTATAAGGGTGAAAGACGCATTAAGCCTTTACTTTAATGAGCACAGCATTAACATTGATCCCATCACGCCAGAAGTTTGGAAAATTCTCGAGTGCTGCGTTGAATTGCTGAAACTAAGTAGCTCTTAAACCCTTATATCATCAGTTATTTCAATAATTCAAATGCTCATAAAGAAACTCGATGACTTTTTGTCAAGATGGGAATATTTTTACGTAATTCAACATGCAATTATAACACTGAAAACAGAAATTTGTGCCAAGTTTTCTGGCTTGGAAGAGAACCATTTATTTGCAATATCCTCTTATCTAAATCCTCGGTACAAGCATAAGCTTTTCAAACCAGTAACAGAGGAAAAGATAAAAGATAAAATTTTACAGATCGAAATCCTCCATGATATTAATACAGATTGTTCGAGTTCCAAGCAAGCTAAGAGGAGCAGGACCAGAGAATCTCCCGAACAAACTACACATACACAGCAGCCGAGACCATCCTTTCCTGATAAATCTTGCCTTAAAAGTGACTTGGCTATGATGCTGGATTCTTCAAGTGACGACAACGATGACGAAGAAACATTTGATATCAATGACCCAGTTGCGCTTCTCAAAAACGAATTGGTTTTGTATCGAAATAAAAAAAGAGCAGCTGTATCTGAAAACCGTCTTGACTGGTGGAGCATTAATCGAAGCGAATTTAAGATGCCATCAGCTATAGCACGGAGATTTTTGTCACCTCCGCCAGCAAGTGTTCCAAGTGAACAATTATTTAGTGATGCGGGGCTTATCTACGAACCTCTGCGAAACAGGTTGGAGTCTCAAAAGGCAGCAACTTTACTTTTTACCAAACAAAATGCACCAATTTTTGAATTCCGTTATTAAATATTTTATAACAAAATAAACAAAAACTCCATCATCATTTCATAATAATGAAATAACTATTACAAGTGATATTTTCAATCCTAAATTAAATTTTTCTTTAAAACCATCAACATCCACATCCGCATCCGCTGATGTGCATCCGAAAATATTCGCATTCGCATCCGCATCTGCGGATGTCAAAAATTCTGGATCCGTAACATCCCTGCTTTGAAGTTCTCTTAGATAATAAACTAAAATCTATCAAAATCCACACTGATTTCCGCCTCTTTTTCGAAATTTCTATAATTTTGGCCCTGAAAGGGGCTTGATCTGTGGTACACACATACAGCTGGTGGCACAACCTGGGCTATGCATTTAAAGATGTATAGAACAACCATGCAAAATTTCAAACCTAAATTTGGCTTTGTTTCTTGTAAAACCATCGGGCCTTGCCTTTTGAAGCGAGCATACGCGTTTTAACTCCTTCAGTGTCTAAAGGATGTGTGGAAGGAAATGACTTTATGTAGGTGTAAGATGGGTTAAGCAGGTAGATACTTATTTAGTACAGGTAGAGAGGTATTATGCCTGTTTGTTCTGGTTTGTCTCGCTTCCGTTTTCATCAAAGGGTGTGGGCTTGTACTGAGAAAACTGCATCGGAGTCGTAATAAGTTGCTCCTTGTTGAGGTTTCCGTCTTGCTTCCTATGCTTTTAACATATATTTTAAGTCTTTCTAGATCAAATCTCAGTCCTTTGCTTTGTTTTTTGAGCAATGTCATAGAGTTTGTCATAGCGTCAGGCTCATGTGCGTAGTTTTGTAGGTGCGGCGCAAAATTGGAGTCTGCCTTTCTGTGTAAGACAGATCGTAAGTGCCCTTGGTATTTTGTCATTAGTTTCCGTGTTGTTCTTCCTATGTATACCATGTCGCAGTCCTTGCATGTCAGTTTGTAATATGTACACCTGTCCTCGGTTATTATTCTTTCAATCAAAGCGATATTACCAATGTAGGTTTTAATAAAAAGTCTGATTTTCTAGGTAGACAAACAAGTTTTTTTATCGAAATCCTTTACATAACCTTCTTATCCCTTGAATAAAATAACAAAAAAAAAGTAAGCTTCAAGTAGATGGTTCCTAAATATAAGCTGATTTGTATTACATTTTCTACAATTCAGATCTAAAAATGTAAATGCTTGATAAAAACATGTAGTTATAAGAGCAAAAAATGGCAATAAAACACACAGGTTATTCTTCGAACTGAAAAATTTTTATCATAAAATCAGTCCAAAATCTAATTAATCTCAGAGAAAACATATTTAAAAGGTAATATATTGTCATTAAATAAATGGTTAGTTGCTTATTGGCCTGTAATTATCTTTATCACTGCCGATGATAATACTTTTGAGAGAATATTTTAGAAAAATAAGCTAAAAATTCAATTGCTCTTAATACGATAGTTCCTCAGTTATAACAAATGTATCCTAACTTACGCCGTGAATGGCTCCTACAAGTTATTTTTACTATATGTCGTTATGTTAGGAAATAATTTGAGCATTATTATTTTTATTCCACTTATAGTACTTTCATTGTCCACACGAAAAGGCGTTTTAAGGGTAGTATGAATATAATTTATTTTCCTGCAAAACAATTGCATTTTTACATTTTTCAGGGAAGTTTCCGACTTTTTTTTCGAAATATGACATGCAACGCGGAACCAAAATACATCAAATGGCGCTGCGAACTTTCTAATCAAACGACTATTAATACTGGTTTAAAAATCTATATCCCGATTCAAGAGCCATTATGGGAGTTCGAAATACTGCGCACTTCATCGACAGGCAAGGACGTCCTTTTCAGAAAGAAATTTCGCGTTTGTGATTTTTTTCGGCTAGCAGGACCAGCTTCGCATCCTGTGATGAAATTTCTCACTTACACAATCACAAATCTATCAAATATTACTCTAACGTGTCCCATAAGTCCAGGCAACTATTTCATCAGAAACATTACATCAGAACAGCAAGGCATACCTCTCGGATTATTTTTCAAGCCAAAGTCATGGATTAACTTCAATCAGCGATTTTACATATCGAATGGAAAAAATTCTTTACGTGATCTCGCAAGCATGAATGTCCTCGCAGAAGTCGTGCGTGAGCAGCGAAACAGATCAATGAAGAGCTATTGAAAGTAATCAATAAATAATAATAAAGTAATCAATAAATAATATTCAATCTAAAAGCCATTAGTACCTCAATCTACAAGCAAAGTAGTTGCAATATGTGAAAGTTGATACTACGAGTAATTGATTCAATATTGCATTCCCGGAAGAGTAATCAGCCTTCGGCTGTCGGCACGCGTAAAATTATTCATTGTGAAATCAACTCTCAACAACTTCGAGGATAATTCTGACCTCAAAGTAATAACAATTAGTCCATAGTCCTCACATAATGAGACATGTGCCTACTCATCGTGGCTGAAAAAATTGCACACTTTTGCTTCCGTTACCAGCGCCAATGTCTTTATTATTATTATTCACTTCCTAACAGCGATCTACAACATTATTATCTATCCAATTGATATCAATTCAGTTAGTCAACAATTTAGTTATGAGTTACCGTCGCTGCCGCCGTCATCGCACTCAAGTTAGCCATCAACTTGGGCCACGCTTGACTTTAACCGGAGCTAAATCCGTTGAGCCGCTGCTACCTCCGTCGACTCAAAACTCAAGACGCCAAGAAGGTAACGTTAACATCGTCTTTTTTGTTGCTTTGGGCTGTTAGCGATTTAACTTGTTTTTTTTTTGCTTGAACTCGAGTAGTCATTGCCGGAGCCAGCAGTCAGCCGCAAGCGTCTTGAAGTGGTTGCTACCGTGGGAACCGATTTTGTCGTGTGTTTCCCACACGATATGAACACCTGCCCCTTTTGTATCGGAGCCACAGCCAGAGCTCAGAGGCAGCTCTACCAGAGCCAGCTCAAGCATGACCGAGTGGCAACAAAAAACCGGCTCAAGATTGAATCAAATAAGAAATGCCTTTAATTCCCAACCTTCGCTTCGTGCCATTCCATTCCACCACGGTATTATCTACTTGGCTGCACTGTTATTTACACACGTCGGACGCTTAATCTTGCGTTTTATGTTTTGCGATTTGCGCACTTCACATGAGTAAGTACTGCAAACTGTATCTATAGGTTGCGCATAGACGCGGCGCGACCGTTGTTGAATTGAGCAAACAGATGGGCAATCTGATTTTCGCGATAAGTTGGCGCAGAACATAAAGGGGTTACAACGTGCTCTGCAATGAGAGTTGAAATGTATCTGCAAATGCGAACTTTACGTAATTTCTAATTAACTTTCAGGCTAAATGCATAATTTACATCTAGTTCCTTATAATTTGCGAATGGGTGATAGTGAACAGAACGATTATTTCTTGCTTCTTTTTCAAGAGGAAACCTTCCCGCAGCCCTAGTGCACTTCTATCAATATCGGAAACAATGATTGGCTCAGGCGGGGCCGGCAAACCAGAAATTTCTTATGCCGGGTCTTCCGCTTGCTCCACACACTATACGAAGATACTTTTTTTTTGAAAAATTTGCGGTAAGCGGAATTGACATTAAGATGACCCACACAAAACATTAGCTAGATGTAGGTAATGTTAATATGCAGGGGAAACACCCGCAGGTTTCCTGTTCTATAGGTATTAAAATAGATACACATAAGTATAAATATGCAACTCCACTGTAGACGGTCCTAAGTCCGTTTGAGAAAGGAGAAGGGATCCCCTTGTTTCCCCAACCCACAGGATCCACGATTCTTCTTCTTCTTAGCACTACAGCCCCTTTCGGGCCTTCGCTTTTTGCAAACAGCGCCTCCAACTGTCTCGGTCCGTTGACCGCGTCTTCCAATTCCGAAATCCGAGCAGCGATGAACTGTCTTCGTCGACAGAGTCAGACCAGCGTTTCCTCGGTTTCCCCACTGGCCGCCGGCCTTCAGTTCTCCCAACGAATACCTTCTTGGGTATCCGTTGTTCGTCCATACGATTCATATGTCCAGCCCATTGTAGCTTCCGCAGTCTTACAATCCTTGAGAGCTCTGGTTCGTCAAAAATTTCATACAGCTCATGGTTGTATCGAATGCACCATTGGTCTCCGTCAAGCTTCGCTCCGATTATTTGCCTCAGGACCCGTCGCTCAAAGGCGTTCAATATATTTGCGGATGCTTGGATTAGGGTCCATGTTTCACACCCATAGCATAACATAGGTCTTATCACAGATTTGTATACTTGGAGCTTTGTTTTCCTGTGTATGCAGCTGGTCTTCAAGATCGTCAAAACTGAATAAAATATTTTATTTGCGAGCTGTATTCTTCGGCGTATTTCGCCTCTTTCATTGCCCGTTTTCGTTATTTTGGCGCCTAAATAGACAAATTCGCCAACATTTTCGATACTGTATTCGCCAAGTGTGATATTTTGTGTATTTGCGGTATTTTTCCTCGACTGCGTCATGAGCTTTGTTTCATTTTCGTTGATTTGTAGCCCTACTAGTTTTACTTCGCTGTAGAGTTTCAGGAAGAGTTCTTTGGCAGTTGTTAGTGACAGTGACAGAATGTTGATGTCGTCCGTATAGGCCACTACCTGGCTCGACTTGTATAGTAATGTACCTCGCGTATCGACAGGTAGCTTCCGTATGACGTACTCCAGAGCCAACTTGAATAGCAATGGCGCCAGCACATCTCCCTGCTTTAGTCCGATATTTGTGTCAAAGCCATCGGTGAGTTGGTTATTGATGCGGATTTGGGAGGCTGTCGACGTCATTGCCATTTTGGTAAGACGGACTAATTTGGCTGGGATGCCGAAACCAAGCATTATTTGGTACAGTATGTTACGATCAATACTGTCGTATGCTCGCTTGAAGTCAACGAAAATTTGGTGTACGTCTATGTTGAACTCCCAGCATTTTTTAAGTACCTGCTTGACTGTGAACGATTGGTCTGTTGTTGATCTGCCTGCCCTACAACCACCAATACTGTTGGCGCATGATCCAATTTTGTTTTCTAAGATTTTAGAAAATATTTTATACACCGTACAAAGTAGTGATATGCCTCTATAATTTTCGCACTGTAGGTTGTCACCTTTTTTGTGGATAGGGAATATAATCGATTGGCTCCACTCTTTTGGCATATGTTCTTGTTGTCGAATGTACTGGATTACTTTGTGAATAGCTTGATGACCACTACTGCCACCATATTTGATGAGCTCCACTGGAATCTCATCAATACCCGGCGCTTTATTATTCTTTTGGGCTTTGATGGCTTGATGGTTTTGATGTTCTGGAGCTGTGCGGAGGATTAAGGAAGTTCTTCAAATATGATGCCCATCTTTCCTTAATCTTGATTTCATTGGCGATTATATTGCCGCTGTCATCACAACAGAGCGTGGTTTTGGGCTGATAACCACGTTTCAGGCTTTCCACTACTTTGTATGCTTGTCTTGTGTTATTGCTCCACGATTCCTCGTCCTAGACCCTACGATTAAATAGTCTAGGTGTCTCACATTGAGTTTACTGGCTTCCCATTGATGGGACATTAAATGCTAAATCCGTTGAGCTGCTGCAGTCCATGATTGTGTGTTTTGAGTTCTGTGAACTTCCTTTCCATGCGGCGTGCGTCAACCTGAAGGGCACTGTGGCAGATCTTATCAACAAAGTGGACAATGGAGTTCATTGGTACTGTGTAACATGTAGGCGTTACTCAGTATCTGCGTATGTCTCTCGACTCCAAACTGCACAGAACATGATCACTTCCTTAACGGACGAGCTAAAATCTCTGCTAGGCAAGTGCTTTTCTGCTTGTTCGGAAGTCGACTCCTTGTTACAATTTGCGGATTCCTCATCTTCCAATCCATCATCTAATTCGATCGAAAAGGCTGTGCGTTCTGTGTCGGATCCGGCTTCATCAATACCGACAAAAAGTTATCCGCAGGTAAAATTATCCAGTGCCTCCTCTCAAGGAGAACTATCCACCTTGTCCTTCAGTCATGATATGTAGCATCAACCAGCCTTAGTATTGCAGCCAGATTACCACAATTCTGTAGAATTGAGTCTCTCAATTGTTACTAGAAGTAAGTCGTTGTTGAAGCCCCTATCTATTAACCAACAACTAACCAACGGAAGCTGACAATTTAAAAGTACCTGATACTTCACTAGCTGCTCAAGAAGATACGCAGGTACAGCCAGTGTTCGTACTACAGCCGGATTGCTGCAATTATGTAGAAACAGCGGAATCTGGTCAATCAATCGTCACTAGAAGCAACTCGCTGTTGTGGCCACTTTCTATTAATCAGCAATCTGATTTACTTATCATCAGCCCACCTGGTTCTTCGTCCAACAGCTGAGGAGCGATCCCAAAGAAAATACCACCTCCAATCCAACATCAGAAATCGAGTGACCTCGTTCCTTCAACAGATCTCGCTTCTCCTGTCATTCGTGCATCTATGCCTTTTAAGAATATCTTCATATCTTGAGTGGCGTACGAAACTTCTGCTGAGGACCTTAAACGTTATGTCAACAGTAAGTTTAGATCATCCGTTAAAGTTTTTAGTTGTCATAAGTTGACTAAGTAAAATTTAACGGACAAAGTAGTTGCCTAATTTAAATTGGTAATTTCTGCAAATACTGATATTGTTCTGAATTCGAATTACTGGCCTACCGGTGTGTTGTTATAGTACAGGGGAGTGGCCCCTTAAAAAAAAATCATCAAAAGTAGCTGGTATGCGCATCGAATGAAAGGTCTTTATGAGAGCTTTTCAAAACAGTTCTTAAACTGACAGTTTTTGCTTCAGTGGCAGCACTGGGGGGGAAATTCCGGAAAACTGTGTTTCCTCCCTCACGAATGAACACCTGTGATCTGATAAATCTGAAAAAATTATCAAGGGAGATATTGATGACTATAACAATAACAAATACCTCACAAGCCAAAATTCGTTCAACTTTGTTAATAATAGTAAAGGGTTATCCATTTTACGCTTGGGAAAGTAAAGCTAAGGAAAACACATAAAATATTCGGACGAAAACAACATTTATAAAGGTTAAACCTTACCATTAAACGTGAAATACATCATCATTCAAATATCCTCCACGGGTCCTCTTACAGTCCTCAATCTTTTTAAGGCAATTTTCAATGACTTTTCGGCACATTTCCGGCAATATCTTGGCCATAACTTCGGAGTATATTGTTTTTCAATTGCTCAAGATTGTGAGGATTGTTCACGTAAACACGATCTTTCACATAGCCCCATAAAAAGGAATCCAAAGGTGTTAGGACGCAGGATCTTGCGGGCCAATTGACATCACTCAATCTCGAAATAACGCGTCCTGGAAATTTCTCTTGCAAAAGTGCTCGATTAGCCTGTGTTGTGTGGCTTGTGGCTCCGTCCTGTTGGAACCACATGTTTTCCAAATCATAATCTTCAATTTCTCTCCAAAAATAATCGGTTAACATCCGTCCATAGCGGTCAGAATTGACTGTAATGGCTCTTTCTAGATCGTTTTCAAAAAAATACGGGTCAATAACACCACCAGACCATAATGCACACCAAACGGTCACTTTTTCCGGATGCCAAGGCTTTTCTGTGATCACTTGAGGATTTTGAGAGCCCCATATGTGGCAATTCTGTTTATTTACGTAACCTTTGAGCAAAAAATGAGCCTCATCACTGAAGAAAATTTTATTCGAAAAATCGTTATCAATGGCTTGTTGTTCAATCACCCAATTCGCATACATTCTGCGTTGTGTATGGCCCTGAGGCTTAAGTTCTTGAGTGAGTTGGATTTTGTTCGGACGGAGATGCAAATCCAAACGCAAAATCCGCCACAATTAGCCGTAAGACAAGCCCAAATGTTGAGCATGTCGAGGAATCGACAAACTCGAGTCTTCCTCCACACTTTGAGCAACGACAGCGATATTTTCAGCTGAAAAAAATGTTGCGATGATGCACAGGCCTTGTAATATCAATAACCAATCCAGTCTCTTCAAATTATCTCACTGTGTTCGAAATTGTTTGCTGTGTAGGTCGATTATGTCGACCGTAATCGGCTCGTAAAGCCCTAAATGTTGATGCAGCAGAATCACCTTTTTAGGGTTTTGTAAAATAATTTTATAAAACCCTACTAGTTTCGCGACCAGTCTGTCCGTCCGTCCGTCCGTCCGTGTGTCACAGCAGTTTTTCTCGGAAACTACTTAAGCTAGAAACATCAAATTTTGTGCGTGGGTGTAAAGTGGTGGTCTCTTCAAAGTTCAACTAGAAAAGAATTTTATAAGGTATTTAAGGGGGGTCTCCCCATATAGGAGAGTGACCCCCCGAAAAAAAAATTTCATTGAAGGTAGCCGATATGGGTATCAAATGAAAGTTCTTGATGAGAACTTTTCAAAACAGGTCTTAGTTTGGCAAAATTTGCTTCGTGGGGCGCACAGGGAGGGGAAATACACGAAAAATGTGTGTCCCTCCCCCCTCGCGATTGGACACCTGTGATCCGAAAAGTCTGAAAAAAATCAGGGATGTAGGCCTTGGTGTGCACAACAACAATAAAAACGTTAGAAGTCGCAATTCACTCAACTTTGTTAGTAATAGTATGATTTATCGATTTTATGTTTTCTTGAATAAAATCTTAACGGTACCCTTAAATTCAATGAAATTCAATACGTAGATGTCTTTTTATAAGATTGATCTACCCTGAAAGTTTCATAAAGATTGAATCATATTTTGCAAAGTTATAGCGGTTTGAATTTTCCTGTATTACTATGGAAGAATATGCGCTGCATTTATTACTGTGGCAACATATGGCTATGGAACAACATGCGCTTTTTACAGACTCAGACACGACAGTTTTGCTAGGATTTGCATGAAAATTTCAGGAATAATAGGTGTCATGAATATCTTTGAGAATCGGTTCAGCTAGTGGTATCAGTAATCGTAAAACAAAATAATGGCCGTTTTAAATGCGAAGATTGAATAATTTTGAGTTATTTTTTCCCAATCTCAACGTTTCAGGTGCATGCTTTGAACACTTGATTCAATTTAATGAATGACTGAAGATGAGTACCTACAATTAATGCTCATAAGTGAAACAAGTCAAGGAGGTGGGAGAAAGCTCCTAGCAAAAGGGTTTTGTAACCATTCTAGGATTCGAAAAAATTGGCCATGAATCGATGATTTCAGTACAGGAGAGTGGCCCCTGAAAAAAAATCATCAAACGTAGCTGAGATGAGTATGAAATGAAAGTTTTCATGGGAGCTTTTCAAAACAGTTGTTAAACAGTTTTTGCTTCAGTGGGGGCACAGGGGGGAAATACATAATGGACATCTGAAATAATTATTGAGGGAGATATTTATGAGTATAGCAATACCAAAAACCTCAGAAGTCGAAATTCGTTCAACTTTGTTAAAAATAGTATGATCTTCGCATTTCATATTTTCTCCAATAAAATCGTCTTTGACATGTTTCTTGATTTGATTTGATCTGGTGACTGCATTTTGTAAATTGAATGCAAAACCCTTCTGACATGAGCGTAGGTCTGTTTACCCAACTTGTTTATAAAAAAATTTAATAATTATTTTAAACGCGTTTTTTGACTATTAACCAATCCATATTTCTAATGGCAAACCTTTAGCTAAAAAACACGCTTTGGATGACATTTAATTTTGGCAGACGTCAAATGGCAGGGTTATCCTTTCCTACCACGAAATGGATAGCACTGTATGACCTTCGAATTTAATATTTTCTCCAATAAAATCGTCTTTGACATGCTTCTTGATTTTATTCGTTGCTGGTGACTGCATTTTGTAAGTTGAGTACAAAACCCTTCTGACATGAGCGTAGGTCTGTCTACCCAACTTGTTTGTATTGTTTTTGATTTATTGTTTTTGTTACTACATTGCCTGAAGTTTTATCGGCCATTGCCATTTTCTGTTCGACAAGAACTCTTTTCAGCGAGTAGTTTAGTAATTTATAGTATATGATACGAGAATTCGTGGAAAAGGAAAAGAAAACAAGTTGGGTAGACAGACCTACGCTCATGTCAAACGGGTTTTGTATTCAATTTACAAAATGCAGTCATCAGATCGAATAAAATCAAGAAACATGTCAAAGACAATTTTATTGGAGAAAATATGAAATTCGAAGATCATACTTTTATTCACAAAGTTGAACGAATTTCGACTTCTGAAGTTTTTGTTATAGTTATACTCATAAATATCTCCCTTGATAATTATTTCAGATTTTTTAGATCCCAGGTGTCCATTCGCGAGGGAGGAAACATATTTTTAACCGAAGCAAAAACTGACAGTTTAAGAACTGTTTTGAAAACCTCCCATGAAAACTTTCATTTCATACTCATATCGGCTGCCTTTGATGAATTTTTTTTCAGGGGCCACTCTCCGGTGTTGTTATCATCGATTCAGGGCCATTTTTTTTCGAATCCTAGAATGGTTACAAAGCCCTTTTGTTAGGAACTCTCTCCCGCCTGCTCGACTTGTTTCACGTATGATTATTAATTATAGGTACTCATCTTCAGTCATTCATTAAATTGAATCAAGTGTTCAAAGCATCCACCTTAAACGTTGAAGTTGGGACAAAATAACTCAAAATTATCCAATCTTCGCATTTAAGACAGCCACTATTTTGTTTTACAATTACTGATATCACCAGCTGAACCGATTCTCAAAGATATTCATGATACCTATCATTAATAAAATTTTCATGCAAATCCTAGCAAAACTGTAGTGTAGTAATAGATGCAGCGCATATTGTTCCATAGTAATACAGGAAAATTGAAACCGCTATAACTTCGCTAAGTATGATTCAATCTTTATGAAATTTTCAGGGTAGATCAATCTTATAAAAAGTCATCATCATCAATCTTATAAATAGTCATCATCATCAATCTTATAAATAGTCATCTGTGTATTTTATTGAATTGAAGGGTACCGTTGAGATTATATTCAAGAAAACATAAAATCGATAAATCATACTATTACTAACAAAGTTGAGTGAATTTTGACTTCTCTTTTTTTGTTGTTGTACTCATCAAGGCCTACATCCTTGATTTTTTTCAGATTTTTCGGATCACAGGTGTCCAATCGCGAGGGGGGAGGGGACACAAATTTTTCGTGTATTTCCCCTCCCTGTGCGCCCCTCGAAGCAAACTTTGCCAAATTAAGACCTGTTTTGAAAAGTTCTCATCAAGACCTTTCATTTGATACCCATATCGGCAACCTTTGAATAAATTTTTTTCCGGGGGTCACTCCCCTATATGTGGAGATCCCCCTTAAATACCTTATAAAATTTTTTTGTAGTTGAACTTTGAAGAGAGCACCACTTTACACCTACATACAAAATTTGACGTTTCTAGCTCAAGTAGTTTCCGAGAAAAATAGCTGTGACCACGGACGGACGGACGGACAGACGGACAGACGGACAAACACGACGCGATTTTAGTAGGGTTTTGTAAAATTATTTTACAAAACCTTAAAAACACAATGAAATAAGAGAATTTGTGGAAAAGGAATTAAAAAACTGTTTTGTAATTAAATTGAAAACTCGGTCTTTCCATTTGGTGTTGTGAACCTAACCGGGTATTGGACCCACCACGTTGGCTGGCCGCTTCGCTATAATGAGCTAGCCATCGGGTGACATGCTCTTGCAGGGTAGAGTGGCCTTCCGCTTGGATTTCCCGTTTATGTTAAAGTGTTATGTGATTCCATCATATAAGACTTTAATATAAATTTGAAGCATTTATAAAGGGTTTTCCAATAAGAGGTGTTATTTTGAATAGCCCGCTATTTCGGTAGATGTCACTTTTGAAGCTGTCATTTTTTGACATTTGACAAGTAAAAACTACGCCATTAATAATAATGGAACAATACACGCTTCAAAAACGCACTGAAATTATTAAAATTCACTTTAAAAATGGTGAAAACTTGGCAGAGACGGTTCGTAAAGCTCGAACATTTTTGGGTCGTCGTGAAGCACCTTGTCGGACCGCAAACGGAAGTTGGTGGAAAAAATCGAGCTGTTGGGACAACTTAGTGATGTGAAGAATAAAACCCGTGCACGTGACTCAATAACAGCCGAGAATATTGCTGCTGTAGCCGAAAGTGTTGAAGAAAACCCAGGTTTGTCCATTCCTTTCGTTCTTTGGAATTAGGCATTCCACAAACGTCATAACACCGTATTTCGCATAAAGATTTGAGTCTTAAGGCTTATAAAGTTCAGTTAACACAAGAACTCAAGCCGGTCGATCGTCAACAACGTCGTGTCTTTGCTGATTGGGTCCTTGAAATGCATGAAAATGATCCGGAATTCCATCGAAAAATCATCTTGAGTGATGAGGCCCATTTCCATCTCGGTGGCTTCATCAACAAGCAAAATTGTCGCCTCTGCGGCTCGGAAAACCCAAGAGTTATGTTGAAAACCTATGACTGTTAGGTGCGGTTTATGTTCCGGCGGAGTCATTGAACCTTACTTTTTCGAAAATGAGGCTGGAGCAACAATTACGGTGAATGGATTGCGTATCGAGAGATGATTAATGATTTTTTATGGCCGAAATTGGATGGTATTGATCTGGACAACGTTCACTTTCAACAAGACTGCGCGACGTGCCACACAAGCAACGAAACCATTGATCTTTTACAGGAAAAGTTTCCGGCCCGTGTTATCTCTCGAAGAGGTGATCACAATTGGCCACTTCACTACTGATTGGAAAACCCTGTACAATAACATTTTAAAACATTTTAAAATATAAAACTGGTTAACATGAAGCTTGGATTGTGTTTTATTAAGGATCATACATTTTGGGCCGAAAAATATACAGTATACATTTCGAAGGAGCACTAATGGATAAAAAAAACAGAAATTCCGAGAAGTTTAAAGGTATTCCCAAATAACAGTATTATAGAATAAGGAAAAGCTTAACTTGACTTTATTAATCATGTGAAATTCGTAATCCAGTCGTGCTCGTGAACATCAAAGACTACCTTATTAAAACCACCGACAAACTGCCTATCTTTTCTGACAAACCATCCACCTCTATGAAAAGGAATAACGACCACGATGTGTAATATTGTGGCGCTGTGCGGAATGTCAGGAAAATTTATTAGAGATCCATTCGTACGAATGGGTACACACTTAACTTGTACCCGTGAGCTACCAAACTACATACCAACCGCGTTCCAGGTAAGTCTCTGCCACTCAAACTGACATACGTACGAAGCACTTAACTGTATACCTACATTCTGGTCCCACGGACTTACCAACGAAACGCAGAGACAGACAACCAGACCTAACACGAGGCACGTGTGAAATTTATTTTTGTGCAGATTTCTTCTATGTTGCAAACTCTTGGTTGGCGATTACAATTCGCAGCCATGTCTGAACATGTTCAGAAAGCTAATATACGGTTTGAAATGGAATGGACGTTAATGACTGCCATGCGATATCATTTTAAATGTTCAATTTTTTTCGCCATATGCTTTATGGTGGTTTACAATGAAATATAGATGGCAAATTATCACACGTGCAGGTTTATTCGCGCGATTAGACGATCTTTGAAATGACTGGTTGATTGATGGTCCGCTTGCCGAGCTACTTTTTGAATTATGTATTTAAGGGGTTGGTTATTCTCTTTTGTGGCTCAATTAATGACGGGTCCATCGTTAATCGCGACGTACGTATGATTGGCTAAGTGAAGATGTGCCCTAATTAGAATGGTCGTTTAACCATTTCAGCAGCAACTCTAAGTTCAGGAAAAAGGGCATACCTTGTCCTTCTTTTTAAAACATTCACCCTAAGTAGCTTAGATTTTGACTTTGTCGATGCTAATAGATGATTGAATTGCAAATAGGGCGAGAAATTGTCATGTGAATTCCTTTCTAGCATCACAAGAAAAACTGTTCCCCCTTTTATAAACTATCGCCACCGACGCACCTTTGGCCTCAAGTGGACGCTTCCAACTAAACCTAGCAGGTATTTTTGCTGAGTCATCCCATACATCGTGCAATCTTTATCAGCAATGAAGTAATAGGTACGATTATAGTCGAAAATCGGTTTTGAAGTGATAAACGAACATAAAAATTAAAAGAAGACTTTTATATGATCCTTTTACCTTTTGAAAATCTCAAATCCTTCAAGCGGCAAAATCTCGAATAATTAAACAATCCAATAATGGTAGACTATGTAAGTAACCAGTCTGAGTCTGCCTCAGAAAAATCTTCTTAAACTTGAGCTTGAACCCATTTCTATGAAAATTTAATATTAGCACTCACTTAACATACCCTTAGACTGCATCGAAACCGGTTACCGGTTATTCTGCATACGATTTTTTGCAGTTTACAAAGCTAATTACTATAATTAGCAAGAAAAAGACATTTTTTTGAAGAGTTTCAAGTTTAAAGCAAAATCTCAATAATTTGCCGAGTATGCATGCATAACCAAAAAGTTGAAAGCGACCCATTTAACGCGAGCAAAAGAACTTGTCCGGCGGATGCAGAAGAAAAAAATTGACATTTTAAAATGAAATTAATAAGATAAAGGCGACGATGAAGAAAGTCACAGGAAACAATATGACATTGCAAAAGAAACGCAACGGTCATCCAATATAATGTTTGTTGTTGCATACGAATCTATATCACCATGCATGTCCATTTGAAGCGGAAACCATTAATTGGGCACATCATATCGCCCGAAGCGAATGCAAATTTACGCCAAATGGACACAGTTAAGATGACGTGATGAATTATCAAGAACAACATTATTTTGCATACTATTATTGCACGGATTGTATCTAAAACAAACTTATTTTTTTTTTATCTAATAAATCTTACCAAATACTCTTCAAGGACGGAAAATAACTAGAGTTATAATTATTATGAAGGGATAATCAATTCGACGTATAACCAATTGTTACAATAGACAACAAAATTAATCAAAATTCTTCAAAAGCAAACATAAATTAGTTGGGTAGACAGAACTAAGCTCATGTCAGAAGGGTTTTGTACTTTACATACATTATGCAGCCATATAAAATGATTCAATTCAAGAAAAACTTCAACCTACACAACAAATATATTTTTGCTTTAAATGAAAAGCCAGAGTTACTCCATTTTAACCGGCTAACATTTTATTGCAGTATTGCAAAAATTATTGACTAAGCCGAGTTTTAAATGTAATTTTTTTATATTATATATTTGGAGAAAATACAATTTGTCAAGAATAAATTTTCACACAGAAAATATTCGCAGCTTTTCAACATACAAAGTTAAAAACAAATCATTTTCATTTCTGTACGATAATTTCCTTCATCAATTCTACTTATATACAGTACTTAGAAAGACTACACAAACACTACACAATCCAATAACAACCTATTTTCTTTGTAGTGTTATAGATAAGTTTCGAAATGTCCGTGAAGGACTGCAGCGATGGTCTGCTGCCTCGGCAGAAGAAGATGGAGATATCTGCCGAGAATGCCCTTGTTTGGGGACGCGTGAATGCGCTGGCAGGCTAGCATTGCGGTGTCGTGGGGCGGGTTCATTCCCCCATCACAAGGACCCACTACAAAAAAATTTCACACTCACGAATTTCTTGGGGTCGAACAAATACAAGGCAACTGAAGTCGCAAAAATTGTAGGTAACTACACAGGGGACAACTGACTTGTTCAAGGAACAAGGGTAACAAGCAAAAAGAAGTGGAAGCAGGGTGACCTCGTCCTTACCCGGAGAGGCTCATGGCCCACAAATGAGAGAAGGGCAACCGGGTGGTGATGGAGCCTCTTCGCACCCACCCAACCGGATTAATATCCATATTTGTTGCAGTGGCCAGGTATTCCTCTTCTGAGTGGAAAACTCATACAACTTAACTTGCATAAGTCTTCCCATCAGAAGAAAAGTACCCCGATGACCAATTTATGCCATAGAATTATACAATTCGATTGCATAACTCTATGCCATAAAGAAGACCTTCGGCTTGGGGCACTCAACCCGCGACGTCCCCTGAAACAAAGAAGGATTAATGAGTACCCGGCGGCTGGCTCATGTTTTGAGGTGGAAGCCTGCCACTGTATCGGGTCCTATACCCGGTTAGAATTGCAAGATAGGAAAGACCGACGTTTTACTTTTAACATTTCATGATTTTACTTTTATTCTCTATTATTTTACATTTATTATACATGCTCAAAGTAGCATAAGCTTGATACGAGATATTTAATAGTTTGACAATTGTGGCATTTGCGTTTTGTTCTGACTATGCAAAAATATTTATGCGATTTAGCACGTAACTGCGATTCATTATAAATCCAATATGCATGAGCTAAGCTAATTTTTCTTTTAACAATCGTTGAAGATATGCCGAAAAATATGAATGAGCTCTATTCTTTATCAAATGGATGACAAAAAAAAAAGGTTGGGTTCGATACGTGGTACCACTCATCAAAGCCTTCTCTTACCAAGTCAATGCGAGGAAATTTCAAGGAAAGTAAAATGGTTAACTTCTAGCTGGAACCAAACAAAATAAATGGTCAAATATTTATGCCAACCTGGTTCTCACTATTATTTTTTGTTGGTGTTTTAACACTTTCCAATCAATTTTAATCAGCAGTGGTGCATGACGTGGTTGTGGTATTTTATGTTAATAAAAATATAATTGATTTAAGGTAAATTCACTTTCAATAACAAATTATTTGCACAAAAAAATCAAATTTTTTCAAGAGAACTGTCAATTAAAAAGAATTTAATTTTTTTCCAGATGCAAATTCAGTTAGAATGAGTCGTTGAAATAGATTCTTCACAAAAATTCATTTTTTTGTTTCTTTTAAGGCGAGGGAATGTCATGACACAAAATCGATCGCTTAGTTACATTCAAAATCGAATAAATATAACTCTACTCTAAATAGTTCTACTCAAAATTTAAAACAAAAGTTATTTCAGTTGACTTGATTGCGGCAGACCGATAATGATTTCATCTAGAAAACAATGCGAGACTCGTCTAGTTATATATTTGCGTCCTAGATTTGTTGGTCTCTTACTAAAGTTACAACAAAAAAACTTACTTCTTAAATTGTGTGGCATTATCATTCAATTTATGTTGCGGCTGACTGAACTTCATTTGTTTTTTCCTCAGCATTTGCATTGTTTGTATTTGCTTTTTCACCTTCGTCTTTAAATTACTGTTGTCCTGAAACTGCCCATTCCGTCATACTCCCGACTAATGGTTCAATCCGAATAAACGAGGTGATAGCGGGCTCCGTTATCATTCGATGCAGTTTCCTCAATCGTTGGAAAGCGTATGCACTTAAATGCCGTTAGATATTACATCAACCAGATGTTTTGTCGTCCAGGTTGAAACGGTGCTTTTTAACTCCACGCGGCTGGGTTTAGGTGGCAGTATACACACAATTTTCATTATTTCATCTCTATTTCCACATTCTATTGTCCACTGTAAAAACGTCCAATACTGATTGTGTACTCGGTTACCCTTAATCAGTTCTATTTCTACTTTTTTCATCCCAGCTTATAATGCGTCATGTCCTTGACTTGAACGTACGCACCAAATCCCAACTGGCGTTCATCGTTTAGCACAGGCCGTTGTTACGCGATGAAGTCCAAACCAACAAATTGCCAAGCAGACAATCAAATACACCAAAGTCCTTGCTGAATGAGAAAAAATCGAAATTTTGGTGTAGTATTCACAAGATCGAGTGTCCCAAGGCTGCGAAAGCAAACATAGGGCGCTTTGTAGGCAATGAGAAAGAAAAAGTGGTTGCAACATCCATGCGAACTTCACGAAATGTGTATGGCTAATAAAGCACAAAGCGCGTGGAGATGATTTTTCTACATTAATTGGCAACAAAACAGCCACAAGCGGAGCGTAAACTTGAAAATCTCGCAATTTCCACACACAAAACAGGCGAGCACCACAAAACACAGAATTGCATCCTTCACTTCGCAAGCAAGCTACACACTCTTATTTCGTCGGACTTTGCAAGCGTTTCGGGCAAAAATAATGCAAACGCTATTCACACAAACGTTTTTTTCTCAAACATCACCGAAATAGAGCACTGTAATGAGCCCGTTGTGCTTGGTGATCGCTGTACTTTCACTAATCCCCTATTAATCACTGCATGCGCGCTAACAAGTTGCTTACACATTTAGCAATTCACTTTGCATGTTGTCTCGATACTTAATGCAATTATTAACACTTTTCACGTCAAAATATAAGCACGAATGACTAGGAATGCGCTATTTTTATTGCAATCTTTCTTTCGTTCTTTTCTTTCTTCACCCCGTTTGACTTACAGTTCGGAAGTTGCAACGGTAACCACCACACATTCTCCACTTCCCGATCACTTTATCATTCGCGACGTATTCATGGACCAAAACGTGGAACTTTACAGATAATTTCTTTCCAACACAACTGTAATTCCTTCACGTTCATATTTTTCTTCACGTTTCTGTCGAGTAAATCACACGTGTAATTCATGCACTCGACTCTAATTTCCTTGTCGCTGGCTCGCGGGCGCTCATCTACCGGCGTCCGCGCTGTGTGGCGGTTTCGAGCAGACCCCACGCAATCTCTCGGCAACAGCACCAGCAACACAAGCAAATGCCACTCCCACTATCACCACCGCTATCGCTGGCATTCAATTTTCCAACCAATATTCAGCATCTTGTTTATTCACTGGACGTGTTGTAGTTGACGACGAAACAAAGTTTGAATCCCATTTCTTTGATTGATCTTTACCAGATGATGATCTGGCGGGGGGAGGCACTTTTCTGTCCATTTGCATCTTTTTGCAGGTTCTTCAATATTCTTATCAAGTATGCATGTAGCTCCGAATGTTGTTGTGTTGCGAACTCTGCTGTTCTCAAGTAGTTGGGGGTATAAAATTTTCTTGAATGTTGATGCGTTTCGAAACTTTACCATTTGAATGGGATTTTGTGTTGCTTGATTGCTGGATTTATGTGAAGGTAAATATTCGTACGTATTGAATGAATGCTGAATGCAGTTTGTTTTGCTATGAGAAAAAATGTTGTCTGCTCGATACTATTGGGTCATTTGCTGTTTTGTTGGTGTGTATTTTGATCAACAAGGAGAAGAAATATGTTGCCCTAAACTATGCGTCATTTTGTTTATTTAAATTTAGTTATTTCTTTATATTTAATTTTATATATCGCTTAATTATATTAATAAATTTATGTAAACAGGTTTTTTTTCTATTATCTCTTTTCTCTTGTTTACTTTTTTATATATTTTTTTTGTATTTTCTCGCCTCTCTTTTCTATACTATTCCAAGTATTTAATATTTTATGTTTCATTTTCTACTCTCACTTTAGTTTTGTGTTTTTTTTTTGTTATTACTTTCATTTTTAAATATTATCCATTTAGTAAGAGTTTACTTTTTATGTTGTTTTTAATGCATTTATTATTTCTCTTTCCTCTTTTTTCTCAATTAATTGTAGTAATAATTTGTTTCTCTCTTCTTTATTTAATAATTATAATAAACACTGTTTCTTTCTTGTTTTCTTTCATATTATTTTTTTTCTTGTTTCAAAATCCAGTAGCATTTCAATATTTTCTTATTTCTAGCTTCATGAACCTTACCTGCTCGATTACTACATCTTAGTGTCGAGTAACTCTTTCTAATGCCTGCTAAGCTATATTATCCAGTTTATTAGGGAGTATTCATTATAACTCCATTTTTTATTGCTGGTTTATTCGTAATTTATTACGCAAAAATTTTTTATTGCTCCATCCCTTCCCCGAAAAAGCGAGTTATGTGGCTTAAGAATTGAGCTACATCAGCCACCACCGTATCTCTTCTTGGTGGTAACGGCTTATTCGCGTTGCAACAATCTAGAAATTGCTTCGCTAGATTGTGTCGCAATGGGGTTGCCATTATCGATTTGTTTTTGTTTTTTATTTATTTTTTATTTATTTTTTCTTTGGAAAAACTTTTTATTGATAATGGTAGCGGTGTAAGTGTCAAGATTTATTGCAGGTTAGTAATAACAATGTGAATAAATCGCGTATCAAATTGTTCCGCCTTTATTGCGTTGTTGTTATTATGCAATGGTCTTTTTTTTTGTGAAGGTCCCTCTAGAAGTTTGCCTAGACGGGCTGCTCGATTACTACACTACCCCTGTATTGTAGGAACCAATGTGTATAGAGATGTTTTCAAGGTGAAACATTTTATTGCTCATTTATTGCTGGTAATATAAGCAACAAGCAAGTTCCCAAAACCACCCCTTTAACCTCTACGGCGTATCTCACCTCCCCTCCATATTAAGCTACATCATCCACTTTTTTTAAGAAGTTCAGAATCTTTTCTCTAACAGTTTAAGCTTTTAGATGAACACAATTGTGGTCGGTATTGATCCACTTTATTAGGGAGCAGTCATTATAGGTGTATATTTTATTGCCACTTTATTGCTAATTTATTACGTATCAAAAAAATTTATTGCTCTACTCCTTCTCTGGGAAAACCACCCCATCAGCTTCCATCACATATTTCACCCCTGTAAAAATATTTTTTCACCCTGAATAAGGCCAGTGGAAGTTTTTTAAAATTCTACGCAGAACTCAATCTGACTCTCCACCCCTTTTCGCGGAAGTTTGGCTAATGTGGCTTAAGACGTAAGCTACATCAGCCACCTTCGTATTTCAAGAACCAATGTAGATAGA
Organism: Odontomyia ornata; assembly: GCA_963969285.1. Taxonomy (NCBI): domain Eukaryota; kingdom Metazoa; phylum Arthropoda; class Insecta; order Diptera; family Stratiomyidae; genus Odontomyia; species Odontomyia ornata. The sequence goes on along the minus strand of OZ017738.1, from coordinate 18,932,859 downwards.
GGCATTTTCGAGGTGCCATATTTTATTGCCACTTTATTTTTGGCAATATAAGTAACAAGGAAGTTCCCGAAACGACCCCTTCAATCCCTACGGCGTATCTCACCCCTCATCTATACTAAGCTATTTCATACACTTCATTAGGGAGCATTCATTATAGGTGCACATTTTATTGCTAATTTATTATGTGGCAAAAAATTGTGTCGCCTCTCGGCCTCTCCAGAAAACTAGCCCATAAAAACCTACCATATATTGTATCTCACCCCTGGCAAATTTTCAGAAAGTTGTAAAAATACTTTTGCACACTAAATAAAGCCAGGGGAAGATATAGTCGAACTTTTACGAAGAACTCAAACTGATTCCTCCTTCTGGTTTTAGATTTAAACTGTGGCTTAAGGCGTATCTATATCAGCTCCAACCGAATTTCACTAACCAATGCAATTTAAATACTTTTCGAAGTGGCTTTTTGTATTGTAAATTTGTTGCTGGCGATCTATGCAACAAACAAGTTGCCAAAACTAACAGGTATATCAGCCCGCGAAAAGTTTCGAATGCTGTAAGAAATTTCCAGGCTACAAAGGGGAATTAAATGCTATCTTATTGCTGAGTTTTTAATTAAACTTTAAACAAACTTTTTACCGAAAATATGCAAAATGAATCTTTCTTTTATATTTGAGTTAATTACAGGTACTGTCATTAATAATTTCATCTACAACTGAATTTTGAGAAGCCGAGATATAGCTTATTTAAGACAGGTGAAGAGTTCTATTTTAAGACTGACTACAGTCTTTTATCGTAAGTCAGCCTAACCTGGCTTCCGAACTCAAATTTACAGTCTTCATCTAAAGTATCCTGTGTTAAAATAATTAAAAGGAGAGGTAGTCCGCATGGTGTAGTGGTTAGAGCACTCATCTCGTAAGCCAAAGTTCCCTAGTTTAGCTCTCGTTGGCGGTAACGAGATTTAGTTTGAGTGATTCTTCGGACAAGCTATAAGCCCGTTCAGTTATGATACGTGCTGGTTTAAAAATCAGAACGTATTCTACCTAAGTGGATGGACACACCGCCAAGGCATGATATTGACCATATCATTGTAGTAAGATACTCTAGCTATTTCAAAGGTTAGGCCCAAAAGGGGCTGTAATTGTAGAACAACAATCAAAAGGAAAAGAACAAGGGTAATTACTCACTCCTTCGACAAGCGCTCATTGTTGAGGGGGAAATTGCCTGAAACTTCGAAACATTTTAATTTTAAAGCTCTCTTTGGGTGGAAAAATGATGAAGAAAATTTAAAATCACATTATTCCCATTATATAATCGTCAATCAATTTCTTTAGTCTTATACGATGTGGAAACCCGCTGCCTTAGATCAATTACATCAACAAATTCGTATCTTCAGGATATCTGCATGCTTGACATCTTCTTGACACTTCTACACAGAATCATTATGCATAATAAAATATCTCACTAACGATATTTACAATCACAAACTAATATGCATAGTATTGTTGGAGAAAAACTTTTACCGTTTGACTGTTATTATCAACGCTAGGCAGTAACTAACGCTCTTTTACCATCATGCACTTTTCTATCACTTTTTGGGAATGAGAACTAGAAAATTGGATTGCTGTATTGGATCCGACGAACAAATCGACTTTACTTTCCACCGACAATTCCTTTCACCGACTCTTAACACGTTCTCCCTACTTTTTTTTTTCATACAATTAAATATAGAAAATAGCCCTGTCAACCCGTACTTCTGTCTTCCCGTCCGACGATGAAATCATATATTATGAAAATTAGCGGGCAAATCATGCAGGTTAACTGGATGTAAATCCTAGTTATGTTAAGGAACGCAGACTTCTTTTTGTTTAGAGAATATATATATTAGAAGGCACAAATCAAATCTCTTTTAATTATTGACTAAATGTTTTTCAATTTTATTGCCAACCCATCAATACTGTTGGGAAATTATTTTCTCTAAACAGACTAGTTTGCACTGTTGCATCTGCAAGAACGACCCCGACAGACAAATGCTGCGTCAGTTTTTCAAGCATGCTGTTTCCCAGTTCTACACTAATTAATTATTTTGTATTAGTCAAAATGGCTTATAAATTTCAATTGGTAGGGATTCATTGTAGCACAAATGCAAAATAATTCACGAATTTCTCCTTGCTTCAGAAATTTTAAGATTGCAGAATTAAAAATTATATTTTCTTAGTTATAAATATTTGGACTTCTACTTTGTTGCTATTTTCATATTCGACTTTAGGTACATTATCATTTAACTAAGAGTGGACAATAAAAAAAAGAGTATAGTTGCGTTTTACTTTCCAAGAATTTAAGTAAGGACGTATCATGTCGTAAACGGATGATTCATATGTACACTATTTAAAAAGGCAATTTTTGAATGATTCGAAGCAGCGCAGACGAGTACATGGCATCAATTGTGCTAGCTTCTAGTTAGTCCTTCAAAATTGAAATTTTTAGAAAAATCTTAGAAATTTCGTGGTTTATTAGAAACACTGACATATACAAGCACCTAAGAATTGAGACAGTTGAAAAATACGTACGTGACAAGGCACTGAAACTCTTTGACCCAATTGACAAACATACTAATAGAAGCCTCGCATTCCTCAAAACGTGATGAACTCAGATTCCCAATTATTTGCCAAATAGCTCTGTAAAAATTATATTTTAAAATCATATAATACCTGAAACTGGCTCAGGAAGGTATATGGGTACTGAAGTACTCACAGATATGAGAGAGTTGAGGTACTAAATACACACCCCCTACATTCCACGTAGCCCAAATAGTTTTGCTTCGCTGTGGAGTTCAGGAAGAGTTTTTTGGCAGTTGTTAACGAAAGTGACAAAATATTGATGGCGTTCGCATAGGCTACCAGTTGGCTCAACTTATATAATAAAGTACCTCTTATATCGACAGGACATATTCAACCGCCAAATTGAATAGCAATGGAGCCAGCCCATGTCCCTGCTTTAATCCAATATTTGTGTTAAAGGTCGGTCGGTCGGTCAGTTGATTATTGATGCGGATTTGAAAGGTTATCGACGTCATTGTCATTTTGGTAAGATGGACTAATTTGGCTGGGATATCAAAGCAAAATATTATTTGGTACAGTAAGTTACGATCAATACAGTTGTATGCTTGCTTAAAATCAACGAAAATTTGGTGTATACCTATGTTTGACTCCCAGCATTTCTGAAGTACCTGCTTGACTGTTAATAATTGTTCTATCGTCGATCTACCTTTTGCAACTTTAATATAGGGCTTTCCAATAAGAGGTGTTATTTTGAATAGATCTTGAGCTTTAACACCTTGCGACTTCTTCCTTTGAGGCCAAGTGAAAGAGAAGGTCTACGCCAATAGCCCAGCGTCGATTCAAGACCTCCAAGATGGAATCAGTGAGGCTATCGAGGACATAGGGCAGCCATTTTGTGATTTGGTTATGGAAAATTTCATGAAATGATATGGTCCTGTAAGCATGGTCGTGGTGGTCATTTGACTGATGTTATTTTTCACTATCAACGGCATACCTTCCTCTTAATAGAGAAATAAACATTCGACCATTTATATTAATTATATTAAAAATGGTATTTTTCTTTTAATATCAAAATAACACCTCTTATTGGAAAACCCTATATAATTCAAATAAGGTATGTAAAGCAAAACACATACATTTTTTGACCGACTTCCAAAGGAATGAAGGTTATCAATTCATCGCGTATATTTTCAGTTGTTGCTTTTTTATGTTTTTTCACGCAAAGCTTTTGAAGGGAGATAGATATAAGAGTCCTGTTTTCGGCAAATAATACGTCTTTCTTCGTATTGGGTCCCATTTAAGGGCCAAGAAATAAAATTAACGGCATAGGAGTTTTACCGCTAAAACTAAAAAACTGTCCGACCTTCACCCAGATTTTTAAGCAGAACCGATTGACGCGAGTAAGGATTTTAATTGAAAAGGTTGCAAATGAAGGGCAACAAATTGAAATAAAATGTATCTGTACAGAACCGTAATCCTTTCAAGGACTCTGTAGATGCTAATAGTTTATTATGATACATTGATGTCGAGAAATCGGATTTCAATGATCTTGGGTACGGAAAATGCTAATTATTTTCCGCTGTTCAAGGATTCGATGGAGATACCGATTCCTTGGTGACGGATGATAAAAATAATCTGTATCTTCAATTTTCTGCATAAACTGTTCACTTTAGTTAATCATTTCTACTAGAAATAACCAACAAATTATTTTTAAATACAGCATCAATAAAATTTAACATGATTTAGAGCGATTTCATTGGGGAAAATTTTAGGATGCTTTTCTCTTCCGCATTCATTCCTGGTTTGGTGATGAATTCATTAAAGGATCCTTCTTACAATCTTAGACGTTAACATTACACCTAGGATTTATTAAATGCCCGAACAAATAATAAGGATTGAGTAATAACAAATTATAGAGTTAATCACGATTTGAAAATTGATTCATTACTTTCTAATTAGTATTATGTATCATAAACCCAGAAATCTAAAATTAGCGGTTTCCATACTAAAGACCAACGAGAATTGTAACCTAAAAAGACGATACTTTTCCTTCTATAACTGATCATAACTTTAAAGATGAACATGGAAATGCATAGTCAAGTTTCATCTAATTATAGGGCATCATTTTCATGAAGATTTCTTTAGTAATTATGTGCGATGATCAACTGAAAACGGAGGCGATGAGTATCGAATAAACGTGAACGAGTGATACGGTTTGTGATAGCCTCGATGCCTCGGATCGATATTCCGTAGAGATTTGTCACCCCCAAAAATTAAATGTCTCCGCCAGCTGATATGTTCCGACCAGCTGAAACGGCTGTTTGAGAGCTCCCTGCGACTTAACCGATTGACGTCGACTGGTGGTGAGCGAATGAACCACCACTTGACGTTGGTCGGGTGACAGGTGTGAGTCGCGACTTATTTGTCATATCGCATCCCAATAGCTCTAACATTGTACAATAACTAACAAGTATGGTCACTCTTGGATGTCAATAATTACAACAACAAAGATTGATGGGGCAAGGTAAAACGAAGACAAGAAAGCACTGAAAATAAATGACTTTCACCCCTTAGTGAAAGAGAGTTAGATGTAGCTGCGGCCCATACCTATGTGAAATTGTGTTAGTAAGTTTGCCCGTGCTTGCGTTTGTATGAGTTTGTACATGAAGCGGGCAATTATGGTTGTGTGCGTTGAAATTTAGCCATTTTCATGTTACCAGACTAGCAAAGTTTATTGCATAACGAAAGATATTATTGCCAGATCGACAACACAGCTCATTTTTTGGCGGAAACGTTAATTTTGAAGCAAGCGAAATCTGTTCTTTTAAGAGCAATGACAAATAAAGAGTGCATTGTAATTCATTGCAATTCAAATGAATATAGAAAATTGTTCAGGCTTCCATCGAACCATAATACGTTAGTTGAAAATGAAGTAAACCTTTTTGCTATAATTTTCGCAATAACTTTTTGTGCGAATATCTACTGAACCGCCAATTAGATTGGTTCCGAAGGTCTACACCATATGTGTTTTTAGGACATAATTCAATAACACTGTACAACAGTTATTGTACTATATTTTAAGGTTCGACTAAATTTCTATACGGCTATGGCATCGAGCGATTTTAAGCCGCAAATAAAAACACACGGCGACAAAATTTGCCAAGGATCTTTAGGCATGCGCAAAACTTATATACCTCTTAAAAGTTATGCCCTCGTCAAATTAAAATGCCTAAAAAACAATTTTTTGGAAAAACCGAGGAACCTTGCGACAACCAATTCTGGCAAGAAAAGTTGGAAAGTCGTATAGTGCGGGCTTCCATTTAAATTATATTTCTTGTCGTAGTCTGCTCCCAGCCTTAGAGTTGTGCAAACACTCACTTCATACTTGCATGGGTTTGATAAATACACTTGCGCCGCAAGAGAGAAAAATATGCAAAAATGAAAGCAATTTTAAAGATCTTTAATTCTCAAATGATTTTTGTCTTCATTTATATTGGTTTTAAACCAAACTTTAAGCACAAAGAATTTTTCGAATAGGAAAATAGGGCCAAATCTGTTTTCACCGTTTGCGCCAACATCTGTCAGTAAGCAGTTATCAGTAACTTTTTTACACGTAGGAGTTGATTTGGGATAGATTGCAGTATTATTCCATTCTATTCAGGGTTTTAAGACAGATTGCTTTTTTAAATTTGTTACTTCATGATTTTCAGATGCAATACCTTAACCAGCTATGACCTTTTGACCCAGTTTCATGATACATAAGGCGCTGGCCTTTTCTCAAATCAAGACCTGAATTTTTCATTTTGGTTGAAAAAAATTCCAACGTTTTCACCTCTTTAATAAGTATATATGATATATTGTCGCATGTTATAGTTTAGGGCCAATAATTTTACTGTTCCGGGAAAGTGAAAACGCCCTGTCTTTTAAATTAAGTTAAAAAAATTTATTTACTAAAGAATGCACAATCATGAATTTCACTATTTCACAAATCACAATTAAATCTAATTTTTACTATCTATTAACTTTATATTGCAACTCTCAACATCACGAAAATCATTTCACTATTACTCAATCAATATCGCCTTTACTTCACGCTCAATTCTATCGCAGTTTTACTATCGCGGTTGTAATAATAATCCCCCATTCATTTGGCTTGCCTTTATATAGAGTTTCTTGCCATTCAATCCATTTCTCGTACATTGACGAATGTTCTGACGAGAGCTACCTGGAATCCTGAATATATACAGGTATATGCACACATACAGAGTCATTAAAAATCAAGGAATCCTAGTTTTATTAAATTAAATTATTGAAAGTCAAAAAACTTTATAATGAATTGCTGAATTAATACACGTCTTTCCTTTCCAGTAAAACCGTTCCCTTTCAGTAGGATAATGTCGGCGAAAGGTAAGTATGCCGCTGAAAAGGTAAGGTTCCAGTAATCTGCGAACGGTCAGTTTCGCGTTGCGGGCGGTACGCGGCGCCATAGCTTGAGCTTTCGTTTTTCTGTAGGGTAGATTTTTTCCTGTTTGAGTTCGAGTATGTTATGTCGGGCACCGCGTCGGTAATATTCGGGAGCGTGTATTTTTTCAGCGGTTGTCATTGTACATTTTCCTCGGAACGAAGTCACGTAATTTGAAATAGAGTCTTTGTAAGTTGTTCGACGCATTTTAAATCGGACATTTAAACCGGTAGCTGAGTTTTGTAATTCGGACTTAGTCTGCTCGCGTAAGACCCGCGACCGAAACTCCTCTTCGAACTAAAGGGTGATTCATAACAAGTGTGCACATGTGAATGGACCTTACATCATTTACAATAACAAAATAAACGAAAAAAATGAGCTTTAAGTGCAGCCTCCCAAACTGTGTTGCTTTCGACAACACATTTAAATACGTTACCTGTAAAGGATTCTGCTCACGTAAATTACATGGGGCCTGTATGGATGCGCCAAGAGATTGGTATAATCTCTACATGGAAGCCCATTTAATTTGCTCTGATTGTCAAGGCTGTGAACAAAAGCTTAGTGAGATGTATGATCGCATAATAGCGCAAATTGAAGTGATGATGGGCGACAAAGAGCAACTTATCGCACGGCGACATTCAAAATTTAGAGCAAATGACGAAAGTTTTAATGAAATGGCCAGTTGCTTTGATGAATTTTCTACATCACTATCCAGTAGCAATCAAAAAATATGCAAAGCTCTAGATATGGTCGACACCCAACTGATATCAATGAAGGAGTTATTATCTTCTAGTCAACCTACAGTAAGCGATACTTTCAGTAGCAGTAACATCAGTGAAATGCGTTCAAAAATGGCCACCAAACTATCTAAACAAGAAGCTGGACACATCGTACAAAACTCACATATAGCCCAGTCATATTAGGGCTTTCACCTCGGAATGAAAGATAATAAGCTGCAAATTGGTATGAACCTTTGTTTTGTCATTCTAAATGTTGTCTCAAAAGTCACAATCGTTATCGTGTTCGCGTCTCAAGATATTCAAGGTCAAAGGTCACAAAAATCGGTTTTTCGCGAATATCTGGCTTCCTATCGGTTAAATGAGATTTGCATTTATTATAAAAGTTGTAGGCTATAAAATTCCCTACAACTTTTGTTTAAACTTTTTTTTCATACGACCAACCGTTTTGAAGGTAGAGCGCGAAGAGTGCACATCGTACAGTCATATACGGCCTAATGCAAGGTCAAGCGTGAGTTATGGTTATCAGTACGTTATAAAGTCAATTATTTACTTGGAAATTATAATTATTAAACAATGCCTATTATTTATGTACTAACTATTAATTATTTATATTTAATTAAAGTAAGTAACTTGATTATTTATATATAATTATTCATATTTAACTATTTAAGTATAAAATATTATTAATTCTGGATTATATATTTTAGTTTTATTTTAAGTTAAAATGATAGTAAGAGTATATATTTTACACATATTTTTATTTATTATTAAATACGGCATAATATACATTTATCAAAATGTGAGTTCAAATATCAAAAGTATCTTTGTTGATTTTAATTGGAATGAAATTGGAAATGGAAGCTAATTATCTTCTTCTTGTTCGTCGTCTTCTTCTTCTTGTCGCTCAAAAATGTTCGATTCATTGTCATCATCCTCATTATCTGTCATGTTCATCTCCAAACCTTCCAGAATATCGGGATCATATGTATTTTCTTCATCGGGATTACTTGGATACAGTGAAGCGTTGAGGCAAGCTTGTCCGTTGCACTGGCCGCAAGCTAAAGAACATTGTAGCCCTGATTTTCTGCATCCACAGCGGGAACCACAACCATTTTTGCAATTGCAAAATATTACGTTTAGTAGTTCGGCTGGTGCTGGAGGTAATAACGTTCGTATGGGCTCCAGGATTTCATTTTCAAGCATCCAGTTAAATATGAATAATTATATATAAATAATCAAGTTACTTACTTTAATTAAATATAAATAATTAATAGTTAGTACATAAATAATAGGCATTGTTTAATAATTATAATTTCCAAGTAAATAATTGACTTTATAACGTACTGATAACCATAACTCACGCTTGACCTTGCATTAGGCCGTATATGACTGTACGATGTGCACTCTTCGCGCTCTACCTTCAAAACGGTTGGTCGTATGAAAAAAAAGTTTAAACAAAAGTTGTAGGGAATTTTATAGCCTACAACTTTTATAATAAATGCAAATCTCATTTAACCGATAGGAAGCCAGATATTCGCGAAAAACCGATTTTTGTGACCTTTGACCTTGAATATCTTGAGACGCGAACACGATAACGATTGTGACTTTTGAGACAACATTTAAAATGACAAAACAAAGGTTCATACCAATTTGCAGCTTATTATCTTTCATTCCGAGGTTGACCCCTTTTTTTACCTAATATGACTGGGCTAATATGAATGCGAAACTAGAAAGTATGGAAAGACAAATTGCTCGTTTAGAAAGCAAACTTGAGGAGCAAAATACAGTACACACAGTAGTCAAATATGTGGACTGTTTTAAGCAAATAGAACCTGGTAACTGCGTTTCCCCGGTGAAGGAGAATCTAAACGCCTCAGCTCAATTTCCAGTTATCAACAAAAGTATATTCAAGCTTGGTGTGAATCGGTCTGAAGAAGACTGGAATAATAGAATATCCAAGCTGGAGCCTACAAACTCAAGCAATGCTCTTGACGTGTCATCAACTGGGACTAATTCATACGCCGTCTTCTACTTAAAGAAAGTTCCTCACAATATGGGGGTAAATGGACTCCGCCGGAAACTCGAGTCAGATTTTTTAATCCAAGGCTGCAGAGTAGAAGAAATGGCACATTTTGGCAAACGTAGACGCACATTCAAAGTTTTCATCCCACAAAAATATGCTTGGCTTTTCACAAACGTAAAACCTAACAATAAAACCTACACCTGGGATGATATGATTTTTAAAAAGTGGAAATCAGCAACTAAATTGCCAAAGCTGGAGATGGACAATAGTACTAAAACGACGATGACGAAATCAGCAAAAGGTTTAAAAAAATCTTCAGTTAGCATTAGTTCTACTCTAACAGGTAACCAAATTTATAATTCTATTCTAACTCCACTTTCCAGGCAAAATCCTAATTCCAGAGTTGTCCCAGGTAATATAACTCCAGATAATTCTTCATTAACTGCACATAGCCAAATTATCAATACTGTAGACAAAATTTCCACTTCTTCTACACACAAGACTGATAATGCAATCGATCCACATTCAACAACGTACTACAGGCCTTCGCAATGGATCGAGGCTTCCTTTTCCACCACCAGTATTACGGAAAATACGAAAAAATCTTCGCAGGTGTATACGCCTTCTAATAAATACCCGAATTTTGTACATGGAGGTTTTCAAACACCTTCATCCCCACCTTTGATTCAGACGCCAGCACCAACGGATAATCTATCAATTACCAGCAATTCCTTTATAGACCCCTTACACCTCCAGTTGTTAAAGCATCTATAAATTCGAGCGCTGATCTTGAATGCAGATATCTCTTATCTAGACTAAGAGATCACAAAATCTATGAATATGTCAGATTGTACCAAGCATTTATGTACAAAGCTCCCGATACTACGTGTGTTGATGGCAAGACGAATACCAACCTGAAAGTTATGATCCAGCGGGAAGGTCTTCCTATAGAAATCGAGGCTCTCCGTGCACTATATTTAAGATTTCACACAGAACTAGGCGTGACATCTGACCAAACAAAAAAAGACTTGGACACGTATGCTTCACATGTTAGCTCAAATTGCATTTCATCGCTTCAGAGATCAAGAGAGCAACATCATAAATTTTTTCGTCCCCAATAATACGCTCACTTCTAAATGCCTTAGACTTTTTTACCACAACTGCGGAGGTATGAGAGGAAAGGTCAATAGACTTTTTTAGACGCCAAATCATGCCACTTCAATCATCTTTCCTTGACCGAAACTTGGTTGAATGACTCCTTTTTAAACGAAGAGATTCTTGATGGCAGCTGGACTATTTATAGGGAAGATAGAGATTTCTGCAGTACTGGGCAAACTAGAGGAGGAGGGGCTTTGATTGCAGTTCATAACTCTTTTTCTAGCGAGCTCGTCACTACAGTCCCTAACAAATCCTTCCAGCATAAAATTGTCTGCATCAAAATGCCGAAATCAAACATGTACATTGGAGTTTTTTATATCCTTCCTAAATCCAATTAAGTATTGTACAATGATGTATGTGATATAATTTCTTCACTCGCTGCTTCCATCAACGTAGAAGGTAAGATTATTATCTCCGGTGACTTTAACCGACCTGATTTGATATACATGACTGATGAATGTGATAAAGGTCTTCTTCCAGTTAATCCTCAGGATCATATGGACTTCAACCTGATGAGCACTTTCTATGGCAATGATTTGCAGCAAGTTAACATGTCCCCCAACCATTATGGCAACTGGCTAGACCTTATTTTTACAAATGCCTACGACGAAGTAGTGGTCAATCCAACTAGTGAAGCGGACCATTTGTTTTCAAATAGCCTCCACCATTCCGCACTGTCTATTGAATTTTCCACTGCTGAAGAAACAAACCATCTATCTTACAATAATTCAATTGTATATGATTTCTATAATGCTGACTTCGAAAGCATTAATAATCATCTCAGCGCAATCGACTGGACTGGTACACTTACAACGTTAGATGTAAACGATGCAGTAGATCATTTCTACAAGTGTTCTATGGACGCCGTTGAAAGATACGTACCTAAGATCAAAAGGAAAAATAAACTTTCAGAGCCTTGGCTTGATAAGGATCTCCGATATTTGTGAAACCAAAGAAATAAGCTCAGCAAAATTATTCAAACGAAAACCAATGTGAGTCTTGAATTGAAAAGTAAATATGATGAGCTGGCAAAAGAATTCCAATTGAGATCTAGGGAAGCATATAAGTCATATGTAACTCAATTGGTGAGAACATCATCAAAAATCCAAAAAAGTTCTTTGAATTCATAAATATCAAACGCAAGTCTCAAGGTTTTCCCAAGTCCATGTCCTACCAGGAATCGACCTCATGTAACCCTGAAGATTTATGTGAGTTTTTCGCTAAACACTTTCAATCCGTATATTGTGCGACCAACTGTTTACCGTATACACCTTCCTCTGACATATATTCCGCACCTCTAATTGAGAACATCTATATTTCTACAGAAGAAATATCTAAAGCGATTGAGGAGCTTGATTTCAATAAAGGACCCTGCCCTTATTTTTCACCTCCGCGCCTTTTGTGCCAGTGCAGAGGGCAATTAATTTTACCACTTCACATTATTTTTAATAAATCCCTTTCTTCTGGAATTTTCCCGTCCCTCTGGAAGTCATCTCATTTGACCCCTATTCATGAAAACAAGGACAAAAGATCTGTTGAAAATTACAGAGGTATTGCAATTCTATCGGCTATCCCTAAACTATTAGAGAAAATAGTTTGTACGAAGATGCCTCCTATAGTAGAACCTCAACTCAATGACGAACAGCATGGCTTCCGTAAGAATCGCTCTACGACAACAAATCTTACAGTAATGGTCTCTAGCATTCTCTGTGAGATGGAAAAGGGGTACCAGATCGACGCGATTTACACTGATTTCAGCAAAGCTTTCGATCGTGTCAACCACAAAATTATGACTCATAAGCTGAAAAAGTTTGGGATTAGTGGTTCTTTGCTGGACTGGATTGACTCATATCTCCAGAATCGGACTCAGTTTGTTAAATTTCAAGGATTTGTGTCCAAGAAAATCGATGTTTGCTCAGGTGTACCTCAGGGCAGGCATCTGGGTCCTCTTCTATTTAACATCTTCATTTCGGATTTTTCTGCAGTTCCGTCTGATATTCCTCACCTTTTTTATGCCGATAATCTTAAACTGTACCACGTGATAACTTCCCAAAAGGACTCACTATTCTTACAAAACAAGATTAGTTCCCTACTAGAATGGTCAAAAATAAACCAACTGTCTTTAAACTTTGATAAATGTCAGGTAATTAGTTTTTCTCGTAAAAACTCCGTCATCGCTTCTGACTATCATCTAAACTACCAAATACTAAGCAGAGTGGACAGTATAGTAGACCTCGGCGTCATTTTGATAGTAAATCGCGCTTCAATTTCATTACGATGAGCCTCTCTGTAAAGCCTATAAGCTCCTTGGCTTCATTAAGCGACAATCTAAGGAATTTCAGAACGTATGGGTTTCAAAATCATTATATGTTTCTTTAGTACGTCCCATTCTTGAATATGCCTGCCTTGTTTGGGATCCTGCCTTTGATGTTCATATAGACCGACTTGAGTCTGTTCAAAAACAGTTTCTACTATTTGCGTTGAGATCACTATATGATCCGAAGAATTATAAAGATTAACATCCTATGAGCATAGACTCCGTATTCTCAATATGTCCTCACTAGACTCTCGAAGAAAGGTGATAACTTGCTGTTTCACATTTGATGTTCTCAGAGGCAATATAAAAATATCGTCCTTAGTTGAAAGAATAAAAACGAATGAGAAAATACGTTTCACAAGGCATTCACGCCTGCTGGTTGAAAAGCGTCATCACACAATTTACGCTGATAACGAACCTATAAACAGGTGTTGCAAAACATTCAACTCACTAAGTGTGCATTACTCCCCAACGAATTCCAGATCCCAATTCAAAACTTTGTTGTCTAATGCCCTATCCTCTTAATCCCATCATTTCATTCAATGATTAAGAAAAAATATTGTACTTTCATAAACTTTCAATAAATTGTTAAATATATTTTTAAATTTTTGTATCCTGCCTTGTTTGGCAATAAATAAATAAATAACTCTTATTTATCACAAATTTTAGGTCCATATATTGACAGATTATGATAGTTTGATCTTTTACAATTTTAACCATGGCATCATACAGATCAGCCAAACGTTTTATTATTGTTAAAACTTTTTACAAAAATAATGAATCGCCAGTGCAAACATTTCGCGCTCTACGTGAATTTTTTGGTCCACCCATAAATTGGCCGGTGAAATCGTGTGATTCGACTCTTTGTGACTTCTTCCTTTGGGGATTTCTGAAGGATCGTGATTACGCTGATGTTCCCCAGACTACTAAAGCATTAAAAAGCAATATTCGAGCCAACATACGCCTTGTAACGCCGGAAATGTGCGAAAATGTCATCGAAAATTACAATCACCATTTGAGCAGCACGAGGTGCACATATGCCCAAAGTAATGTTTTATATTAAACTGTAAAGGACCAAATTTTCATAATAAATAAACATTACAGCTCAACCTTCACAAAAACTATGTTTTTTTTGGACAAAAATGTGTACACTTGTTATGAATCAGCTAGCTACCGAGCAGCCACCTCGGAGTAGACTAAGAGTGCCCGGACTTGTAGACCTGATGGCTACAGTCCGTTGTCATGTTCCATGACCACGTCTACAACCGATGAGAGGTCGGTTTGGATTTCCTTCGAACGAGCGTACGAGACGTGAAAACTCATTACAGGTTATCAAGGATCTTTAAAGTAATTTTCTTGAAACTGATTGCGGAGTTTATTTAATAGTTATATATATATATATAGTTATATATATATATATATATATATATATATATATATATATATTTGTACGGTGAAACCTCCCTTCGCGGACACCTCTCATAAGCGGGCACCTTCCATAAATGGACTGAATTCGTACTTGTTACATTTGTTTTTAAAAGGCAGCCAGTACCTAACAACTTACTACAAGATTTTTAAATTTGTAACTATGCGATTTATTTGATATCCAAGTTGCCTACCTTTTACAAAAAAAATTCAAAAGGTCACTTGCATCTGTTGGAGACCCCAGCTAAAATACCTTATATATATTTTTATATCCAAACCTGAAGGAGGTCGTCACTTCTGAACTGTACCCGAAATTTAATGTTTGTAGCTAATATAATAGTTTCTAAGAATATTTGCTCTGACACACGACGGACAGAGTGGTTGCAATTTTAGTAGAGATTTTTAAAATTATTTGACAAAACCCTAAAAAACGGACACAATTTATCGTAGGAATTAAATAACAAATACACCATTTATTTGTGGTCAGAGGGAATCAAAACCCAAAAAGTTCACAGAAAAAACTGTACTGACGTCTTTAGTAAGGATTTGTCTTGGCTTCACTATCAAACAAGGATGAACAAAACACAATTTTAGAATCAGAATAATAAATTATTAGCTGTATTTACATATTCTTCTCACTTTATCACAATTACTTAAATATATACGAAACATTTCACATTTTCATACAACTATCACAATGATAATATATGTCGTCATCCTTTTGGCACTCTAAGGTTGATACAGGTCATCATCAGTAGGTGAATTGAATGTACTCCAGAAAAACACTCCATCCTTCGTTTGCGCAGACGTAATTAGAACTATGTTAGCTCGAACTAAATAATTCGGCACTCCTAGCGATGATATTAACAGAATCTCTTCATTTGCCGTGTTATCTGCAATTTCTTCCCAGTGTGGATCCCGTACAAAACTCGCACTTTCCCTAATCGTATCCAAAGTTGATTTTTTAAAAATACTCCGAAAAGCACGTTTCAAGCGAAACGTTGAACTAGCGTAACGATCAGTAGTGCACATTTTCAACCGATTCCAATTGGAAAATTTTTACAAATGTAGCATTTGCGAAAATTGTTTGCCTATTTATAGTTCCATTCACCCCTTAGCCAAGAAGCAACCCACTATCAAAGGAAATCAGTCAACAGTCATTGCACCCTTGGAAGTTTTATCAAAATACAACAATAGGACATGCGCCAGGCTAAATTACTGGATAGTGAAGGGTCCTCGAGTTATTCCGGAATTAAAAGTCTTTCCCGAAATATTTAACGTGTGCACTTGTTATGGTTGCACTTGTTCTCAATTGCAGTTCACTTAACTAGGGTAGCTCAGGATAAAAGCGACGATTTACTGAATAAAACTTGTTTTAATGTTTGAAAATGTTAGAAGGACGTTTGTCCCAATATCGTCATACTCGTACAGTCAAATTTCTATTTAGAGCCCATGATAAAGTTTTCCATGGATGTTTCAACTAACTACCCACAGCAAATGATCTCCTTGATTTTGCATCCCATCATTTCCCTATTCCAATCACGGGATTACAATTACGATAAATGTCAGGGACCTCATAAAAAATGGCAGATGGTCATAAGTTGAGAAGCGTTCGTGGGATCGCTTCACTTTTCCACATCCACCTTGATCAACTTTCACGCAAGTTAAGCGGTCTTCCCGCCGCAGGTTCTACACGAGGGGAACGAGTGCAGTGAGACACGTAACGCGGAATCGTGGGAACTGTTTGCAGGACTCAGTACAAAATGTGCCTGAATTTTCATTAAATTAACTGAAGAGGCAACATAAGGGGATGGATTTATGAAGTGAATGGATTATGCGGTGAACAGTCGATGATGAAGGGATTGATATAATTACCATGAGCGTTGGCCGGGAGTGTGTCTGGACGTAGGCACAATTCATACAATGTATGCTAGTGAGTGGTGATTGTAAAATAGTTTTTTGAACCGGGAAGATAAATGCACGAAATTGGGACACAGGACACCTGTTTCTGTTCTGATTTTCAAGATATTGATGGGCGACATGTACTGAATTTTATTATGCGAATTTTTTCATATAAATTTAACTACTCGTAGACTGTCGTCGAATTGGAATCATTTCCTGAATGATATCAATTTCAATGTTATGTACACAGGCGTTTGCTTATATCGTCTTAAATTTAACAGAGGAAATGGCAAAAGAGGATGAAGTTTTCTTACAGTAATTTGGAAGGAGAACTTTCAGGGATATACGATAAACAAACTACTATACATTGAGTTAAAAAAAATTGAGCAATATAGAATGAATATCTTACTTTGGATACTTCGGGAATTACATATGCACTTATCGTCGGAACAGTACAAATGCGCGTATCTAGAATTAGATAATACCACGCATCGGACAACTGTGGCAAATTTAATATTTCGGGGCAGTGCATTCTGATTGGGAGTAAATTCTTTAATGACTATTGCAATCCTCGAATAGATAGCTGACATGAATACCTCGGCTAAGTTCGTTATTCAACGTGCAACACTAGGATGTGACAAGTCGATTTTACCAATCATAGCTATCTACTCTACTAAAAAAATTCTACTATGGTCTTTGATTACGAAGTTTCTTCCATGAAGTTGGCCACAAAAATGATAATATAGACCTCAATGGTCTATATTATCATTTTTGCTGGAAAAAACAAACCATAAAAAATCTTATTAATCGAATTCAAATCTGTAGAAAAATGGCGTAGCTAGGAGAGGGTTAGCCGAAAACTTTACCGCTCATGCCAATTCAGACTATTATAAATTTTCGATCATAGCTGTAGATAACTTCCTAAAGATACTGTGGGTATTTCCCCATCTTTGGCGCTTCCAAACTAACCTGAATTTGTATTATTTCCATCACAACGCCTTTTGTTTTTCTTTGACATATATATTTCGGCAGTAAGTTGCTCCCTTCTTCAGTATCAAGAAAAGAAAGAAGTAAGTGAGTAAATTTTATTGAGACTTTTTATAACTCGACATTACAGAGTATGCTTAGTGACTATATGACATTTGACAGTATATGGATGTCAAATAAACTCTGACGGTTAGAATATATACTCATATTACATTAGTGTTTTTGGATACATAGACTTTACCATTTATTGTTATGACTCAAGGCTTGAACAGTTTAACAAATAAATACGTTTAAACTTAAACTTAATCTAATCCCAATATAAATTCAATCTATTGCTACATCTAACCTAAAACTATAAGCTGTTTAGTACAGCACTCCATCTTATATTTATTATTTATTTACATATGCTTTATTTAACCCCAGTATGTAATTGGTTCGCATGAAACGTAAAACGGCGGTTTATTGGTGGTTATAGAATTATTGGGATCGTGTTGGTATTCTTCAAGGACTTTAAAGGGACATAAGTAGTAGCGATTGTTTGCAGTGGTAGGTTCAAAAAGTGCGCGAACACATCGAGAAGGGTGCTCCCGCCGCTTCTCTAGGTGGTTTTAAGTCGTTGCTAACATGTAGTGGAGAATCGGTTCTATTCCCGTATCTTTGTAAAGGATAGAGTTCCTGGGGTACTTCTTATTTGGCCGTCTGTATTTGGACAGCCATTTCCTAAGGATCTTCCTCTCAAAGATTTCGATTTCTTCGGCAACAGTAGGAGAGATTGTTAGCCATGTTGAAAACGCCTAGGTAATGATCGGTCTAATAAGAGTTTTGTATAGTATGACCTTCAATTTTGGGCAGACTTATTTCGAGGAAAAGAGGGAAGAAATAATCACGGACGCTGGTTTAGCTTTATTGAGGATTTTCCAGGGGAGTCTATTCACCTTAGGTCGATTGTTAGAATGGACTCCAAGGTACGAGGGTGGTCCCAAAAGTAGCTGACCCGACAAAGAAAACAGTAAAAAAATTGCGAAAATGTTTTTTATTTTTCAACACATTCTCCTTTCAGCTTGATACACTTTTTCCAACAATGTTCAATAGCTTCGATACCGGCTTTATAGTAGGAACCGTCAAGCTCCTCAAAATAGCTACTCAGCGCAGACTCTACCTGTTCATTGTTGGCAAATCTTTCGCCGCCGAGCCATTGTTTCAAATTCGGAAAAAGAAAATAGTCCGAGGGAGACAGATCTGCCGAATAAGGTGTGTGAGGAAGCAATTCGCACTTCAACTCATTGTTTTAGCCATCGCAATGACGCACGTGTGGACTGGTGCATTGTCGTGATGAAACAACACTTTCTTTTCCATCAAATGGTCGTTTTATACTGATTTCATCACTCAAACGCTGCAATAAGGTTGCATAATATGTGCCGTTGATTGTTTTTCCTTTTTCGTGATAATCAATAAATATTATTCTACGCACTTCGCAGAAACGGACCTTACCAGTTGACTGAACTGTCTTTGCTTGCTTTGGAGCCGGTTCTCGCTTTTCAGTACACTGCTTTGACTGCTCCTTGGTCTCAAGTGTAAAATGATGGACCCATGTTTCGTCCATGGTTATGAATAGATGCAAAAACTCGGCTTTATTGCTGCGGACATTGCCAAACACTCGATGGAAACATCCTCACGTTGCTGTTTGTGCTCCATTGTGAGCAAAAGCGCACCCATCTTGCGCAAAGCTTTCTCATGTCCAAATTTTCGGCCAAAATGCGATGCACAGCACTTTTTAAAATGCCTGCCATGTATGCTACCTCGCGCACTTTTAGTCGACGGTCATCCAATACCATTTTGTAGATTTTCTTCACATTTTCTTACGTAGTGACCTCACTTGATTCATCTCGACCTCGCTTAAACTTAGCTACCCAATATTTGACCATTGTAAACGAAGGAACACATTTCTCCAAAGTAGAATCCAACTCGGCTTTGATATCGGTTGGACCTTTCAAATGAAAGTATTGTCTCACATAACGATGTCCGATTTTTTCCATATTTACAAATTCACTGAGAGCGTTCACTTTGGATGTCTGTAAAAAAATAATAATAAACGTACCGTTATGAATTTTTCACATTAAGTTGTTGAAAGGAGGTATTGTCAATCGGAGTAATTGTTTTTTTAAAACTACCTGCATTCATAAGTCAGGTCGGGTACTTTTGGGATTATCCTCGTACTCGTGGACAGATCGCTGAAGCTTTAATTGGGTCATCGCTGGGAGACTATGGGTGACAGTGAGGAGGATATTGTCTGCATACATTGCTATATCGATGGTCGAGCAGTTCGACCATAGGATATCGTGAAGGAAAAGGTTCAACAGGGCGGGACCAAGGATAGAGCCTTATGGGACTTCCGAGTAGATAGGATTTGAAGTGAGACTCCCCAGTTTAATTTGTGATGTTCTATCCAAAGGGAAGCTATATAGAATTCTGAGAATTGCGAGCGGACAGAATGACATTTTCAATTTTGCTTGAGACCGTTGATCCAAACAGAGTTGAATGCGTTTTTCTCATGTTTAGAGCACAGGGCACTGTGCACTCTTTCCGCCGAAGGTTGCGGGGGGTTCTATTGTGCAATAGCATTATTGCTTGCTCTGTAGATCGTTCGTGTTTAAATCCAAACTGAAAAAAGGGGATCAGGAGATTAGTAAAACTGCTGAAGTTTCGAAGAATAATCTTTTCAAGAGGTTTACCCATCTTATGCAAATCAGAAATGGGCCTAAAATTTTTAATGCCTTCGTAGCCTGTTTTGGGTATTGGGATTAGTTTACTGACTTTCCAAGGCACTTATTGTATAATCTCATCAAGAAGGAAGAAATGGGTTTCTTACACTTCTTGAGTATTCTGTTTGGGATGCCATCAAGGCCGTGAGATTGCTTGATGTTGTGCAGAGGATGCTTTATTATAACTGGAGAATACAGTTGAATAAGATCCCTCGTATCCGTCCATTCTTGTTAGAACCTCTGCTTTCGCGTTGTTATTCAAAGCTGTGTTGAACGACTAATGGCGATGATATAGTTGTTTGAAGCAACGATCTTGTCAGATTTTGCAGTGAAGACTTCCTTCCCTCGCTTTATAGGGTCTTTCTCAATATTAAATTTGAAACTCTTATAGCCTGTGAATTGATCTATGGTTTTAAACACGTCTGAAGCTGGTCACAGTGATCTCAGTCTGCTTTTGTAGAAGTTGTTAACTTCGGCATTCATGCGTTTTTTTGGATTGCACGGAAAATGCTTGTTATTTGCGTTTTAAATTCGGTTAAAGCTTCGATGAAAATACGCTTAAGCTGTTGGAGCATATGTTTCCGAGTTTTTATTAATTGAAGAGTCTCCTGAGTTAGACATCTATTAAGCGGGCTGCGTGATTCCTGGAAGGAGGTATGCTGGACTAGACACTCTATAATGGCAGATGTTTGTGCCAGTATATGAGAGTCTATTTCTGCGTTTGAGGGAATGAAGAGATCTTTGAGGTCGTTTCTGAAGTTTGGACAGTCTACGAAATTAAACGGTCTGTAGCGAGTCGGGCAAGTAGGATGTGGTATATATGATCTAAAGACTATGGTCTGGTAACGTGCTAAATGTGGAGCAAGTAAAAGAAATTGTGGGATCGTTGAAGTCAGATGATATTATGAAGTTATCTAAAACTGAATCACCTCTGGAAAATGTTAGGAACCCAGCATTTGCTATAGATGCTGAGAAGAGCGCATTCACATAGAGTCATTTGAATAGGTAGTTCCCGTTGGTATTCCTCCCTTCCTGTTCAATCCACAATTCGTGGATACTTGCCTGAATCTTTGACAACGGTAACATCAAACAAGGTTGCTGCTTTTGGAGCGTTCCCATACGGCTCGTTGGTTTAGAATGTAGCGCAGTTTTATTGCTGCATTCTTATCTGCTTTCGATACCACTGTTAGTCTAAATAAGTCCAAGTTGATTTTTTTGGCCTCTGCCTCGCAGTGGAAAGTGGGTTGACAGATTCCAGGCCTAAAGTTGGTATTTGGCTGGTTATATCCTCTCGAACAACCTCAGCTCCAAAGTCTGAGTTAACACCTCTTAGGATCACGACACACTTTTTCCGTTCTTTCGGGGTGAAGGGGTACTCCACTGCTTCGGTGTTCTTAAGGAGATTCATTATGTAATCACGAGCCTCGAGCCTGTCTTCTGTGATTTTCAGTCGAAAATTCAACAGCTTTCTTATTCTTTACTCTAGATGAATACCATCGGTAGAGGTATATCTATCCAGAATGTCTTTTAGCAATGTTGCCTTCACATTTTCTATGAAAATTGGCGAGAACCGTACCTTTATTTTGGTTATAATTGGCCAGTGTGCTGAAAGGATTCATGCCAAGTGTGAGTGAGACTAGCACAGGAACCGGAGTTTTACGTTTTACAGTGAATTTTCTCTTCACTAATATAAATGCATTTACCATACAGTTAATTAGGTAAATATCTTGGTTAAGGCTTGGACTTT
The DNA here is from genome assembly GCA_963969285.1 of Odontomyia ornata. NCBI lineage: Eukaryota > Metazoa > Arthropoda > Insecta > Diptera > Stratiomyidae > Odontomyia > Odontomyia ornata. The sequence continues at coordinate 18,910,778 of OZ017738.1, read as the reverse complement.
TTGCTGTCGTATCGTCCGCATTCATCCTGTCTGAGGGAATTTCCTTACGGATGGCTTTGGTCTTTGGTTGCTCCGCCATCGTGTTTGCTTGCTGACAATAACTAGTCCATTTTGCCGCCTCCGAAATTCTGTCCACGGCTTATGTGACGGGCGCTCGCCCAAGACGAAATTTTTGCTTTCTTTCGGTCTTCAAATTTCAAACCTCATGTCTACACGAGTAATCGAGTATGATGAGATAAACTTATAAATTTTCGTTTTCTAAAAAGTTTTTTATAGTTTCAATATTGACGAATTCACATGCGATTTGACAGTTTCAATGTCCAAACGTCAATCCTCAAGACAAGAAAGAAAATAATTGAAACTGAAGAAGGGAGCAGCTTACTTCCAAAATATATACGAGTATGTGTCAAATAAAATAAAATAGCGGTTTGATGGAAATAATACAAATTAAGGATTATTCACAAATATGTACAATGATAAAGTAGATGATGTAGAAATTTGATGATTTACCAAGAATTCTCAAGGCCTATTGTAACAATTATTACATTTTGTGAAGGAGAAGACGTTCTATTTCATGGCTATTGGGGTGTTGGACCAATATATTTGGAAAAGCCACAAAACAAGATGGAAAATTCTGTGTTTTGGTTTCATTCCGTACCACCAGCAAATAGTGGAAAAAATGTAACATTTGTGATACATTTAATTTGGATTTTTCAAAGGTTGTTGTTCAAGGGTACGACGACCGCTTCCCATTTAGTTCCCATATGACTATTGTGCATAAAATATTTAAGCAACTGTGCCCATACGTCTGTGCTGTATACGTCGATTATTCTCTCACAAATTGAACTTAGTTTAGAGTTATCAACTCAACATTTCTTGGGTAACAAACAACTTTGGTACAGCAAATGAAGTATCAGATGTACTTTGGAACATTATACAAAGCCAGTGACTGGCTGGCAAATCAAACTAGGTCCCAAAAGGAACAAAACTCGTCTTTTAGAACTATGTAAAACAAAATTTGCTGATCATCGGGATACAATCAACACATTCTTGGAGGTTTTCCCAGCCATAATTGTAGCTCCGCTCTATAGGAGTTTTCTGGAAGTAATTGGACCATGTCATCTCCATCATCAAACCTACTCCTAGGGTTTGAAAAAGTAGATTTTTATTTCCTTGGTTTTTTATGAGTATTTGTTTGCCATACATTTCCGTGGTCAAATTACCTTCAGAAAACCGAAAATTATTTGTCATTAGCAATAAACAATGATGATGATATCAAAACTCTACAAAATCGACAAAAAGCAAATGAAGAAGGAGAGGCAACCGATGTTGATGCGTTTACAAAACTTTTTAATATGGCAGGAAATCATGCCAAAAAATCATTTTAAGGTTCAAGTAAGTTTTTCATGGCAATCAATCCCCTAAACTGAGACAGAAAACGTTCCTTATAGTATTCCAGGAGAATATTTTTTTCTTTTTTTTTTTGAAGTTAGAAGATAGAGGCTATTCACGCCCTGAGAGCGGGGTGGAAGGCCCACTAAATACATCCCCAGTCAACTTGAGAATCCAGCTTGGAATTGTTTCGCACATTACTGTAGGCTAAATTTCGGTTTCGTTATGCTTGAAGGTGCTTCCAAGCTGGGGGATGCCTCTACTAATAGGATGGAAGGGACGATGAAAGATTACTAAAAAGTGATGTCCACAGCTGCTTCACTGAATCCTTTCACCTTTTGAAACTGCCCATACGTAAAGAGCTACATGATGATACCAGTCAACCGATCCAAACATCTCTCAAATTAGACTATCCGGAAAGAGCCCTCCTATTTTCTTGTAGAGATTCCAGCACAGCGTGTTTCATCAAATTGTGTGGCATCTCCTGTGAAAATCTTACAGTCGGGAGACTGTGACTCGCCAATCTTGTGCAAGTAAGACTGAAAACACTTACCTCGACTCAACTGCTGGTTCAAGAAGATGAGGCACGCAATCCATTTTTTTTTTTTGTACTGTTCACCCATAACTGGTGCCGATCATTGAGTGAGCGTTATTTCTCCTCGCGGGTGACCGTCCCTCTATTTTCCTCGTTTCGAAGCAGTTCAATTATACGGTGCACTCAAATAAGAGGAGAGGTAGTAATCAGGTCTACGATGACTAATAATAGTGATAATTTATCGCACAACCGTCCAAGTCCGAGCCTTTTCATTGAGATTTATTGTTAGGGTATCTCATTCCATGAACCCCGCCGTAGACGGTCCCAAGCCTGGTTGAGTAAGGAGGATGGGTCCTTTTACTTTCCCCACCCCCCAGCTTCCATGATTCCTCATTCTAAATCCCACAACCAAATGGTAGTAAATTGTCTCAGGTTGCAAATTGGGCTTATTGGTTCCTCAATATCGAGCAATGCCAATAACTGCAAATGCACCTGCAGCTCTGCTAATAAATCCTAGTTACATGTCCTTTGCGGTGACGTAAGATGGTGAAGACCAGTCTTTCACGCCTGATAAAGAAATTAAAAGTAATAACTATCCCAGTACAATGGACATTGGGTGATGACCTTACTCCCCGTCTCTGTAAAACCCTACATTGCTTCGAAACCTGCAACAGAGCTTCGGAATAGATTGGATCTACGGCAATGACCTCGCAACCGAAAAAAGGACTATCGAATTGGAATTGGAATCCTGGAATTTCAGACCACTGAGCTATCCTAGCGCTGTCAAAGACCTTTTACAACAGGCCAATCAATGTAAATTAAACATACTGGCAATGCAACATTCGTACATACCGAGGAGCCAATTGTAACTCAGATCATTACTCGATCAAATTAACTTATGGATTTCGTATGTCAAATGCATATCCAGGAAAGACCAGCTCTCTATAGAAACTCAACATCGAAAGGTTCCAAATAGCGTGTGTGGCAAAAAATTTCTATTAAGTCTATAGCAGAACAGACAATCAAACGTCAAACTCAGCGTAAAAAAAATGATTGGTGCCAGAATGCCTTAGGTAAAAAGAATCCAGCGTACAAGGAATATATTGGTAGGAAAACCACGAGGAAGAGAGAATATTACGAAGATCTACAGAAGAGCAGCAAATAAGATAATTAGAACTATGAAAAGAAAATACGATGACGACCAACTGAGAAGTATAGATATGAATTTAGCGAGCAACAACACAAGATAAGCATACAAAATAGTGAAAATCCTGAAACGTGGTTAGCAACATGAGACCACGCTCTACTGTGATGACTTCGACAACATCATCGCTAATGAAAACAAGTTTAAGAAAAGGTGGACTACATATTTCAAGAAATTCCCGCAGAGTTTCCATTCACCCCACCTACTCTGTTTGTTCCACCACCGAAGCCCAAAAGTATAACAAAAGGCCGGATATCGGAGACTCCAATGGAGCTCATTAAATATTATGGCAACTGTGTTCAAAAAGCCACCCACAAAGTCATCCAGCACATGTGCCAATAAGAACATATGGTGAATGAGTGGAGCTAATCAATTTTATTTCCTATCCACAAAAAAGGTGACAAGCAACAGTATGAAAACTATAAAGGCATATCATTAAATTGTATGGCGTACAAAATATTTTCAAAGATCTTAAAAAAAAACATTAGATCAAACGCCAACAGTATAACTGGGGAGTATCAAGGTGGCTTAAAGTAGGTAGATGGACCATAGGCCGATTGTTTACAGTCAGGCAGGTACTTGAGAAATGCTGGGAGTTCAACATAGACGTACACGACATTTTCGTTGATTTTCAGCAACCATGTGACAGTATTGATTGCAGCATACTGTACCAAATAATGCTTTTCTATGGTACCCCAGCCAAATTAGTGCGTCTTACCAAAATGACAATGACGTTGACAACCTTCCAAGTTCGCATCAATAACCAACTTACCGACGCCTCTAACACGAATATCGGACTAAGGCAGCAAGGTGGGATGGCCTTATCAGTATTCAATTTGGCTCTGGAATATATCATTAGAAAGCTGCCTGTCGATTCAAGAGGTACATTAGTATACAAGTCGAGCGGACGACATTAATATTTTGTCACGTTCATTAACAATTGCCAAAGAACTATTCCTGAATCTCGACTGCGAAGCAAAACTAGTAGGGCTACAAATCAATGAGAGCGAAACACAGTTCATGATGCAGTCGGAGAAAAAATATCTTAAATGCCCAAATTTTCACACTTCACGAATACAATATCAAAAATGTGGGTGAACATGTATATTAAGTTGCTAAAATAACGGAAACTGGTAATGAAAGGGATTCAATACGCCGAAGAATACAGCTCACCAATAAAATATTTTATTCAGTTTTGACGATCTTGCAGACCAGCTGCATACACAGGAAAACAAAGCTCCAAGTACACAAATCGGTGATAAGACTTGTGCTATGCTATGGATGTGAAATATGTACACTAATACAAGCATCCGCAAATATATTGATCGCCTTCGAAAGACGGGTCCATATATATATATATATGTATATATATATATATATATATATATATATATATATATATATATATATATATATATATATATATTTATATATATATATATATATATATATATATATATATATATATATATATTTATATATATATATATATATATATATATATATATATATATATATATATATTTATATATATATATATACATATATATATATATATTTATATATATATATATATATATATATATATATATATATATATATATATATATATATATATATTATATATATATATATATATATATATATATAAATATATATATATATATATATTTATATATATACATATATATATATATATATATATATATATATATTTATATATATATATATATATATATATATATATATATATATATATATTTATATATATATATATATATATATATATATATATATATATATTTATATATATATACATATATAAATATAAATATATATATATATACATATATATATATATATATATATATATATGTATATATATATATATATATATATATATATATATATATATATATTGGATAGTCTAAAATGCATTAAGCCTTTTTGTTACTAGATGGTATTCGTTGTCATATATCGGGCAATACTAATCAGATTGAGTCAAACTGACATGTGTTTGAAAGGTGACATTCTAGTCAACAATTTTCTTACTGACAGGTTTTTATTTCGTCATTAGTGTCAAAAGTTTTATTCATTTAAAAATGAGTGAAGTTTCTGAAAAAATTCGTTATATTTTACAATATCACTACAATCAAGGTGAGAATGCATCGCTGGTTCGTGAAAAAATTTGTGGTGTCTACGGTCAAGATAGTCTATCAAAAGCCACAGCCAAGAGATGATTCGCTTACTTTCATCCTGGTCATTTTGATGTCAAAGATACACCTCGCTCAGATCGACCAATCACTGAAAAAGTCGATGAAATCTTACAAAAAATTGAAGGAGACCGACACATAAGCAGCCATGACGTTGCTAAGGTACTGAAAACAATCACCATCACCAAAAAGTTTGGAACCATTTGCGTAAGGCTGGATACACAAAGAAGCTCGACATTTGGGTGCCGCAAGAATTAACACAAAAAAAGAGATCGACTGACTTTCCATTTGCGAATTGCTAATAAAACGCAACGAAATCGAGCCATTTTTGAAGCAAAGATACGAATATGTCGTTCGAACAAAATCATGGTCAAAAAAAGGTGAATCATCACAAACGACTTCAAAGCCAGGATTGACACCAAATAAGGTTATGCTGTGTGTATGGGGTCTTTTAAATCGCTCCTGTCAAAAGTTTTCAAAAATTAAATTAATTTTTTAAAAACGTTAGTCCGAAGTTAATTTTTATCGGAAAAAATCTTATATTGTCGAAGTAATCGACTCAGGCAATTTCTATCGAATATTTTTACTTCGATTGGTAACGAAAAACAAATTCACAAAGAAAATTTCGCCGCTGGTATGGAGGGGCCCGACGGCTTCCCACCGTTGGGGCAACCTGGGGAAACGACGAATACAAAACTGGCGACAATCACCAAAAGAAAACATAACGAAGAAAACTCCGTAGATGGAGGGTGCAAGCTGCAAAAAATAGCGGACAATCAACAAATGGCCAAATTGCAGAAAGAAAATGATGAACTAAGGCAAAAGATACAGTCTCTCAAGGATCTTTTCAAGAAAGGGATGAAGCTTCAAAAGACGCAGCCGCAAAATCAATGGCAACAGGTAACAAAGCCGAAGAAAAGTGCAAAGCAAGTAAATCCAGAGGAAGTTCTAAGTGCTGGTGGCACCAACGAGAGCCAAAATTCTTTTGCAGCGCTGGAGGGATTAACCGAAGATATGGAAATCGAAGAAAACATCGGAGGTAATTTTAATCAAGATAATGACGTTAATTTTATTGAATATTTAAAGAACAAAAATAAGGAGAAAAAACCAGCCCGCAGTTCTGCTGGTTCCTCTGAAAAAGCATCCAACAAGACAGAAAAAGTTCCGCCAATCAACGTGTTCGGACAAACCGGGAAAGATATGGTTCGGCTATTGGCAGCCGAAAATAAACTGGCCAATTTCGAAATCAAAAGAGTTATGCCGAAAAATTAACTATAAGGACGAAATCACTGGTTGATTTCAAGTCAGCCAAAGATGCGCTGATTTCTGGGGAGGTTCCACACTTCACCTATACCCCAAAAAGTGAAAAGAATCAGACCTTCTTGTTGAAGGGTTTGGACAGCGGAGAGGATACGGTTGAACTTCTTCAGGTGCTCAAGGAGGCTGCACCAGATATTGATTTTGTTTCAGTCAAAGCCTTTGCGACAAGAAGGTCGACCATAGAAAGGAAGAATTTACCACTTTACCTGGTACAAATTGCAAATAAGAGCAGTCCAAGTGCCCTTCAACAAATAAGGTACTTGAATTTCAGAGTGGTGAGGTGGGAACGCCTCAACCAGTCAACCAGTCAACCAGTGTTACCGGTGTCAAAGATTTGGACATTCGGCTGCCAATTGTGCCATGCACTATCGTTGCGTCAAATGCAAAGACGTTCATGTTCCCGGTGAGTGCAAATTGGCTCAGACGGAGCCTAAAGAAAAATTATACTGCGTTAACTGCAGTGTTTTTGGTCACCCAGCGTCATATCGAGGATGCTCCCGATATCAAGATGCAAAAGTTAAATTTGCTCCAAAGCAAACACAAGTACACCGTAATATCATACCTTCCAACTTCGTCAAGCCCGGAGTATCATTTGCACTCGCCGCTAGAGGACCAGCAGAAAATGCTGGAAATAATGTGAATAATGTAAGTGGCAATAATGAGCTGCTTCTCAAAATTTACCAGCAACTTAATTCTTTATCGGAGAGAATCGACAAACAAATTCAAAAATTAACTTTGCTTTTCAGCGATTAGGTCTTTCAAATGCCTAATAATAACTTGTCATTCAGTCATATTCCCATGGATAGGCTTCGCCTCATATCGATAAACGTCAACTCTATCGTTGCTATACATCGACGTAATTATCTCCTTGAATTTGTTGTTAAGCAAAAGCCTGACATCATACTTCTCACTGAAACCCACCTCAATTCATGGCATTCCATGGAATTCAAAGATTTTGCATTCGTAAGAAACGATAGGGTAATAGGTGATGGGGGAGGTGGCACCGGGATATTGGTTAGAAGACCCTATTGTTTCCAAAATATTGAAAAAGTCGAATTCAAAAGCTTTGAGTTTCTTGACGTGTCCGTCATCAAAATTTCACTGCCAGGTGGGGATAACCTCTTCGTTATCTCTGCCTATGCAACTGGTCAAAATGTTCTCAAGTTCAAGGAGGAACTCAATTCCTTGTTTGAAATACTCGAATTGAACAGGCTGCATAGTTATTATATTTTTGCCGGTGACCTGAATGCCAAGCATACATCATGGCTGAACGCCACCAATAATCCAAGAGGTGTATTCCTGAAGTCATGGATAACAGAGAACCAAATTGAATACAGGTGCAACCTATATGGGTCGGAGTTCCCAACATACCCTAGGACAAATTCATATTTGGACCTCTGCATTGCTGACGCAAGACTTGAATTCAGCTTTAATAGTCCTCAACGGAAACTGCAGGTGCTTCCTTACGATAGCGACCATAACGCAATCGTAATGGAAATCAATCATCACAGGGATGATTTCTTCCTCATTCCAGTTCAACATGAAAACCATCGGTTGAATTTCAAAAAAAACAGACTGGAGAAAGTTTCAAAAGAAGTTTAATCGGGAGTATCAGAAGCAATGTCCCTCTTCTGATGATGGCAACGCTTGCTCAATGGTTCCTAATAACAGAAATCTAACTGACGATGAAAAAGATCTCTATTTGTCGAAGTTAGAGAAGCTGACGTTGGAAACGATTGAGAAAGTAGTTCCCAAGATTAAACATCGAAACAATATGGAAGGATATGAAACACCAACCATCGCAAGGTTGAAAAGATTGAAAAGCCTTCTTCTCACCCGCGTCAACAATATTTATCGACGATTTTTGGACTACAACCATCCCTCGTTGGCTTTGTTGAAATTACATCTGAAGAATGTCCGGAACTTAATCCGTTCATACTTCAGGAGTGAGGTCAGCAATCAATGGGCGGAAAAACTGAGGGGTATTAGCCCACAGGACCCAGATGGCGTTTTCGCGAAAGTGAATAGCTTATTCCGCAGGAAGTCTCGAGTGAAGGTATCGAATCTTGAAGTCGCTATAGTGATGAGATAAATCTTCTCGATAGAGCTGGTATCGAAATTGATAGTACGACTCCGGATAGAAATGGAAACAGGATTATATGTGATGGATTGCAGAAACTTGCCCTGATTGGAACACATTTTGAATTGGTCCATCTACCAAACCCAGAGAGAAGGAATGAAATATTTTCGGAGGTCGTTGAAGCAAAAGTTTCCGACTTCAAATCAAGCCTGAACGGCCAATCAATTCTTCATTTCGATGAAACATTAACATCTGACTTCATACCGAGCTTGAATCTTATTGATTATTTTGTCAGCTATGAAGACTTGTGTTTCATATTTCGCAAGATAAACAACAAAAAATCATGTGGTACTGACGGTATTCCAAATATAGTTCTCCGACATTTGCCTGAGGTTGCTATTAGGAATTATTGCATATTGTTCAACAACATGTTGAACAATTCACATTTCCCAAATGAGTGGAAATAGGCTAAGGTATTTCCGATCTTGAAGAAAGGAAAAGAATCTTCATGCCCCAAAAGCTATCGCCCAATCAGCTTGCTGCCTAACATCAGCAAGGTGTTTGAAGTGATACTCAACAGAGCATTAAACGCCCACATTGAGAAATATGAGTTGATGCCGAATTGCCAATTTGGTTTTCGTGCCAGGCATTTGACCATACATGCAATAACGAAAGTAACTTCAGACATCTGTTGGAAACTAAACAACAAAGAATGTGTTGGAGCATGTCTCATTGATATGGAGAAAGCCTTCGATACGGTGTGGTTAGATGGACTAGTTTTCAAACTTCTTCAGGACAGGTTCCCCAGACACCTTGTCGCCATGATGTGTAATATGTTATACGGGAAATCATTTGTTGTAACTGATGGAAATCTGACAACAATGCGCGAATTCAAGGTCTTGACTGGTCTACAGCAGGGAACAGTTACTGCGCCCCTGCTTTTCTCAATATTCATTCGCAAGCTATTGAACAGCTTTGATTTTAATGTCTCGCCAACGCGATCATTGGTAGCGTTTGCTGATGATCTGATCATCTATACGGCAGACCGAAAAGCTACAATAGTTCAGAGCAATCTTCAAAAAATGTTTAATGATGTGCAGCTTTACATCGACAATTGGCGAATGAAAATCAATGCGCAGAAGTGCGAAACAATTTTGTTTCGGACAACGCTGCAGAGGGCCAGTCAAGACCTGAAACGTAATTGGAAGGATTTCCACATTATGGCTGGTGAGGGTAGTTCAGAACGGGTTCCACATAAATCCTGTGTTCGATACCTCGGTGTTCATCTCGATCAGTATCTGTACTATACTGAATATGTCAAAATCATGCTCAGTAAGGCACTAAAAGTAGTCATGGCTCTTCGGCGACTCTTTCATTCCAGATACATTGATCAAAAAGTCAAAGTTATTTGTTACAAGACCCTGGTTAGGCCAGTTTTGACATACGGATGCCAGATCTGGTACAACCAGAGTGCTAGTACAATGGAAAGATTAAGAGTTTTCGAAAGGAAATTTCTTCGTGCATGTACTGGTTTGTACAGAAAGCCTGAGACGGATTGGAAGCACTATATATCGAATAGAAAAATTTATCAAACCGCTCAAGTGACAAGAGTCAATATCTTCATATTGAAACTTCTTCGGAATCATATCGCAAGATCTGTAACTGTGAGTGAAAACCCTTGGATTTCACAGCCGTTCCACCCTTCAGACGGGTATATTGTGACTTGCCTCACTACTGGCTTCGTTCCCCCAGAAGCATTCGTTTATTTGGACATGAATCGATATGTTTTTGATTCTGACGGCGTCCCAATCATATATCACATATACCGACGGGCCACCGATAAGAAGATAAAATATCCTCCGAATCTGAGTTCACGAGACCAACAATTCCAATGGAGATACTCATTTGCTAGATTTGTTGAGGCTGGTCGAGCTGAGATGGAGCAATCTAGGTATTGGTGGCTGAATGACAATGTCTAAATTATTCGTGTTTATTTTCTGTTTTTGTGCTTTTTCTCGTTACTTAGTTTTTCAGATTCATCTCATTATTGCTACATTTAGTATTGTTGTTTATTTGTATTATAAATTAGGTATAGGTTTCATTATAAGGTAATGTTTTTTTAGGTCTTTGTAAAAATTTTTTTTACAAAGACCTACTAGTTTCGCGACCTATCTGTCCGTCTGTCCGTCCGTCTGTCCGTCCGTCCGTCTGTCCGTCTGTCCGTCTGTCCGTGCGTCACAGCTGATTTCCTCAGAAACTATAGAAGCTAGAATGACCAAACTTTGTAAAAAGGTCAGAAATGATGATCTCTCAAAAGTTAAGGCCTTAAAAAAAATTTAAAAAATGTTTAAGGGGGGTCCCCCCTAATAACGAATTGGCCCTTAAAAATTTTTTTTCATCAAAGGTAGTCGAGTGGGATATCAAATGAAAGGCCTTGATTGGAACTTTTAGAATCTGAAATAAAAAAATCATTTTATGAATTAGGGGGTCCAGGGGAAGGCAAAATGTACCCAAAATTTGTGTCCCCCCTCGCGATTGGACACCTTTCAGCCGAAAAATCTGAAAATTATCACGAACGTGGACCTTTATGAGCACAAGGGCAACAAATACCTTAGAAATCGAAATTCACTCAACTTTGTTAATAATAGTATGATTTGTAGATTTTACATTTTTGCCCATAAAATCAAACCGGTACCTTTAAACTTCTTGAAATTTCGCGATTATATAGACTAACATAAGATGTATACGTTCACAAAATTTAATTGAGATCGAATCATAATCAAGTGAGTTATAGCCATTTCAATTATATGGAATTACACCAACAATAACACGTGTTTATGGTTGATATAGGGTTTTCCAATAAGAGGTGTTATTTTGATATTAAAAGAAAAATGCCACTTTTAATACAAATGATCGAATGTTTATTTCATTGTTAAGAAAAGATATGCCGTTAATAGCAATAATTAACATTGAGCAAATAACCTCTACGACACGCTTACAGGACCATATCCTCTTCATAAAATTTTCCATAACCAAATCGCAAAGTGGTTACCCTATGTCCTCAATAGCCTCACGAATTTCATCTTTGTGATCTTGAATCGACGCTGGGCTATTGGCATAGGCCTTCTCTATCACGTGGCTCCAAAGGAAGAAGTCGCAAGGTGTTAAATCACAAGATCTATTCATAATAACACCTCTTATTGGAAAACCCTATATATTTAAAATTGACTTAGGCACTTTTATTTTCTTTCAATTTTCATGAAAATTTAAGGAATAGTGTTTAACTTGAACATGTTCAATCGGCCAAGCATTCAGAAAAATCATTTAAGCTAGATTAAAATGGCGGCTGCACTGTGCTTATGAAAGAAACTGTGCATCTTTTGTATAAATTTGAACGATTTCATATCTAAGTATTGGATGAATAACTCAAGTTATCGATTCACGCCATTAGAAAACTTGTTTCTAACCCTAGGATGTTTACAAAGACCTTCTGGTAGGAGCACTCTCCTGCTTACTCAACTTGTTTTTTTTTTTTTTGATTGAACTTATTTAGAATTAGCGTGTAACATTTTAGGCATAGAATATAAGTTCATTGTTGTGTTAGTAGTATAAGTAATTTTTGAATAATGCTGATTGGTTTTTTCTCCTTTTTCCAATTGAATCAAAAAATATCTAATAATATTAATTAATTTAAATTTGCAAGTGTATTTTTTTCATTAAATGTGTTTAACTGTTAACGTATAAATTTAGAGAGCCATTCGGGCCATTAAGTTTTTTATAGTTTTATTGTTTGGAATTTGCTTTATGTTCTTTTAAAAATTTATAACGATTGGTATTAAATAAAGCGCTTTTGACTTTGACTTTGACTTTGCTGTGTGTATGGTGGAATTGGAAGGGAATTGTTTATCATGAAGTGTTAGAACCTGGCCAAACACTCAATTTGGCTCTTTATTGTCAACCAGATTGAAACAAGCAATTTAAAAAACCGGCCAGAATTTATCAATAGAAAGGGCGTTGTCTTCGATCATAACAATGCCAGACCACACACATTTTTGATGACCCGGCAAAAATTGACAGAGCTTGGCTGGGAAGTTTTGATGCATCCACCATACAGTCCAGACCTTTCACATCAGACTACTATTTATTTCGGTCTCTGCAAAACATCCTTAATGAAAAGAAATTCACTCCAAAAAGCGACTGTGAAAATCACTTGGCCAAGTTTTTCGCCAATAAACCACAGAGGCTCTACACAAATGGAATAATGGCTCTAATCGAAAAATGGCAAAAGGTCATAGATAATAATGGACAATATGTATTTAAATAAAATCCATTTCAGATAAAAGAAATATTCAATCAAAAAATGATAAAAAAAAGGCTTAATACTTTTTAGACTTACCATGTTTCTTACGGTTTGGAGGGCTTCATTAATGCAGTTTTGCCTTTCTGCGTACATATTCACTTTCAATATTAAGTTTTTTATGTCCGCACTGATGCTCAAATTTTAATGAACTTGACCTTCAATTTATTATTATTGTGTTAATTTTCGAAATCCCCGAAGTTGGACCCCTCTCCTTTCCCCCAAAATCCTATCCTAGCTACCCTTAACATACGTATGCAGCCCCAAGGGAAATGACTCAGTATTAATGTATGTGCCGTTTGTTCTTTGAGATGTGGGCTCGATTTCAGCCAAACCTCTGAGTGTTTACTTTTCAATAATTAATTTCATCCTAATGACTGATCACCATAACTTACATATGTCCTGTAGTAGCGTCATACTTCAAGCTGAAGAATACATTATCGAGAACTGTAAATATTATAGTTGAACAGTCATTTTATAGTAGAGTATTTCTGAATTGATAGAGGCAACATGCTCACTTGTCTTCTAGATCGTATCATTCTCATCTTCGGAGCAAGTTTCCCATCCTCCAAGAAAAATCCTTTTATGGTGATCATAAGTAACTTTAACTTCCATCCTGCAATTACTTAGCGTTCTCCATCTTGATCATACTTTTCAGTATGTTTCATTTTAATTACCCAATTAAGCATTACCAGTCATAACCATTTTTATTAATCCCCAGCAGCAGTTAAACCCGAGGCTGAACACATTGTCTTAGCCACGCTTAATTGCCCAAGTAGTTATAAAAATTAATGCTATCCCAATATATCCACGTCCCTATCTTCCGTTCGTATCTTGTAGTTTTTTGTAGCTATTAAATTAACGCCTCGAAATGAAGTTGCTTGGGTTGCATCCGCAAAGTCGTCGCTGTCGTCATCATCATCTCTGGGTCGTTTGCGTCCGTTTCCCATCACATTCATATAATCAAGTCAAGAACTGCCCACTTAGAGGTCCCAACTTCACTTGCTGTACTCGCAGTTGCGGTTGTTGTTGCTGCGCTCGCTGATTCTGGGCCGTTGTTGTTTTAAAACAACCTGAAATCTGAGTATGTGACTTTTAAAGTACACTCGGAATGACCTGATAACCGGACGTATTTTGACTGCAGGCATTCCTGGGTATGCGCGTACGTAGTGGCCCTTGTGCGGACGTCTTGGAAGCCATAAAGCATAAACACTTTGCATGCTGACTGGCTTTTAGGCTACTTATGCCGCTATGCACTCGTTCACCCAACGCCCAGTGTAATTCGTCCGAGTCCTATTAAGTGACGTGCATATTATCAAGAGACTTATCAACAGCAATAATAACAACCCAACGGAACAAGCGCGCAGGGAAGGATAAATCATGCAGCAGATCGTCCGGTATTCCATTGAAACTTGGGATTGCATCATTGAAGTATCGGATACATAACCACCTTGTATGTAGATTTCAGCCCAAGGCATTCAATAATGCATCGCAACGATACCCTTCCTAAATCCACCATAAAGTCACCCCTACGTTACGACAGAGCAATTCAAAGGACGCTCGATAATTTCAGTGTCATGGACGGAGACAAGAAGGGTATGCAACTCAAACAAGCGACGGCCGTGCGGTCTACCGTGGGAAACAATTTGGAAGTGAGGTTCCCACACGATTTTGGCCACCTGCCCTTCTTTAAATGCACGCAGCTGTTGTTGTTATTCAACTCTCGTTCTCATTTCTCGTCCCATCCATCCGCATGACGAAGATTACGATGACGATGACGACGACAACGTGTCGAGGCTCAATCCCGGCTCGCCATCATTCCAGCACGTCCCGATTCATCTTCAACCTCTTCTTGGCCGTGAGTGCTCTTGTTCTTGCTGCAGCCCCTTCAGTGCTCAAGAAGACGTACCTTCGCGTCCATACAATCTTCATTGTCAATATGCTGAGCACACACGCCGCGCTGGGCTCGGATTCCTTTTCATCGCGTCCTTTGTCAAGGCAGTGGTTGATCTTACTTCAACCTTTTCTTCAAGGGAGAACTCGTTGCAAGGATAATTCCATTGTGTTGTATGGAGTCTTCGATGCTTGCGTATCTCCAGTGGTTAATTTGACGCCATCATAATCTTACGATAAAATAAATCGGTTTGTTCTTATTGGCATTGAACACTGTTGTTGTTATTGTTGCAATTGCTGATGCTGCCCGTCGTTACCTGGGTCTTCTGTGTCTTGTCCACCGAGGCCACTAGCTGTAAGACAGTCTCAAGTTGGCCTGACTTACACTGCACGCGATAAGCACGGGTTATCGACGATCATGCATTTTAATGCACTCGTTTGTCGGTTGTTCGCGGATAGTTGGTGCACATATGGCTTGGAATGTATTCAGTATGTCGTTGGTATGCATGAACAATTAAACGACTTGATAAGTTATTTATGGTTAAATGAACATTGTTCAGAATAGAAAAATTCACAGATCGTATTGGGACTGGAATGAATGCGTTTGCAACAGTTGCTAATTGAATAGTATCCTTTTTGGTGAATGCATGGTCTTACGGACAGGAATTTTATCTCTTTACTTTGTTGTAAAAAAAATTTACAATGCCATATTGAAACCAGTACTCGTATAAGCCCGGCCATTCGTCACTAAGTATCTTATGAACAGCTCAGAAGTTGCTCGTTAAAGAAAGTTTAATAGTCGGAAAAAATATAAGGATGTGACCCTTTAAAATAAATGAAATATCTTGGCGAGATCTTTCAATATCAGTTGAAACGGGGAAGGCAGGGAAAGTGGAGGAATAAGAACAAATTATGACCTCTCCCCCACCTATGGACTGAAAAATCTACACAAAATCAGAGGATCAATGCTAAATAGTAATATTGGTAGGAGTTGTGAATTTAAAATTTTCGTCAATTAAATCAAATGCAATTTTGTATCAAGATATTTCAATACAAGATTCTTCTATTCTGTAATTTTTATCAGAATCTAACAATATTCAGTAAAGTTATAGCCATTTGAATTTTCATAAATCACAAAAGCAACATGCGCGGTTTTCCTAATCTACGGACTTTTGATCAAACCAGAGCTTCATTTGTGATCGGATCGCTTGAAAACTTCAGCAATGACAAATAACCTAAATATGGTTGAGATTCTGAACAATGAATGAAATTTGCTATTCTGCAGCGAAAATAGCGGCCACATAAATTGGAATAAAGCCTTGTTTGCACTAGGCCAGTACATATTTTAGTCGAGTGGAGAGTAATTTAGTAACTATGTGTGTCCGAACACTAAAAATTTGTCGAGTAGTTTAGTCAAGTCAATTCATTTCATTCTATTTTTTTGAGCGAGTACTGCTATTCACTGTTTAATTGTTTGCCGAGTTTAGTAGTGTATATAGTGTAAAATCAGTCGAATATAGATATTTGGCGTGAAAATGTCGTTCCACTGGAATGAAGACACTACATTTAAATTTGTTTCTAAATACGTTGAAAACAAGTGTTTATGGAATACATCGTCTCCGCACTATAAGGACAAAGCAATGAAGAAATGTGCTTACGAGGACATTGAAAAAAGCATGAATATACCAAGACTTTGGGTAAAAAGAAATCAAAATTAAAATTAAAAACATCAGGCAAGTTCGCACTTCTTTTGTTTTAATTCCATAACATCCTTAAACGCTACTTATTATTTATTAATTATTACTATTGTTATCAGTCAATCAATCAATCAAAAGCACTTTATTTAATACTAATCGTTATAAATTTTAAAAGAATATAAAGCAAATTCCAAACAATAACAATCAAAAACTTAATGGCCCAAATGGCTCTCTAAATTTGTACGTTGTCATTACACATTTAAAAAAAAAAAAAAACTATAGCAAATTCAAATCAATGAAGATTATTACATATTTTTTAAATTTAATTGGAAAAAGGAGAAAAAACCAAACAACACTATCCTAAAATTATTTATAATCTTAACACTACAGTGAACTTTGATCCTACACCTAATATGTTTTAACTTAATTCTAATAAATGCTATCAAAAACTTTATCTTATACATAAAAAAATCTATAACAATGTTCCTAACCTAAGCGTTTTACCTTATCTCTAACCTAATATAATAAACATAATATAAACTTAACCTATACCTAATTTTTAACAAAAATTAACAACAACACTAAATGTAGCAATAATGAGCTGAAACTCAAAAACTAAATAACGAAAAACACCAAAACTGAAAATATACACGAATAATTTAGACATTGTCATTCAGCCACCAATACCTAGATTGCCCCGTCTCAACTCGATCAGCCTCAACGAATCTAGCAAATGAGTACCTCCATTGGAATCGTTGGTCTCGTGAACTCAAATTAGGAGGATATTTTATCTTCTTATCGGTGGCCCGTCGATATATGTGATATATGACTGGGACGCCGTCAGAATCAAAAACATATCGATTCATGTCCAAATACACGAATGCTTCTGGAGGAATGAAGCCAGTAGCGAGGCAAGTCGCTATATACCCGTCTGTAGGGTGGAACGGCTGTGAAATCCAAGGGTTTTCACTCACAGTCACAGATCTAGCGATATGGTTCCGAAGAAGTTTCAATATGAAAATATCGAGTCTAGTCACTTCAGCAGTTTGATGAATTCTCCTATTCGATATATAATGTTTCCAATCCGTCTCAGGCTTTCTGTACAAACCAGTACATGCACGAAGACATTTCCTTTCGAAAACTCTTAATTTTTCCATAGTACTAGCACTCTGGTTGTACCAGATCTGACATCCATATGTCAAAACTGGTCTAACCAGTGTCTTGTAACAGATAATTTTGACCTTTTGATCAATGTATCTGGAATGAAAGAGCTTTCGAAGGGCCATGACTACTTTTAGTGCCTTACTGAGCATGGTTTTCACATGTTCAGTATAGTACAGATACTGATCGAGATAAACACCGAGGTATCGAACACAGGATTTATGTGGAACCCGTTCAAGACTACCCTCACCAGCCATGATGTGGAAATCTTTCCAATTACGTTTCAGGTCTTGACTGACCCCCTGCAGCGTTGTCCGAAACAAGATTGTTTCACACTTTTGCGCATTGATTTTCATTCGCCAATTGTCAGTGTACAGCTGTACATCATTGAACATTTTTTGGAGATTGCTCTGAACTATTGTAGCTTTTCGGTCTGCCGTATAGATGATCAGATCATCAGCAAACGCTACCAATGATCGCGTTGGCGAGACGTTAAAATCAAAGCCGTTCAATAGCTTGCGAATGAATATTGAAAAGAGCAGAGGCGCAGTAACTGTTCCCTGCTGTAGACCATTCAAGACCTTGAACTCGCGCATTGTTGTCAGATTTCCATCAGTTACAACAAACGATTGGGAAACTTGTCCTGAAGGAGTTTAAAAATTAGTCCATCTAACCATACCGTATCAAAGGCTTTCTCCATATCAATGAGACATGCTCCAACACATTGTCTATCATTTAGTTTCCAACAGATGTCTGAGGTTACTTTCGTTATTGCATGTGTGGTCGAATGCCTGGCACGAAAACCAAATTGGCAATTTGGCATCAACTCATTTTCCTCAATGTGGGTGTTTAATGCTCTGTTGAGGATCACTTCAAACACCTTGCTGATGTTAGGCAGCAAGCTGATTGGGCGATAGCTTTTGGGGCATGAAGATTCTTTTCCTTTCTTCAAGATCGGAAATACCTTAGCTTTTTTCCACTCATTTGGGAAATATGAATTGCTCAACATGTTGTTGAACAATATGCAATAGTTCCTAATAGCAACCTCAGGCAAATGTCGGAGAACTACATTTGGAATATCATCAGTACCACATGATTTCTTGTTGTTTATCTTGCGAAATATGAAACACAAGTCTTCATAGCTGACAAAATAATCAATAAGATTCAAGTTCGGTATGAGGTCAGATGTTAATGTTTCATTGAAATGAAGAATTGATTGGCCGTTCAGGTTTGATTTGATGTCGGAAACTTTTGCTTCAACGACCTCTGAAAAAATTTCGTTCCCTCTCTCAGGGTTTGGTAGATGAACCAATTCAAAATGTGTTCCAATCAGGGCAAGTTTATCCAATCCTTCACAAATAATCCTGTTTCCATTTCTATCCGGAGTCGTACTATTAATTTCGATACCAGCCCTATCGAGAAGATTTATCTCATCACTAGTGACTTCAAGATTCGATACCTTCACTCGAGACTTCTTGCGGAATATGCTATTCACTTTCGCGAACACGCTGTCTGGGTCCTGTGGGCTGATACCCCTCAATTTTTCCGCCCATTGATTGCTGACCTCACTCCTGAAGTATGACCGGATTAAGTTCCGGACATTCTTCAGATGTAATTTCAACAAAGACAACGAGGGATGGTTGTAGTCCAAAAATCGTCGATAAATATTGTTGACGCGTGTGAGAAGAAGGCTTTTCAATCTTTTCAACCTTGCGATGGTTGGTGTTTCATATCCTTCCATATTGTTTCGAAGTTTAATCTTGAGAACGACTTTCTCAATCGTTTCCAACGTCAGCTTCTCTAACTTCGACAAATAGGCATCTATTTCATCGTTAGTTAGATTCCTGTCATTAGGAACCATTGAGCAAGAGTTGCCGTTATCAGAAGGGGGACATTGCTTCTGGTACTCGCGATTAAACTTCTTTTGAAACTTTCCCCAGTCTGTTTTTTTGAAGTTCAACCGATGATTTTCATGTTGAACTGGAATGAGGAAGAAATCATCCCTGTGATGATGGATTTCCATTACGATTGCGTTATGGTCGCTATCGTAAGGAAGCACCTGCAGTTTCCGCTGAGGATTATTAAAGCTGAATTCGAGTCTTGCGTCAGCAATGCAGAGGTCCAAATATGAATTTGTCCTAGGGTATGTTGGGAACTCCGACCCATATAGAGTGCACCTGTATTCAATTTGGTTCTCTGTTATCCACGATTTCAGGAATACACCTCTTGGATTATTGGTGGCGTTCAGGTCACCAGCAAGAATATAGTAGTTATGCAGCCTGTTCAATTCGAGTATTTCGAACAAGGAATTGAGCTCCTCCTTGAGCTTGAGAACAGTTCCACCAGTTGCATAGGCAGAGATAACGAAGAGGTTATCCCACCTGGCAGTGAGATTTTGATAACGGACACTTCAAGAGATTCAAAGCTTTTGAATTCGACTTTTTCAATATTTTGGAAACGATAGGTTCTTCGAACCAATATCCCGGTGCCACCTCCCCTATCACCTGTTACCCTATCGTTTCTTACGAACTCAAAATCCTTGAATCTCATGGAGTGCCATGAACTGAGGTGGGTTTCGGTGAGAAGCACGATGTCAGGCTTTTGTCTGGCAATGAATTCAAGGAGATAATCACGCCGATGTAAAGTAACAATGGAGTTGACGTTGATCGAGATGAGACGAATCCTATCCGTGGGAATGTGGCTGGATGACAACTTATTTTGAGGCATTTGAAAGCCCTAAACGCTGAAAAACAATGTTAATTTTCGAATCTTGTTTATCGATTCGCTCCGATAAGGAATTTAATTGTTGATAAATTTTAAGGAGCAGCTCATTATTGCCACTTACATTATTCATTTTATTTACATTGTCTGCTGGTCCTCTCGCAGCAAGTGCAAATGACACCCCGGGCTTGACGAAGTTGGTAGATATCACACTGCGGTATGCTTGACTTTGTTTTGGAGTTACTTTAACCTTTGCATCTTGATACCGGGGGCATCCTCGATATGATGCTGGATGACCAAAGGCATCGCAGTTCACACAATATAGTTTTTCTTTTGGCTCCACCTGAGCCAATTTGCACTCTCCGGGAGCATGAATGTCTTTGCATTTGACACACCTATATTTCATGGCGCAATTGGCAGCCGAATGCCCGAATCTTTGACACCTGTAGCACTGGTTGACCTCACTTTTCTGGAGGCGTTTCCACCTCACCACGCGGAAGCTCAAGTACCGTATTTTCTGCAGGGCACTCGAACTACTTTTGCTGGAAATCTGGACTAAGTAGTGAGGCAAGTTTTTGCGCTCCACAATCGATCTCCTCGTTGCAAAATTTTTAACTGAAATAAACTGTATTTCTGGTGCAGCTTCTTGGAGCACTTGAAGGAGATCGACTGTGTCCTTACCACAGTCCAGACCCTTCTATAAAAAGGTTTGGTTCTTTTCGCTTTTCGGGGTGTACGCGAAATGCGGAACATCTCCAGGATTTAAGGCACTTTTTGTTGCCTGGAAATCAACCAGCAACTTAGTCCTTATTGTCAACTTTGTTATCAGAAAATGTACTATCTAATGCAATACAATTTTTCGCAGATCCCAAGAGCTGAAAAAATTAAGGATTTGAAAAGTCCAGGCGCAGGGGCTGAATCAGTTTACATTCCATCTGTTAAGTGGTTCAATTTATTAGATGCATCGCTTCACAACTTAAATTCAACATTCACGCAAAGTGAAAGCAATTTGGTAAGCATGCACCAATCTGCCGCAATTATTCAATAAAGTGCGAATTATGAGAATGAAATATATTTACAGTAAAATTTTGTTATAACGCTCTTCATAATTAAACGAAATTTTTTGTCGATATAATAAGTTTTTAGCAAAATAAGACACTGTTCGTCGGCCTTTCTATTATACTGTTGTGTGGATGGGCCAACAATTTTTAATGTATCATTCTTGCCTGCCAAGTGGCTGATCCGCTTTCGACAAAAAATTTGCATATCTGTCCCGAAGATCTGCAGTGGTTGCAATCCAAGAGACTCTGACAGTTCTTGTTTCATAATTTTCTATGTCTAGTGTATATTCATATTGTTTGTTCTGTAATTTCGTTTTTCGGAGCCAATTGTGTAAAACACAACACGGCTTTACTAGCTTTATAACTTTCTCAGGGCTATAGGGCAACGGTTTCTCAAAAACTCTGAATCTAGCAGCTAATATACCGGAAACGTTTTCAACTATTCTTCTAGCGCGTGATAAACGATAATTAAAAATTTTCTGCGCTAATGTTAAGCGATTTCCTGGAAAAGGTTTGCCTACTAAGATATGATCGTTCGGTAGTACAACGTTTTCTAATGCTTGATACAAAGTACAATTTCGAAATATGCCTCCATCAGAAGCTCTTCCATGACACACTACATCTATATAACTAAAGCAATAATTATGATCTACAACAGCCATTAAGACAATACTGTTTGTCCCTTTGTAATTGTAATACAAACTTCCTGATCCTGTAGGAGCTTTCATTATGACATGTTTGCCGTCAATAGCTCCACAGCACCCAGGAAAGTTCCATTCCTTCCGAAAACCATTCTCAATTGCTTTCCAGTTCATTGTGTCAGGAACGTAGAAAAAACGAATTAAGTTCATCCAAATAAAATTTAATGTGCCCAAAAGATGATGCAACATATCGCTATCTGTTGTGCAACTGCAGAAGAAAACAGTACTGCATGGACAATTTTCGACCACCAAAATCTTTGCCTTTACTATTGGCACTAGAAGGACAAGAGCACATTCAAATTTATTTGAATAAAATTCGGCGACAGGACCTGCAAAAGGAATCTGAGGAAAACAGAATGACCAGGACGCCACTGTTAAGGCCAGAGACACCATGTGCAACAGATTCGTCGTATAGCAATGATACTCTATATTTTAATAATGCCAGCATCGCTAATTTCGAAGAGTAGTTATCGCAAGACACTACATGCACTTAGTTTCCTATTTTACCCACTCAAGAATATGAACATGCTACGAACTACAAGATTTTTACCGTCTAGCAATATAATTTTAACAGTATTGGAAAACACTCAACTTGATCAGCGAAAGTTATCGTGGTAGACATAAAACACATTGTAAATATATAGAAAATACAATTTACATTTTTTTACACATTATATTTATCATCATTTATTCGATTGAACGTCGTTTTCGGCTGTAATTCTTCATTTGTAGTACTGTATTGTGCAAGTAGTGAAGGAAATTGTATAGGGCAGTTGAAAGTGGCGTTATAACGGAGACACAAAAATAGATCCAAAGCGAGAAACTTCATTGGCCTATAAAAAATCATGTTGAAAATTTAAACAATATTTTCTAAATAAATCAATGCTTCTTAATATCTGGTGTATTTATTCTTACCTTGATGAATTCCTTTAATGATTCATATGTATATTGCCTCACAAACTTCTGAGATGAATTCAAATATGGTCGATTTCCTAAATCGAAATATGTGCGTCAGTGTCCTCAAACTACATCCAGTGGCAAGAAAGTAGAGAACTACTTGTAATTAAATTGAATTGAATGGGTGTCTGTTCGTTGAATATGAGACTGAATTTTCATTAAAAAAAATTTACGCAGCTTTCTGACATCCTCAAATAATCAAAATATTCTTTGGGGTCTTCCAATGCCAGTTCCTTCAAAAGACAATTTGTAGCTCATAATTTATCTCTTCTATTTATCCACTTTCATATCTATTGCTTCTTTTTTTTATTACATATTTTTCCTCATCCACTTCTCCTAAAATAGCGATTGCGATAAGCTTAATCAGTTTATTTATTTTATCGCGATGCACGTTGTTCATCATAATAAACTAAACTCACTGGTTAACTGTACTTGACTATAGTGCGAACAATTTTTGGGCAGTAGCGAGTATTTTAGCTACTAAAATACTCTCCACTCGACTAAATACTAGCATAGTGCGAACAAGGCTTAAAAGATAATTTCATTTTAACCTACGATTTAACATTTATCTCATAAAAGTTTCTTGACTTTCTGCATTTCACGCGTTCATTGCGAAACCCTTCTAATAGAAGCGTATTCCTGTATAATCAACATGTTAGGTGTTAATGGAAGTTATTGAAGTGAAACTTCTTTACTGATGGGTGAACGTTTTCAGATATAATGAAAAAGCAGAACCGTTTGCGCTCCTGGCGTACAACAGACCATCATTTATGCGACAACCTGTTCCAAGTTGAAGTTTACTCATGTTGCCATATGCATTTGCAATTAAACTATTGTATTGATGTATTTGATGAACATCGGTGAATCCATGGTGATTTGACGTTAGCCGTCCTTGGTCCTAGTACCGATGCCGCCAATATGCAGTGTATTGAAGTGACGAAAACGGATCGTGGTTGATGGTTCGTTGATGATTATAGACAACTGCATAGGGGTTCAGCAGTAACTGTGCTTTATTTAAGAGCCGATGGTCAATGGATTGGAATGGCAACGGTAAATGAGAGTTTGTAGACGTTCGATGATCATAAGCAAATGTATGATGATTCGATGGTAACCACCCCCGGTTCTAACACTGATATGAAGTCGATTGAAGTGGAGATGGCAGACAAGGCTTCGCGGTTGGTTAATTATCAAAGGTAGAAGTTCTTGGCTTACGATCTAAAATATCTAAGAGTAAGTGTAAACGAAGTTCAATAATAATTTGCTTTACTTAGATTATAATATTAATTTTTTCGATAGAAAAACATCATAATGTTGGCACCCATAACATTATCAAACATTTATGTATGCATTATAAGAAGAAGTTTGCTGTAAAATTGGTTTGCTCTAACAACTTCAGTCTTAAAAATTGAGTTTCTTAAAATTAAGTTCATTATTTCCATAAAACTACCTTAAAACTACTCATTCGCTGCATCCATTGAGCGGTTGTCTGTCACTCTCCTGACTACTTCCACCTTGTGCTCCTTGGCTCTCCTGATTCCCGCTTCCGCTAGCTTTTCACCATACGATTTGAGTGGCTCAATTGCTGCCTCCTGGTACAGCGCCTTTATTGAGGTAAAACATTCCGTTCTCCCATCTGTACAGGCCTGTACAAGCCCGAAGGATTTTTTGCTCCACTAATCCTATCTTGCCCCAGTTTTTTTCGGGGGTCCATTCCATGTCATGACCGCATATGTGATGATCGGGTGAATCAAGGTTTCATAGGCCAAAAACTTGACTCACTTGCTCGCTGTTGATTGTTTTCTGAAAAGAGGTATAAGAAGATGGTAAGCATAAGCCACTTTTTTCAAAATATTGTCAACGTAAGAACCATCCTATCGAAAACCAACCCCAAGTACTTCGTTTGCCCAGAGCAGTGCACCATCTACCCATTAAACTTAATCCTGGAGTCACAGATGTCTCTTGCGTGACGACAATTAATTCACTTGAACACAATTAATTCACTTTTCTTCGCATTTACCTTGATTCCCCGTTTCCGGTGATATGTAGTAAGAGATTCCATGACCACACTAACAAGTCGTCAGCGAAGAGATTCACCTGGATTCCGGGCTTATATTCATTTGTTACGCCCGAGACGTCAGAGGTGAATATGTTGAAAAGAAATTTTCCTAATATAAACGCCTGTGGGACCCCCCAACCAATACGAAATGGGTTCGAACTAGCTCCAACAGCCACGGCAAAGGCAGTTCACCCCCTCATGAAGCTGCCTATAATGTTTAAAATTTGGGCTGGAAAGCCTAAATTTATAATTTTGTAAAGAAGCCCATTGATCCGAACAGACTCAAAGGCTTACCTCACATCGATCAGGCAAGCTACAAAAAGTTTATTGTTACGCCAACTTCTCGTTATATCGGCTCGGGCTATGGCCATAGCATCCACCGTGAAGTGGGCTTTTTTGGTGCCGAATTGTCTTTCAGCCACAATTCTTGCCCTCCCAAAGAATGATATGATGCCTTCAAGTATTACCCTTTCAAGCAGCTTACCAATATTTGAAAGCAGCAAAATTGGGCGAGAATTGACAACGTCAGTACTACCCGACTTCATGGGTATTGCAAATGTTTTTGCGCATTTCAAATACTGAGGGAAGTAGCAAATATCAAATCAATTATTCAGAATGATCAAGAAAGAAAACATGGGGAAGCCTTTTAAGCATATAGCTGGAGATTCCATCAGCCGCTGCTCATTTTTTGGAATTTTGCTCCAGTGCCAACAAAGTGAGCCTCTCAGGACTGACAAATAGACTATAGCCAGTTGGGCGTCCGAGGGATTTGAATCAGAGATCCTGGTCAAGCACAATTGCTCATTGTCCCTGTTGAAATTGGTTATGGTGCTGCTCACTCCTCACTTGCTTTCTCTCCTCAATCCCAAAATGCTTTGCGATTGAGTCAGCAAAAGCTTTGTCATTCATGAGCAAGGATCCATCACAAGTGAGGATCCCGGGCAACCATTTTCTGCCAGTTATCCTATTGATATGAGGAAACATACAAGAACCTGGTTTGATACTTTCCAGGGCCTGTCAAATCGTTCGTTGGCAAAAGCCGTGGTTTTCCTCGAGATCATTCCATTTAGAGACGTAATCACTAGATGAATACGTTCATACCATGACCATATTTAAATTACGGTGGTAGATTCTTGCGAGTAGCTTTCTAAGCCAACTACATCTACAATGAAGCTCCAAGATGTCTTCTGGTAAATCTCGATAAAGGTAATTCATCGAGGATTTTTTAATGTAGATCTTTGAGATGACCGTATCCAGGGTTGAATTTATACATGCGACTTCCTCATCGATTTCAGGAATAAAAAGATTTCTCGATCTATGATCGAAATTCCCTATAATTTTCCGCCAAGGTCAGCACTTACTACTACCCAATGGATTCGCTTGTAAGGAATGAAAAGTGGAGGATCTGCAACCTCGAGTTTCCCATTATTTTTCACTCTTAAAGTCAGCTCAACCAAAAGATGGTCGGACTCGACGTCAAAAACTCCACACTCCAACTTTGGGAGAGATTTACCAGATTGGCAGACAAGATGAAGAAGTCATAATAGACGAGCTTCGGCAGAAGGTTGCCTCTTTCGGGGCAATCAGTATGAGATCTATATTCGATTGAACCCAATTAGAGATAGCTGTTCCATAGCCATTCGATGCAATATTTCCCCATTTCGATTTCTATGCCACCTCCCATGGCATAGAAATCAAATTTTTTGCACAGAGTAAGCACTGTTTCCAAGTCATAAATGAGTTCCCTGTCCGAATATCCATGGTGAACATAGATCTCCATGAACGCAAAGGTGCACCCTCCCAGCATGGATCTTATTATCTCTGCTTAATGCATTTCAGACTTGGAAAGCAGTGCCTTTGGACTTTCAGGTGATCTTTGTGAGCCATAGAAACTCCGAGAATTCCCTCTGGATCATAGTGCCTGATGATCTTGTATTTTCCTGGATGCACTCTGTGCCTTTCTTTGAGTCTTTTTAGGGTTTCATAAAATAATTTTACAAAACCCTACTAGTTTCGCGACCTGTCTGTCCGTCAGTCGGTCCGTCCGTGTGTCACAGCACTTTTTCTCGCAAACTGCTTAAGCTAGAAACATCAAATTTTGTACACAGGTGTAGTGGTACTCTCTTCAAAGTTCAACTACAAAAAATTTTAAAAGGTATTTAAGGGGGGGTCTCCCCATATAGGGGAGTGGCCCCGAAAAAAAAAGCCGATATGGGTATCAAATGAAAGGTCTTGATGAGAACTTTTCAAAACAGGTCTTAATTTGATACTTTTTGCTTCTAGGGACGCGCAGGGAGGGGAAATACACGGAAAAATTTGTGTCCCCACCCTTGCGATTGGATAATCTGAAAAAAATTATGGTGGTAGGTGTTTATGAGTACAAAAAAACAAATACCTCAGAAGTCGGAATTCGCTCAACTTTGTTAATAATAGTATGATATTCGAATTTCACGTTTTCCCCAATAAAATCGCGTCGGTACCCTTAAATTGACCGAAATTCGATATTTACGTAGTTATTAAACTACGTTATAGCCGTTTGAAATTTCTCCAATTACAACACCAATAACACATGATTTTAGTACTTTATGGACTTTCCATCCAATCAGTCTCTGCAGTTTTCACTTGATCTTCTTGAAATTTTCCAATGAGATCAATAACATTAATATTATTGAGAATTCATGATTTGATTGATTTTTGTTGGTTTGCAACAAAATGGCGACCGTTGAAAATAAAAAAACAATGGATTTTCCTTTGAACGTGCACATCTCTTTGACATATTTCTTGAAGTTATTCATTGCTGGCGGCTGCATTTCTGAGAAGTTGGGTACAAAACCTTTCTGACATGAGCGTAGGTCTGTTTACCCCACTTGTTTTCGATATAAACAAGAAGTCGGGTCTATGGGCGTTCAAGTATTCTTCAACCAAATTCGCTTTATATCGTCGAACTAGTGAGCATATGTTGTGGAGGGAGAGTTTAATGGAACTCATCACAACAACATACTTTAAAGGCGAATTCTAAGTACGCAGCTTTTTCTCACTAGGACTTTTTTATAGTGGGGGTTGAAAGAGTCCACTTTTCGAAAATTGTTGGCAGACAGTGCTCAAAACCGTATTTCGATCATTCTGCAACTGCTGTGGTTGCTGTTTGGGTTGCCGTATAAGCTGAGGCACTGGCTGCTTCTTTGCACCTTGTAAAAGGCTAGAGCATGAGACCCCTTCCCGTACAGTATTATTTACAGAGGATGCAACGCCAAGTGTTCCTTAGCGTTGCAGTTCACAAAGAAGATATCATCTTTTTTCTCGTCCTTCGAGATCGGACATTCAATAAACTTATGTAGCTTCTCACATTTTACGCTTCTAACTTCAAATCCGCAATTAGAAGCAATATGGCCAAATCTTGGGTAATTGCAGGATAGGGAAGGGCAATTTTTCTGCAGACGTTCCCATTGTGTCTTCTGATACAATAGGAACTTTATGCCCATCACTTTCTTCACTTCAAAGTCCGGTTTGAACTGGACAATACTATACCATCTGGCAGAAAATAGCATGATCGAAAGCTCGTATTGAGCATTCAAGACTATATGAATAGCTCACCTTTATAATCAACCAAAATCATGGCTAGAGCTTCTTTCTGTGGTCCTTCTGGGTTTCCGAGCAGCAGTGAAGCCGAACATCGCTGTATCTCCGTCAGAATTATTTTACGGAACAACAATGAGGCTACCTGGGGAGGAATTCTTTACAAACAAAGCTTCGCTGATGGAAACGTGTGGATTCGTCGAAAACCTCAGAAAACATATGCACAAAATTCATTCGAAGCCAACTACGTACCTCATCAAACAGAACTTAATCATTTTTCACCATCTAGATATATCTGTAAACGTCTCGATGTAGAGAGAGGGAAAGAGTTCCAGAAACAAAAAGGTGACAGTGAAATAGAATTCCAAACCTTCAGATAGTTGCTCATGAGCCCCAGTCTGGGCTCAACTGCATCCAGCGATCAACAAAACGAAGTTTCACAACCGACTAGTGGTGATTGTCCATGTTCCACTAATTATCCGATTCGAACATACAACACAAAAAACTAAACAGCCGCCAATGAACATGATCTAAGGTCATCCATAACGGGGATGTTCACCGAACTCTCAGCTGATTTTTATTGAAATTGACTCTATCTCTAGGAAGGAAGTGCTGTGATGAACACTTAGAAGTATTTATAAATAATCGAACTCACCGCTGCAGTCCCACAAACTCTAGGGTGCGATACGAAAATATTCTACTTCCTTCTTCTTTTCGGATCATCAAAAGGGTGAGCTCTCAAATAGTGAATATCGAATTGAACATTTAAGTTGTACGAATTAGACAGTACTAAATTATTTGTGAATTTATAACTAAAATTATTGTGCATGACTTTCCACTAAGGTGAAAATACAAGTGGCTATATAGTCAAAGATTAAATGTGGAAAAAGCCATAGTGTGGCAAGCATGGAATAATGCGCATCTTAGATACCCAATTACTACAATGGATTGTGGAATCAAAGATAAGATGACCTAAGCACTTTTCAAAATTGGCTTCCGGGATGAAACGATCTTCCAGTAGTGCAATATCTTTGTCGATTCGATGCCTGAATGAGTCATAAACAGTAACGGTAGTAGTACAAAGTGGTCGATCTGAGTTTGTAGCTGGTGTTCTGATGATTATATGAATACATCAGTTTTTTTAAACAAATGTGGCTTGATTCCATTAATTTGTGCAAGGGTGTATTGTTACCATGGGTTGTACCTTGTCAGAATTTATTTATTTTTTACACTGCAGCCCCTTTTGGGCCTTTACTTGGAGATAGTTAGATTATCTCGTTATCTCATCGAGTGTATCGGCACTTCACAAGGTGATATGGTCGGTATCACACTTTCGCCGGAATTCCGTCCACCCAGTTGCGATACTTTCTGATTTTTAAATCAGCGCGTTTCATAGCTGAACAAGCTCGTAGTCCGTCCAAAGAATCACTCGAACTAAATCTCGTTGCCGCCACCGGGGTGAACCAGGAACCTTCGGCTTACGGGACGAGTGCTCTATAGAGAAGTAGTTATAACACTATTGGTTATAATTACTACACCACGCGGTCTACTTTTAATAAACTATATACTTATTTAAACAAAAATGTTTGTACATTGTAATAATTTTAATATCATGTTCGTTCGAAATTTCCTGAGAAAAATCTAAACCAACCTCTCATCGGTTAAAGAGCTGAAGTCTCGCTACGTGCCAATAGACTTTATTACCCTACAGGTCAACTGGTCCGGGCAACCTTAATCTGCTCCAAGATGGCTGCTTGCAGGCTAGCTAGTTCGGAGAAGAATTTCAGTCGCAGGTCTTACGCGAGTAGACTAAGCGCAATTACAATCTTTTAGCCACCGATTCAAATGCCTGTTTAAAACGCGTTCAATAATTTCCCGAAGAAATATTTCGTCATTACGAAGGTCCCAAAAGTACCCGACCCGACAAAGAAAACAGTTAAAAAAATTGCGGAAATGTTTTTTATTTTTCAAAATATTCTCCTTTCAGCTCGATACACTTCCCAAAAGTCCCCGACCTGACTTATGAATACAGATAGTTTTAAAAAACAATTACTGCGATTGACAATACCACCTTTCAACAACTTAATGTGAAAAATTTATAACGGTACGTTTATTATTATTTTTTTTACAGACATCCAAAGTGAACGCTCTCAGTGAATTTGTAAATATGGAAAAATTCGGGCATCGTTATGTGATACAATACTTTCATTTGAAAGTTCTAAGTCCAACCGATATCAAAGCCGAGTTGGATTCTACTCTGTGGAAGCCTATTCCTTCGTTTACAACGGTCAAATATTGGGTAGCTGAGTTTAAGCGAGGTCGTACGAGCTGCCAAGATGAACACCGCAGTGGTCGACGTAGTGAGGTCACTACGTCAGAAAATGTGAAGAAAATCCACAAAATGGTATTGGATGACCGTCGACTAAAAGTTCGCGAGATAGCAGACATGGTAGGCATTTCAAAAAGTGCTGTGCATCGCATTTTGACCGAAAATTTAAACATGAGAAAGCTGTGCGCAAGATGGGTGCCGCGTTTGCTCACAATGGAGCACAAACAGCAACGTGAGGATGTTTCCATCGAGTGTTTGACAATGTTTCGTAGCAATAAAGCCGAGTTTTTGCGTCGATTCATAACCATGCACGAAACACGGGTCCATCATTTTACACCTGGGACCAAGGAGCAGTCAAAGCAGTGGACTGAAAAGGGAGAACCGGCTCCAAAGAAAGCAAAGACAGTTCAGTCAGCTGGCAAGGTCATGGCATCCGTTTTCTGGGATGCGCGTGGATTAATATTTATTGATCATCTCGAAAAAGGAAAAAACAATCAACGGCGCATATTATTCAGCCTTCTTGCAGCGTTTGAGTGATAAAAGGAAGGAAAAACGGCCCCATCTCACGAAAATAAAGTGTTTCTTCATCACGACAACGCACCAGTGCGTTATTGCGACGGCTAATATCCATGAGTTGAAGTTCCAGATCTAGCTCCCTCGGATTATCTTCTTTTTCCGAATTTGAAAAAAATGGCCAAAGATTTGCCAACAATGAAGAGGTAGAGTCTGCGGTTAATGGCTATTTTGAGGAGTTTGGCGTTTCCTACTATAAAGCGGGAATCGAAGCTATTGAACATCGTTGGAAAAAGTGTATTTAGCTGAAAGGAGAATATGTTGAAAAATAAAAAACAATTTCGCAATATTTTTACTGTTTTCTTTGTTGCGTCGGGTACTTTTGGGACCGCCCTCGTAACACCAACGCAAATATTAATCCAAATAATTCTTTGTTAAGACAGATTGTTTTAAATATATTTAAATTCTTTTACCTTTGTTGATTGCAGTTTAATCTACTGTGTATATCTAAGCCTTGATTTTAATTTTTTCGTTTTGAATTTTATAGATAATCGTGGACTCGCCGACTCCATTCAAATATAAAACGGCCGTAGTATCCGAATTAGTTGATGCTGTTAATAAAGCACCAAGTGCCGATCCTCCAAACCCTGTTTGAGT
The DNA here is from genome assembly GCA_963969285.1 of Odontomyia ornata. Classification (NCBI taxonomy): domain Eukaryota; kingdom Metazoa; phylum Arthropoda; class Insecta; order Diptera; family Stratiomyidae; genus Odontomyia; species Odontomyia ornata. Next base: position 18,878,355 of record OZ017738.1, on the reverse strand, counting down.
ATTTGCATTAAAGGAATTATCGTTAAATTGATATGGCGCGATTTGACAGGTTTTATCCCAACAAATGAGCTTTTGACCCCAACATTTCCTAGAACAAGGACTTGTTGGTCTACTCCTGGGTGACATTCGGTTTGTTTGAACGTTAATGTAATGTCGAATAGCTGAAATTACTTCCATAATCGAGGACTGACTTCCTGAAGTGCTTGTTTCTATTACTGAATAGTTTCCTGTTCCTGTTATGACTGTTGATGTGATTAATGTGTAAGAACTGATGAAGCAAGCCTTTCATGTAGCGTTTTTGGTTGTGAAAATGGCAATTTCTCATGACTTTGTCATCTTTTGTCTTCGTTTGATCCAATTTCTAGCTTAACATGCGCTCTTCTTCACAAAATTTAGATCGTACGTCGCAAGTTGGTACCAGCAGCAACTTTTACCCTTGGCTTTATATGCACATTTTGCACGTGGAACTTAGGTGTTCTCATGTATACCAAGGCGCAGGAGTATGGAAGTAATAGACACAATGCAATTTTATTCGGCTGCCTTTTTCCTGTTAGAAATTATCTAGTCCTACTTACTTAGTAAGAACAAAAAAACGTTCTTCCTTAATTTAACCAACCTTAAAACTTCAAAGTGCGTATACGATGTTGGCACACGCGAGATTGGTTCTCTCGCCTGACCGGATCCCGGAGAGATCTGCCATTTAGACACTTTTCACCGTTTGATTGGAGCTGCCACAGTGCCGAATGCCAGGTCCATCTCTGGGATCAAGCCAGCAAGTTATTACAACATTCATTTTAAATTAAAATAAATATTTGATCAAAGCTTCAACTTCGTGTCTAGCTAACGAATTTCTTTAACCCTAGATACATAACGTTCTTTGATACTCCTGACAGCATAACGTGAGGTCGATATGACTCACACATGATTTCTACCCAATAGCGCTATTGTTATTTCGTATTTTAATTTAGTTTATGAATTCATATTTTAAGACTTGTCCAAGAAATGAAATAAATAAATTTATGGGTTTATATTATTTTTATTTCTCTTAAAAATAAACAAAAACTAAAATCCTATGGTAAAATCACATATGCCAAAACTATATCTATTTCTCTGAATTAAATTTACTTATCTAATAACGCATTTAAATTTCAAACAAAATATAAAAAATATTAAAACAGCAGTCTCAAAATAAACTACATACAGTCCAAACAAGTAAATACTTTATGCTCTCCACAAACAGGCTTTCTACATTTATTGCACTCTGCTTGAGTCTTTCTTCTTAGCTTCCATGAACAGAAGGCGCAATATTTCCTTTTCTTTTCAGCTGATTCATCTTTGTCTTGTAATGAGGTTACGGCAGAAGTACTTGGTAGAACATTTTGTATATTTTCGCGTAATCTGCGACTCAGATTAGGAACTTGAAGCCTTTTCTCCATCCATGGCTTTGCTAAGTCAGTACTCAATTCTTTCATAAACGCACGCCTATTTAGGGGTTTTGTTATTTGAAATAACATTGTGGCAATAAATGACGTGGCTGTTGACAAAAACCATATTCAACATGCCATAGGCCATCTATTTGTCTTTCTACTGCATGACATCAGCGAGCACATTTGGTCGAACGAATCGACTCCCCTCTTTGTCTGATTGTAGAATTCGATCATATCGGGTTTCCCGGAGCTTGGTATTACGACACCGTCCTTGCCACAGGATGAGAGCACATACACCATCTTTGCAGGTTTTGGTTTGTATGACAATGAAGCTAGTGGACTGTCGTAGCAAAACATGAATGTTCCGACAGCTCTGGACCTTGTATTTTTTAGCTCTTCCGGTATTTTTTTTTTTTTTTTTTTTTGAGCGCATTGTTCCGACAAAAGTTAATTTGTATAGCTCCTGAAGCAAAGATTTTGCCATAGGTACGGATGTAAACCAATTATCACAGGTTATATTCCTACAGGACCCATGGATGGTTCTGGATAGCTCCTTCATGTAATATTCTCCAAGTGGAAGTCCATTTGTTTCTGTTCCCTTACCTAAATAGGGAATGGCATCGAACATGTATTTTGTCGAGCTATCGCAGCTCATTGGAATTTTCAGGCCATTTTTGTTGGGTTTATTCGGTATATACATACGAAAGGGACATCGACCCTTAAATCACAATAATTGTTCATCGACGGTCACATGAGATCCTGGAGTATAGTTTGTTCTACACTGGGTAATAAACAAATTCCATATTTTTTTATGGGAGCAAACACATCTTGACGGCGATTACTAGGACGTAGGGATTTGTCATCAAATCGCAGCAATGCTAAGAGAAACACGAACCTATCTCTACTCATAATTGATACGTAGCGTGTGCCAGAAAATGAAATGACCAACAATTCAGCAGTCGTGAGATGATTGTCCTTCATTGCAGCTGTCAACGCTAAAATTCCAATAAAAGCTCTAATTTCATCAAAATTAGTATCTCTGAAGGTAGCAGATAAATCATTGTTTCGTTTTTGACGAATCTCAACATTGCTCCACGTTACAATTTCTTTTATTATTTCCGATGTAAAAAACGCATCAAAACAGGACAGTGGTTCCGATAGATTTCTACAACTTCTTGCTGGCCCTCTTGATGTTCGTACAATGTTTATGACGGAAGTTCTTGATCGCACGCCCTTTACTGTAGACCAGCAGTGATTGGTTTTTCCTTTTATGGATCTTTGTGGTAAAATTATTATTCTATCTGACATCGAAGTTGAAAGACGATGTGTTGCTATATTCGGAGAATTTTTGCTCATCTCTGCATCTTCTTCGGAAGTTACGTCATCCTCTAAATCATCCGCGTACTCACTTTGCACATCATCTACACTCAAATTATCCTCTTCCCCACTACAGACATCGACAGTTTCTGGTTCTTCCTCCAAAAATTCTTTCATCTGAAAGTCTTGCAACGCCCGAGATGAAGTCATTGTGTTTTGGGAGAATAATCAACTTTCAAACCTAGAACAAATACATATTTTCAAAACATGTTCAAAATTGACAAATGTTAGAAATCTCATAACGTGGGGTCATTTTGACTCACTATGGTATCATATCTTCGTTTAAACAACGCTTACCTACAACAAACGTGCACCATTCGAAACCTCTTGCTGCGTACTGAATTGGCTAGGAAAGACGGCGCGATGCATAAAGTGTTCGAAAAGAGAAAGACAAAAACGTGTCGCGTGTGAGTCGTTTTGACTCACGTTATGTATGTAGGGTTAACCTGATCCACTAATTGGCTGAACTCTATTCTATACTATAAATTATATTCTTTGCTATAAATTGACCATTATTCAACAGCGCCTTAACTGGGATTATCGAAATGTGTTTCATGCATTACATTTTTATATCTTTAATAATTTCCTTCTGTTCAAACCAGTCGCTGCATTCAATTACATCCAGTTCTGTAAATCAAAACCTCTTGAATTGAAACCCAATAAATTTCAAAGAAAACATCTTTCCGTCACTTCTCACAAGTGTTATTCCATCAAAATTCCCTCATTGTTGTTGACGTCTTCACTGAAATCCTTCACTAAATGAAAATTGCTCTCTCTTTAACATTTCGTGGAATTAACAACAGACAATATCATTTCAAGCGTGACAATTGAAAACCTCAATTTTCATTGCACTTGCACGTCCCGTCAGTAATTGGAGAAGACATCAATCGAGCCTTCATACATATGTCAATCTGTGCAAAAAGTGGATTGGTACATGACAGTTTCGGCGGAACAGCGAAAAAATTCGCCAAACAGTGCAAACCACCCATCATGCAAAATCTACAAGATAATATTCCATTATTCTCGTTGTATGCGATAACCTTAACCGCTTAGTCAGCATGAGGTCGCCAATATGCCAAGCAACCGCATAAGAAGCTGCAGAAACTCAAGAGTGAAGACAAAACCCATGAACAACAAATCCCGACCCCAATTTATGCCATTATCAATTATTTTCAATGGAAAGCCACTAAAACATAACATGACACTGAAATTGAATCATGGTCGCTACATTTCATTTTTTTTTCGTTTCCTCCCCAACCGATTATCAAGCGATCGACATTATCTGATAATCGAAATGCATTATGTATGGGATGGGTTGCCATTTATCACTGTCAATAAGGATGCTTTTTGGCACAAAAAAAACTCGAAATTAGTTAAAATTAACCTCTAGATAATTAGTCTATAAGTCTCTAAAAATTCATAGGGAGGTTTGTCCTTTTCTACTATTACCTCATCTTACTTCAAAAGTCACTGGTCAAATCCCATCAATCACCAACGAACCGTCTGCTAACTTTCATCCCGCCAATTTGGCAAATGCAATCCTTTTCGCATATGCAAAGCACCCTATTGCCTCGCGTGTCGCCGGTAACCCTAATCGTCATGTGTCGCGAGAAACAATAACCCGTGCTTATCGCGTGCATCAAGTACGCCCGGCGAGGTGTATGAATCATTGCAACATCTTTGATCCGAGGATCACAAAAAGATCACAACGAGATCATCATCAGATCCCACGGTCGCCTCGAAGCGATCCAGGCAAGCGGTGGACCCAGTGCTTGTGCAGCGCGGCCCATGGAAGACCCTCAGGATGCTATTGTATTGTTTCGTCATCTACGAGCATGTCTTCAAATATCACCACCAGATACCACGGCCAAGCAGCACACATGAGCATGTATGGGCTTAGGTGCATCTCGCGTACGGCATTGGCAAGAAAGTGCAGCAACAAGCAATTCAAGAAGTGTGTAATCACCACATAAGACCCCGAAAGGGAAGTGCGCATGCATGACGCCCTGATCGCTGTGTGCATATGCATTATGGGGAATTAAAGGCATTATAGGACCTATCAATTGACGAGCATGTATGACGTATCTCCAGAAGCATAACTGGGCAGCGAGGCATCAACGGCAACAACAACTACGCCCGGTACTACTTTCGAATGGAGAATGCATCACATATCGGTGCTCGGCGCGAATGAGGGATAGACGGACAAAAGTGAAGCAAAGCAGATGACGACAGCTGCATCGCGTCCCAGGACGACGAGCATGTGTCTGAGAACGGTGAGAACTGCACCAGGGCAAAGTTTCCCACGAGCCATGAAAAGGGTCGTCGGGTATAAAAGGCGACTGTGGCAGGGTGGTGATATCATTCATTCCGTGAGGGTTGAAGAAGAAACATATCAGGAGTTCGCTTACTTCGAGACCGAGTGTTTCTTGTTATCGACAGTGTTCAATCAGAATTGCTTATCGCAATCCCAAGTGTTTATATTCAGTGCAAATTAAATAGTTGTCGTTGAAGATGGAGTACTCAAAAACTTACCAATACCGTAAAGTGATGAAACCATTATTGGAGCGCAAACGCCGAGCGCGCATTAACAAGTGCCTGGACGATCTTAAGGATTTAATGGTGGAGTGTCTGACGCAAGAAGGGGAGCATATTGTTCGTCTGGAGAAAGCCGATATCCTGGAGTTGACCGTCGACTACCTGAAGAAGGTCAAGACCAGGAAGGAGAAGCCGTCTGTCGAGAGTTTTCGCAGTGGATACAAGTACGCAGTCAACGAGGTGTCGAAAGTCCTGGCCTCAACACCTGACGTCAACATCCAACTAGGAACCATGCTAATGACCAATCTAGGTCACCGCCTCAATCAGCTCCTTTGTGGCCTTCAGCAACAGAAGCAGGAAGCACACTTGACCGACAATCAAAGCCATCCTAGGACGCCAAAGCAACAGTCGTATCTTGAACAGTACCACCAGCTCAGGACTCAAACTGTGATTACACCTAACACCACCTGTTCGTCGCCCGCCTTGAGTCCCAATGGGAAGGACTACTCACTGCCTCCAAGTCCAGCATCCTCTTCATCTGGCTACGAAAGCGATACCAATAGTGAGATATCCGTCTGCAGCTCAACAAGTGTCTGGCGTCCTTGGTAATCGGTTGGCGGTCGTAGCTACTGGAATTAAGATGAAAATGAAAACATTGTGATAGTTAGATTCAGATTGTTAAATATTTGTAATGTTGCTTGTGCTTCCGAATTCTGTGATAATTGTTCTCTTGTTAAGATGTTGACAAATGTTAGTTTGTAAGGATTATTAGAAATATTGAAAATACAAAAGATTCAAAGATATTTCCCGGAATTTTTTCATGTTCTTTGGCTTTGTTCAGATCCTTTCAGTATTGCAGTTTGAGTTGCATCAGTGTTGATTTGCTCATTTTCCAGCAGTGTAAATTTTGTTGGGCATAATCAGAGCTTATAGCATAATCTCCACGCCATTTAATTCACAGTTTTTGGCGGGAAAATCCAGTTTTCCATGCATACGAGTATGTTTCATTTAGTAAGGCATATACTCGTACGAGTAGATTCATGTGATGTATATTTTTTTATTAAAGGATCAAGTACTAAGTAGTGTTCAGATCCTAGCATTGAAACTTTAGAAAGTTAAAAGATTTTCAGGAAAAATTTTTTTGAAACCCAAAATTCCATGTATGACGAACCACTAAAATTAGGACCTGTCTGCTTGTACGTCTACGATGCACAGAAATTCTGTGGAAAGGTCAGAAGTGCTTGGTGAATGGAAATTTTGAGCAACTATTAGGATTAGAGATTTGAATTGAATTTAGAGCTCATAAAGACGAATTCTATCAAGTGGCACGCGGACAAACAGGTATCTAAAATAATAATTGGAGCATTTACGAAGCATTTCCCTGAAGAAGTCTTGCAATTACAGTTAGAGCGAAATGGTGTCTAGAAATTAACTTGCCGATTACCGGTAGGTGGAAAAAAGAAACACTTGTTCACTTTTATCGCCTATTTATTTAACAGTAAAAGGATTGACCACTTTTTACAACTGATTATTATATTGTGCGCGTAAGGCGTAAATGAGCACCCTTATGCAGCCTCACATTAGGTGGGTAGGTTAAGAAGGCTTAACCGTGCTCCGCGAATCACAAAACTTTAAAAAAAACCAACCCGAATTGAATGTCGTTGTCGCTTTTATATTTATGAATTTGCTATCTGTTGCACAATTCTAATTGTTGCAACAGTGCACCGAAAAGGTGAGCAATGACACCTGAGTAAGTAAGTTCTAATTTCGAGTAAAGTGCTCGTGGCAGAAATGCTGACGGAATTCGTAAGAATTCTGTCTGTGAGAATAGAAAATTTAATTTGAAGTGAAATTGTATCTTAAGGAATTTAGGTTACAGTGAATATAATGAAGATTTGTGGGAATGGGAAGATTTGTGGGAATGGAATGTAACTCCCCCACCGTTGGATTGAGGCTCCGACGAAATTATTAATTTTCGATATCTACGTTTTACGCACACATACAATAAAATTATAATAATAATTATTACAATAATTATGATATCTGAACCCGGGCTTTTTACATTAAATGTATTAGTTGTTAATAAAATATCGTCGATAAATTTCGTGTTATTAATTTGGTTAAAATATAATTCTTCGATTTTTATTTCAGGAATGGTAAAATTTTCTTTAATTGATTTAATCAATTTTGGTAGTTCAATTTTGTCGTATGTTTTGAAATAAAAGTTAGAATATGTTCTGTTTAATGCTTTGATTTTACAATTTTCAAACTTGATCATAAATGTTCCATGGATAGTTACGTTATTGTTATTGCAATTTTGCTGTATTTCTTCATAAAAATGTTTAAATATTACAATACCAGGTATAATTTGCTTAATTTCTTGTTTGACAAAAGTTTGCATATTACAATGGGATTCTCTGGGTTCTATGATACTTTCTACTTTCTTTACATTCGAGTCATAAACTTTATGCTTGGGGCTTACTAGAATTGAATTAAAATTTGTAGACAATGATTTATTTTGGATGGTTGGGATTGGTTCGATAGAGATTTTTGTGAAAATTTCTTCCGAAAAATTAGGTATCGCCACAATTATTGATATTATATTACCGTTTGAAGAGACGGCTTTTTTAATATTTGAATACTGATCGATATCATAAATGAGGTCTAGTTCTGTGCTAGTAAGTATATTTTTAATAACGGTTCCCAATTTACTTGATAGAATCGTTTGTTCTATATCTGTTACAATTTGATGTATGTGCTGTAGAAAGTTTACTTAATCTCTAAGAGAGGCTATGCCATTAAGGTTCAAATCCCTGAATTTATTTAGGTAATTTTTTATTATGATGTTCTGTGAGTTAATGAGTTTTCATTAGTTACTAAGGTTTTATCTATTTTATCATTTAGTTGATTTTCGTTGTTAGAGATTTCTTTTATTGTAGTTTCAATATCGGTTCTGTCATCGTCGTCCATTGTTCCTGCCACGTATTTCAGTCCTTTTCCTAGAATGTTTATTAGTCCACGTCTTTGGCGTCGATGAGCAATGAGATTATTAATTTTGGATTCTAGAAGTTCGAAGTTTTTATTGATTGTTTCCAGGATTGCTTTTGAGTCGGATGTGGAAGCTGATAGAGTGTTGATATTGCGTCTAATCAATTCTAGTGTATGCCCGTATTCAGTTGTATTGATAGTGTGCAAGACGTTAGTATAGAAGTTTATAACTTTTAGATCTCCAGTTTTAATTGGAACATAACCGTTGTTTAAGTTTAGGTCCTGGATATCTATTGTCTGGGCTGTTATTGTAGTCCAAAGGGTTATCATCAAGAGCAGGCTCATTTTCCCGAAAGAATGACGAATATAAATTTTATGGATTTTTGTTGTTAGGAGGGGCGTGGGAAGTTGAGGGGCATATCCTAGTTTTCTTTTTAGTTTTGGCTTTAATAGTAGGGTTATTTACGTCTTGGTTTTTCTTTTTGGATTTTACATGGGTGCGGAAGTATTTGTTTTGATTTTCTGAATCGACTAAATGATCTTCGTCAATATTCGTCTTGGTGAATTTTGCCATTAACAAAATCTATCGGTTTGCGATTTGTAGTGGAATGGATAGTGTTATTATAGAAGGATATTATTTTGAGGTTTTTTCCCTCTACGGTACATTGGTTATTGATATCACCATGTTTAAGGAAGCGGATGTGTTCATTGATAGTGTTGTGCAACTTTTCTACATCTGCATTAGAAGTATGATTGCTACTGGAAGTGTAGTGGACTTCTACGTTTTCATTTGAAAGGTAATCTTTCAAAGGGGTTGCTTTGAATCCTAATTCGTTGTCAACAATCAGTTTCTCAACAGTGCCGAACTGGCTAAGGAAGTAGGCAAGTGCTCTCCTGAACTCATTCCAGGTTCTTCCGAGAATCTTGATTGCACAGGCATGTTTCGAAAATTTATCTATTATCGTTCAGAATGAGAGTTTTTCGAGAGTATAGAAGACATCAACATGGATTATTTCTCCTGGTCTTTCTGGAGTTTCGGTTATCTTGAACAATGGCTTTGGAGGGTTCCGAACGTATTTTTCACAGTTGCAGATTTCACAGTTATTGATAAAGCTTGTAACTCTATCTATTAATTTGGGAGAATAGTATTTTAACTTTATTTCCTTTGAAACTTCCTCAATTCCTCGATGGTTATTTCTCAAATGTTCCTCTTCTATGATTTTTGCTAATTTTTCCTCGTCCGTTATGTCTTCTAAAATAATGTTGCATCTAATTATCCTGAACTTGCCGTTAGTTATGAAGTTAGTACTGAAAGCAGAATGGATTGTTTGGAAAAATTCTTCATCTTGAATAAGTACAGCACTTAATCCGTTTGGATTGAAATGATTCTTTAATAAACTAATCGCGTCTTGACTATCTAACTGTTTGGTATTCATGATTGTTCTGTTTTTATCAAAAATCTTTTGTTTCTTGATTCTTAAGGACCCTGAATTAGTTTTTTTAATGATAATTTGGTTCTTGAATGCGTTGATACAAGATTTGCTAGTAGGGATACTTTCGGAATTTTCGCTTAGGTTTATTTCGAGCTTAGGAATCCTTGAGAGGGTATCAGCGTTTATATTCTTTGCTCCTTCTTTATACTTGATAGTATAGTCGAATTCTGAGAGTCCGAGTCTCCATCTAACGAGTTTCGAGTTAGGCTCTTTAATTGAGAAAAGCCATGTCAACGGTTTATGATCTGTCTCTACAATAAATTTTCTTCCGAAGAGGTAAGGTTGGAAGTATTTCGTTGCCCATACTATTGCGTAGCATTCCTTTTCTATGGTGCTGTAATTGATTTCGTGTTCTTTCAACGTACAGCTACCATAACTTATTTGTCGTCCTTCTTGTGAAAGTACGGCACCCAAGGCGTAGTTGCTAGCATCAGTGGTAAGTGTGAATGTTTTATTGAAATCAGGGTAAGCAAGGACGGGGTCGTTGGTTAGGAGAGTTTTTATTGTTTCGAAGGCTTCAATATACTCGGGGTTGTCTATATCCACTTTAGCATCTTTTTTCAGATATCTTGTCATGGGTTTTATTATACGAGAGTAGTCCTTTATAAATTTCCGATAGTATCCGGCGAGACCAAGAAACTGTTTGATTTGTTTGGGTGTTTTGTTTGGGAATAGGGAATTTTTGAACACACTCAATCTTTTCTGGGTTTGGTTTAATTCCATCTCTAGTGACGATGTGTCCTAGAAAGGCAGTCTAGCGCTTGAAAAATTCTGTTTTGTCCAATTGGACTTTCAGATTAGTTTCTCTGAACCTATTGAAAATTTTGTTTATTGAGTCAAGATGCTTCTGTAAGGATGTTGAAAATATAATGACATCGTCTAGGTAAACTAAGGATATTTTATTTATGTAGTCTGAAAGAATATTGTTCATAAGGCGTTGGAATGTCGGAGGAGCTGTCTTAAGCCCAAACGGCATACGCAGGAATTCATAATGTCCATCTTCAACGCTGAACGCAGTTTTGTGGATATCTTGATCCATAATTTCGATCTGGTAGAAGCCTTTTGCTAAATCTAGCGTCGGAAATACTGGCTTTGCCCGAGTTTTTTCAAAATTTTGTCTATGTTTGGGATGGGGTACTTGTCATTGATCGTAACTTCATTGAACTTCCTATAATCGATGACGAGTCTCCATTTTTATTTCCCACTCGCATCTAGTTTCTTTGGCACTATCCAAACTGGTGCCATTCCCCTTATTCGGCACCAGTTTGGTCTTATGATTTTCTTTTCAAGCATCTCTTCAATTTGTCTCCGTACCTCATCCTTATGAATGTACGGGTACCTATATGGTTTGGCCTTTATTGGAATATTATTTTCAGTGCGAATTTCGTGTTTAATTGCATTCGTAAATGAGAGGTCTGAGTCCTTGTTATAAAAAATATCGAAAAATTTCTTTATTACAGGAGTTAGTTTTTGACGTTCTTCTTGATTAAGATGATCCATCCTTATATCTGGTTTAGAACAGGAAGATGCGTTTTTGATTTATTTTCAATAATATTGAAACTTTCAATGGTAACAGGGATTGTTTTTTTGATACCGAATTTAACTTTGGTGGGACTGTCGCCTAGTACCTTAACTAAAGCGGACATCCGAAAGTCTTTTGCGTCGTAAACGCCTTCCTCGAGGTGGACCTTCGCATCTTTGGAGGTCTTGCCCGAGTAGTGTACTAAACCGCTTTCTTGTTCTATCGGCACCGAAACTTCATAGAATCCTGCTTTATTGAAAAGACAATATTGGTTCTGTTCGTCTGTTTCAAAGAGAATGGGGACCTTTTTATCACCAGAATGTAAAATTCGATCTTTGTAATCTATTATTACATTTAGTTGACGTAACACGTTATTACCAAGGATTCCATTATATAAATCGTGGAATTTACAGACATAAAATTCTATAAGTTGGGTTTTGTCTTCATGGACGTCAATTGTGTGTTGCAGAGTTCTCAAGTTGATGAGAGGTGTATCAACTTTTCATTTGGGGTGGCAGATCCCAGGGTTTATGATGGAATGAGTGGCACCTGTATCTAAAATGAATTTAAGTGGTCTTGTTTTTGTTTTAATAACTATAAAAGGTAGTCTTCGTCCGAGGCCTGTGGAGGAAAATTTTCGACAGTTTCGTTAGTGTTGATATCCATAGACTCTGGGGTCGGTTGTCGTTCATAATTTCGGGGGTTATTTGGGAATCCAAATTGATGGTTGTAGGGATTTTGATCTTCGTTTAAATAATTGTGGTTTCTATTATTATTGCTATTATTATTTCTATTATTATTGTTATTGAACCAGTTATTATTGCCATTATTGTTATTATTGCTATAATTATTGGCATTATTATGAGGCCTATTATTGTTCTGGTTATTATTGTTATTATTATAGTTATTGTTATTATTCCGATTGTTACTGTTATTACTGTTTTGATTATTTTTGAATCTATTATTATTGTGGTTATTGTTGAAATTTCTGTTATTTTGATTATTATTTTTGTCGCTATTATTATTCGATCTATTATTATTATTGTAATTATTTGATCGGCTCTGATTATTATTTTGATTGTTTGATCTATTTTGGTTGTTATTGTTCTGTTCTTTTTAGTGATTTGTGTTCGGCTGAAAAATTCGTCCAGTTGAACCATAATAAGCATAACCTGCCGCAAATAATATATCCATTGCGGACTCCAATGTGTTTGGATTCCTACAGAAAAGGATCGTTTTCATGGGCTCGGGCAGTTTGTTTTTGAATAGGTTAAGAGCTGTCCTTTTATTATTTCGAGCACATTCGTTTAACTCATTTCCCGCACCAAGGACAATTAACGATTTATTATTAAGCCTTCTTAGCTTGCTTTTAATTTCATTATAGAATTCAAGAGTATTAGTTTTGAATAACTCCTCGCAATTTGTCATAAATTTCGTCAACGTTTAGACGATCACCGAAATTATTCTGTAAGACTTCCTTAATATCTGCCCAAAGGAGAACATGGCAGTTTATTTCGATGGTTTCTTTAGCATTCCCTTTAAGCTTACTTTTAATGAGGTCACCAAATAGAAGCTGCGACGCTTCATTAAATCCCAAAAGCACAGGGTTTATTCGATCGATCAGATTTATAAAATTCTGTAAGTTTTCGGGTCTACCATCAAATTCAGGGAGGCTAGTGAGATATTTGAGGGGGTTCAACTGAATTGCGGGGGCTGCTTGAGCATTTGCATTTTGAACTTGGTATAGGGGGGAAAAAATCAAGAAAAAGAAAAATCAGATAACCAAATCTAAACCACCCTTACATAAATTGGTTTTGAAACTTTTCAATAATTTAGTGAATATAATGTATGAGTGAATATATATATATATATATATATATATATATATATATATATATATATATATATATATATATATCCAGAGTTTGAGTACCGTCTCCAAAACCTCGATGTATGAAGCAGAATTCACTCGAAGTCCTTGAGTAAAAAATTATGGTGGCATAACATGTCCTTCGTTGCTGACAACACCAAAAACCATAACAGTGGCTGGAAATTTTGCGTACATAACAACAGGAACCTCCGTAGGATTCGAACATAGTCACCTGTCATTTCTGCGATTGGTTTTTTGATCTTGATTTTGACTTCGTCGGGAAAAACTTTAACATTTTGGGCGCCTCAGGGTGTTTGGTTTTGTTTAAAAGAAGTTTTGATCGGAGAACTCTCTGTTCCCGTGTTCGTTCCGACATGAACTGTCCTCCACGCATCACGTAAGACTTATACCGAAGGTCTTCGTGGACAACTCTACGAATATGGCGCTCAGAAACATAAAGCTCACTCGCAAGGACACTCATTGATTTTGAAGGGTCCTCGTCCATGATCACTTGCACTTGCTCTAAAAATGCTGCAGATCGGACAGTGTCAGAACGTTTATCGTGCTTTTTGCATTTGCAACCGATTCTGTATCGCCTCCTGATGCTTCCAATTCACGGCGAACATTATGCACGAATTAACGGGTGCAATTAAAAAAATTAGAGATCTCTAAATCTGTATGGTTCGCACATATAGTGACGATGACAGCATGTCTCTTCATTTCTTGAGTAATGTTGTAGTCCGCCATTTCTTATCAGAAAAGGAAAAAAACTAAAAAAAAAATTCGCGAAGTTATAGTCACATTTATGCATGTCCTCAAATACCGTACGCACCCTGTATATTTGAATACGGCTTAATTCAATACTGTTGTGGCGTTCCTCGATGTTACCATCCTCAAACAAGTTGCGTGGGTCGTAAAGCATTCATCGATTGGAAGTGAACATGAGGAGTTAAAAACACAGTTAATTGCTCGATTCGCTGCGTCTCCTGAACAGCAACTGACGCAAGTACTGACGGAGAAGTCGACGAAAGACCAACTGTTAACAGTTAAGTAGATACTTGGAAAATGCTTGGATATCAACATAGACGTTGGCTTTATGCAAACAGACGATAGTATTGATCGTAAAGTACTGTACCAAATAATGCTTTGCTTTGGTATCCCAGCTAAATTAATCTGACAATGATGTCGACCTCCTAAGTCCACACCAATAGCCTGTTCAACGACGGCTTCAACACAAATATCGGACTAAAACAGGGAGGTGGGCTGGCCCCATCGCTATTCAATTTGGGTCTGGAGTATGCCACCAAAAAGCTACCTGTCAATACGTGAGGCACGTTAGCCGACTGATAGCGTTTGCGGATGACTTCAATAAGTTGTCACGGTCGTTAACAACCGCCAAAGAGCTTTTCCTGAAACTCGGCAGCGAAGCAAAACAAATATGGCTACAAATCAATGGAAGCACATGACGCAGTTAACGAAGAATATCTTAAATACCCAAAATATCACACTTGGTGAATACAATATCGAAATCCTGGGAATATGTATAGGGTGATCATTATGAAGTTTGGTTTCTAATCTCAAATAAAAGCATAAAATTGAATTTTATAGTAAAAATTTTATTCTGGTCAAAAGAACAATCTATTACATTTATTTTTTAAAGGTTATCTCGTTTAAATGTTGGCCGCGACTACGCCGTAAATGGTCCATGTTGAGGGTCCAATTTTGGACGACGCGTTCGATCCATCACGGTCTTCTTCTTCTTCTTCACTACGTGCTGGATGTGGTCTAATCTATCGAGTATCATCCAATAAGTTATGCTGGGTCTAAGCTTGCGGATAGTATTGGCTATAGTGGTTTCGGGAGGTCGACGATGCACAACATCAATTGCTCAAAGAGCACGAATTTCTCACAGAACGCTGATTTCGTAATATATTGTAGCTGAACAATTTGGATACGTTGTTGCGGTATAAGTCCTTCTATGATGATTTATCAAACAATATTTAATAAAAATTGCATTACAGTTTGACAGGAGTTACGCATAATCTGTAAAAAAAGCCTATCGAAAATCAAAGCTCATAATGAATCACCTCGTAATGAAAGCGCCAAAATAACGAGAACCGCAAATGAAAGAGACAAAATACGCCGAAGAGTACAGCTTGCAAATAAAATTTTGTTGATCCAGAAGACCAGCTGGATACACACGAAACAAAGCTCTAAGTATACAAATCTGTGCTAAGATTTGGGCTATGCTATGGTTGTGAATAATCAACCCTAACTCAAGCATCCGCAAACATATTGAACGCCTTCGAGTGTCGATTCCTGAGGCGAATAGTTGGAGTGAAACTAGACGGGGACCAATGGAGAATCCGATAAAACCATGAACTGAATGCAATTTTTGACGAGTTGGAGGTCTCAACGATTGGAAGACTGTGGAAGCTACAATGAGCTGGCCACGTGAATCGTATGGATGTACATCGGATACCCTAAAAGGCATTCGTTGGGAGACTAGTGGGGAAATCGTCACTGCTTGGATTTTGAAATTGGAGGACGCGGTCAATGGACCCAGACAGTTGGAGGCGCTTGTTGCAGGAAGCGAAGGCCCGAAAGGGGTTGTAGCGCTGCGAAGAAGAAGAATATTCTTGGTTTCTTGACAATGAATACTGAGGAAGCTTTGGCTTATGGTATGCTATTTCCCACTTGCTTGTTGAGCATTTCTCTGTCCATTATCTGAATGTTAAATGTTTTATAAATACTATTTCTTAATTTTTCAGTTTTAAGCGCATTTGAATGTATTTAACCTTAAAAAAAAAAAATTTTATTTGAGAGAATTCGCGAAATGTTAAATATGAAGGAAAATTACATCATTTCTAAAAATAATATGTTTGAAAGTATCAAACTGGTTAAAAAACAAATAATGTGGTTCGAAACGACAACAATATTATTAGCCATACTTTCACATATTCATGCGACTTTTCTAACGTGGATGGTGTGCTGGCTGCCGAATTTAGAAGCCTAGAAACTCGATATCACTTTGTATTCAACATATGAACTTAAGGAATCTCCGAGTAGCGTTTAAC
Source organism: Odontomyia ornata (assembly GCA_963969285.1). Taxonomy (NCBI): domain Eukaryota; kingdom Metazoa; phylum Arthropoda; class Insecta; order Diptera; family Stratiomyidae; genus Odontomyia; species Odontomyia ornata. The sequence goes on along the minus strand of OZ017738.1, from coordinate 18,862,066 downwards.
TAAGCTACAAGCTGAAAACAATCCCTGTGTCGGGCTATTTACCTCTGTTCAAATAGCCTTGAAAACAATTACAGAATACGAAACCATTAATGGGTGAAACTCCTAGAGTCACTCAATCCAATTCTTTATTTCGTACAGCAATGACAATTCAAAGTCACATTGAAACGCGAATCCGAAAAATGTAACAGGATGCCAACATAACAAACTTTAAATTCTTTATGAAATTGTGTGTGCAACATTATGCTGAAAATTCACGAAAACTGCGTTGTGGAAAATGTGATCGACTTCTTGGTCATCACTTTTCAAACGCCGCTATCAACGTGACATCATTTTCATAAATACATACATATGTGATGAGGATGCAGAACATTCACCTGAAAGATGAATTTGATGCCTTAGTCATTTCCACTAAAATATGCATCTGATCCGGCTTTGACCAAGTCAACATTCGCGTGCCTGCTGGCCCTATCACAATAACTTCTAATTTTCCCTATCTAGGCAATTTGATGACGGTGGTAATGAACGGAGCGATTATAAACGTATCCGTTGCCGTGTAAGGGCAGCATTTTTCCATCATCGTAGGAATTGAAAAAAGAATCTATTTTCCCAGAAGTCGAAAGTTCAAAAATCTTACAATGCCGGTTGCCGTGATATCTCAAGTGATTTGCGTAATTGGATACTTTCGGCCGAGTAAGAAATGAAGTGCGATTGCGAAATTTTACTGGGATCATACAAACAGTTTTAGCCAGGCGCACGCTATACTATCATGACCAATTAAACGCCATCGTGAGGTATACCTACTATAGAATGTTTTTTTGATATTTTTAGAATGTGATTGTATTTTGACTGAAATGAATATGAGTCTATAGTAATCTGAGTTGTTGACAAACACAAATTATTATTTGTGTTTGCTGCTTGACTCATTGATTTAATTGTTAATTTGAAATGATCAATAGGTATTCTGAGAATAAAGCTTCGAAGTCAGGCTAGCATCGTGATCCTCAACAAGTGCGGATGATGCCTCAGAATTTCACTTCATACCATTCAATAGAAAAATGTCGGGCTATCCAGAATGCAATTGTAAACAAGTTGAGTAGACAGACCTACACTCATGTCAGAAGGATTTTGTACCCAACTTCTCCGAAATGCAAGAAACATGTCAAAGAGATGTGCACGTTCAAAAGAAAATTCATTGTTTCTCCATTTTCAACGGTCGCCATTTTGTTGCAAGATAATAAAAATCACTCAAATCATGAATTCCCAATAATATTTATGTTATTGATCTTATTTGAAAATTTTACTAAGATCAAATCAAAACTGCAGTGTCTTATTCGATGGAAAGTCCATAAAATACCAAATTCATGTGTTATTGTTGTTGTTATTGGAAAAATATCAAATGGCTACAACTTCTGCGTATATCATTCGATTTTCATCAAACTTACCGAATGAAACGATCTTTTATAAGGCTACTTAAACATCAAATTTCGTTGGGTTTAAGGGTATCTATACGATTTTATTGGGGAAAATGAGAAATTCGAAGATCATACTATTGTTAACAAAGTTGAGCTAATTTCGACTTCTAAGGTATTTTTTGTTGTACTAATAAACAGATTTTTCAGATCACAGATGTCCAATCGCGCGGGGAGGGGACACAAATTGTTCGTGTATTTCTCCTCCCTGTGGGCCCTCGAAACAAAAAATGTCAAAAAATGTTTTGAAAAGCTCCTTATCAAGACCTTTCATTTGATACCCATGACCGCTACCTTTGATGAAATTTTTTTTTCGGGGGCAGCTCCCCTCTATGGGGAGCCCCCCATTAAATACCTTATAAAAATTTTTTGTTGTTGAATTTTGAAGAGAGCACCACTTTACACCTACATACAAAATTTGATTTTTCTAACTTTGTTTTGAAAACATAAGATAGAAAAATAACAAGTTGAAGTAGCAGGAGGATGCTCCTGCCAGAAGGGTATTGTAAAACAATTAGTAAATCAAACGATATATTCTGCATATCAAAACTTAACTAATATACAGATTCCATTAATTGTGTTCAAATAATTATTATGGTTATTATGATGTCTAGGTCCGTTGCAAGCGTGTATCTCCCTAATGTTAATGGTGTTGTAATTGTGAAATATTCAATCGGCTGTAACTTAGCTGTTTATTGTTCAATTATTGTGAAATTTTGTCAGTTTAAGTACTGTTTTGAAAAGCTCTTATAAAGAACTTTCATTTGATATTCATATCGGATACCTTAAACGTTGAAGTTGGGGCAAAATAACTCAGAATTATTCAATCTTAGCATTTAAAACAGCCACTATTTTGCTTGACGATTACTTATACCACTAGCTGAGCCAATTTTCAAAGATATTCATGATACCCATCATTCCTGAAATTTTCATGCTAATCCTAGCAAAGCTGTAGTGCCTAAGTTCGTAAAAAGCGCATATTATTCCATAGCCATACTCGTATGTTTCCATAGTAATACGGCGCATATTGTTCCATAGTAATACAGGAAAATTAAAATCGCTCTAACTTCGTTAAATACCATTCGACCTTTATGAAACTTTCGGGGCGAGTTAATCTTAAATAAAGTCATCTGTTTACTGAATTTTATTAAATTTAAGGGCACCGTTAAGATTTTATTCAAGAAAACATAAAATCGATTGTTTGTGGTCTCGGTGTTTTTGCGCTTATTTAAAAATATGTTTAGAAAATGTTTTTCTCCTTAGACGTAAATAAAATATTTTGTTTTTTATACATATATATATTTCGAGGGTAAGTTTTCCCTCTTCTTCAGTGTACTGATGGTCTAGTTACAATTTTCTTTGCTTAAATACCTAACATGTCTAGCTATACAGGAGTGAGTTTAATTGCTATTTAATTATACCTTTTTATTTTTCTTACTCTACTTTTTAAAACGTTTTGGTTTTATTGGTTTAGTCCTTTAATTACAAGCTTAGTAAATGTTACAAAAAATTTTTAAATTACTTTATTACCTCTAGTAGTTTTAAATATCCGTGCCCGACGTCATCATTCAGCCTCGATTGTTCCGGTTGTCTCAAAATCCACAGGCTTTCATACGCATCTAATTTCTTGCGGCTTTTGACCTGCTGTACTACCTCGACGTCTTCCCAATTGATCTTATGGTTGCTTGAAACGATGTGCTTTGCTACCGATGATTTTATCGCTTCAATGGGTCGTTGTTTCTCGATGCACTTTTCCGCTTCATTGATGTGCTCCGTAAACCTTGTTTTAAGCGGGCGTTTCGTTTGTCCTGTGTAGCTTTTGTGGCATGTCTGGCACGTGATTTTGTAAACTCCACATTTTTCGTGTTTATGTTTCTTATCTTTGGGTGTTCCCAATATTGTGCTCAATTTCGATTCTTGGCTTGTTGGTACTGCTATTATGTTTACTTTTTTTAATCTCTTTTTGATTTTGTCGAAAGCTTTCGAATATGTTAATGCTGCTCGTTGGGTCTCTTTTGATCTTTCTTGTGAGTAGAGTGTAGTGAGTGACTCCAATTTTAGTTTTTTCTCCATTCTTCTTATGATCGCCTGTATTGATCTTTCGTCAAAACCATTCAAAACTGCTGTGCCAAGGATAAACTGCTTCTCTTGATTGTAGCGTTCGGCGTTCATAGGCGTTGTCAACATCCTGTAAATCCAACTATTGTAGCTGGCCATTTTCGTTGCGTGGGAGTGATTGGACGTCACTGGTATCGTTCGTTGAGTGCTCGTTGTCTTCCTGTGAATTCCAAACTCGATTTCGTTTTCACCTCTGATGATCTTCACGTCTAGAAAGGCTATTTCATTTTTGTTCTCCACCTCCATTGTGAACTTTATATTCTTGTGGATACTGTTGATTTTCGTCATCGTGCTTTTCAGATTTGCTTTCTTGACTATCGCGAATACGTCGTCTACATATCGTAACCAAACTCTCGGCAATGCACCTTCATCCGCAATTCGTTGTTCTATCCATGTCATGAATATCTCGCTTATAAGTGGAGATAATGGGTTCCCCATTGCTACGTCAAACTTCTGTTTGAAGTATCTGCCTCGAAACGTGAAGTATGTTTCTGACATGCAGAGTGTTGCGAGTTTGTATAGCTGTCTTGCCATCTGTGATCTATTCTTAGCTTGGGTCAGCAGCCAGTCTTCAAATAAAGGCAAAGCTTGTTTTACTGGAACGCTGGGAAAAAGTGCTTTCACGTCAAATGAGACGAGTATTTCATCTGGTTCAATGTGTTGGACCAGTTTTAATTTTTCAATGAGTTCACTTCTATTTTTAACTGAATGGACACTAGAGGGATCACCCCATTTTTTGCATTCATCCACCAGCCACTTCGCGATATTGCTCGTAGGGGCTTCCGTTGCTGTAATAATCTCCCGCATTTCGTTGCCGGGCTTGTGGATTTTCGGTAAACATTTGATACGGGGAAGAACTGGGTTTGAAACTCGGAGCACTGTTTTGCTTGGGATGACGTCTTTGCATTCTGTAAGTGCTTTTTCTACCCTTTTAATTGAATCGGGAAGGGGATCATGTCTCAGCTCAAAGTAATAACCGTTGTTGAGCTTTTCAAATACTCGTTCGTCGTAGCTCTCCTTGTTCATTATTACAACTTTGTTTCCCTTGTCAGCCTTGAGGTAGTATACCGGTTTTGCTTTTAGCTCCTTAATTGTGTTACCATCCTTGTTGCATACTTTTGAATTCTCCGTTTTTATTATTCGCATGGTTTCTTCCCTAATCGCTTGTTTTTCTTCCGTTGGTAGAAATATGATGACTGCTTCTATGTCCATAACTATGTCTTCCGTTGGTAGAACTTCGTTTTTTATCGCAAAATTTAGCCCATTATTTAATACCTGTAACTGTTCGTCTGTGAATTGTTCGGATGATAAATTCACTACAAAGTCCTTTATGTTTTCCATTCTTCTTTCTGGTCTGGGTACCTGCATATTCAAAAGATTATTTAATTTTTTGTTCCAAATGTTCCTTTTCCGGTCTTCCTCGCACTCAAGCAACCATAAGATCAATTGGGAAGACGTCGAGGTAGTACAGCAGGTCAAAAGCCGCAAGAAATTAGATGCGTATGAAAGCCTGTGGATTTTGAGACAACCGGAACAATCGAGGCTGAATGATGACGTCGGGCACGGATATTCAAAACTACTAGAGGTAATAAAGTAATTTAAAATTTTTTTGTAATAACCTTTTCCATTGACTGTCATTAAATAACATTTATTAAGCTTGTAATTAAAGGACTAAACCAATAAAACCAAAACGTTTTAAAAAGTAGAGTAAGAAAAATAAAAAGGTATAATTAAATAGCAATTAAACTCACTCCTGTATAGCTAGGCATGTTAGGTATTTGAGCAAAGAAAATTGTAACTAGACCATCAGTACACTGAAGAAGAGGGAAAACTTACCCTCGAAATATATATATATGTATAAAAAACAAAATATTTTATTTGCGTCTAAGGAGAAAAACATTTTCTAAACATATTTTTATAAAATCGATAAATCATACTATTACTGACAAAGTTGAGTGAATTTCGACTTCTCATGTATTTGTTGTTGTTGTACTCATAAAGAGTTACATTCATGATTTTTTTCAAATTTTTCGGGTCAAAGGTGTCCAATCGCGAGGGGGGGACACAAAATTTGCGTACATTTCCCCCTCCCCTGCGCCTCTCATAGCAAAATTTGTCAGTTTAAGACCTGTTTTGAAAAGCTTCTATTAACACCTTTCATTTGATATCCATATTGCCCACATGCGATAAAAACTTTTTTGTCAGGGGCAACTCCCCTATATGGGGAGACTCCCCATAAAAACCTTATAAATTCTTTTTCGTGGTGAAACTTTGAAGAGGGCGTCACTTCGCACCTACTTACAAAATCTTTTCATGCAAATCCTAGCAAAGCTAGGTGTAACTTTACGTCACAGAGGTGTAACTTTACGAGTACAAGGGCAACAAATACCTTAGAAGTCGAAATTCGACCAACTTTGTTAATAATAGTACATTTTATAAGTTTTACGTTTTTGCCTATAAAATCAAAACGGGACCCTTAAATTTCCCAAAAACTACAACTTAAGTTTTTTGAAAGCATTTGTATGTGTTCTGGAAATTTCACAATGATCGAACAATAAACAGCTAAGTTATAGCCGATTGAATATTTAACAATTTCAACAACATTAACACGTGATACTAGGGAGATATATGTACGTGTGCAACGAACCTAGCCACTATAAATATAGTGTTTTCCAATAAGAGGTGTTATTTTGATATTAAAAGAAAAATGCCATTTTTTAATATAAATGATCGAATGTTTATTTCATTATAAAGAAGAAGGTATGCCGTTAATAGTAATAGATAACATTAGGCAAATGATCACCACGATACGCTTACAGGACCATATCCTTTTCATGAAATTTTCCATAACCAAATCGCAAAGTGGCTGCCCTATGTCCTCGATAGCCTCACGAATTCTATCTTTGAGTTCTTGAATTGACGTTGGGCAGGTGGCGTAGACCTTCTCTTTCACGTGGCTCCAAAGGAAGAAGTCGCAAGGTGTTAAATCACAAGATCTATTCAAAATAACACCTCTTATTGGAAAACCCTATATGATATGTAGGAATTTTGATAAAAATTTTAGAAACGGTATGTATTATCGATGTGTTATCATGACTAATTAAACGAAGGGGTCAAAACACTTGAAACAAAATGGCGGCAAATCTAAAAATATAATAGCCATAATAATTCTTCGAACTCAATTTATGGAATATGTATAATAGTCAAGTTTTAATATGCAGAATATATTGTTTGATTTACTAATTGTTTTATAGTACCCTTCTGGTAGGAGCACTCTCCTGCTACTTCAACTTGTTTTTATCTTGCTGATTCTGCCAACTGTTGGGTGGAAACTATCAGGCACAAAAAATTTAGAGCTACGCCTAAGTTTGCTCCTCACCATGTCTTTTCTTATTATCTCCGTACTTTGTGAGAAATTTACACTTGACGACATACCACCAGGAAGTTAAAAATTGCGTATGACTCACCCGAAACAAGTGTACAATTTCCTTAATATAATACTTGAGGTTTTTTTTTCGTTGAAATGTAATTCCAAAATGACTAATGTACAAAGCGAAATTTATGAGTACATTGAATATAATTGCAAAATTGGGGGGGCCGTCCGATATTGCTGCTGGTTGGGAATCTTTCCTGCGGATTGTCCGATTCATATCGTTGAAAAAACTTTCCATCGCCATTTTTCATCGAAAAACTTCCACTGCTATTTTCTATTGAAGGAAACATCCTCCACTATCGCTGGAAACTGCGGATTCCTGAGAAACAGTAGTAAATGCTGCAAATTGATTTTCTTCAGTCACGCAGAAGCCCACAAACTGAATTTCTTCATCCGTTGATGTAGTATGTTTATCGATTCAAGCCCGGAATTGAAAAGAGAACTACCCATCCGTGCGAGTTCACATTACAACTTCCTACCAATGGAAAGGTGTTCAGTCCTTGGAATCTGCCACGAGCAGTAAATTAGCGGCTGCTAAACTGGCTAGTTTCAAATTTCGAGCCTCATATTTACGGTGGCATGCATATATATGTGTATAAACAAACTAACTTGGAATTTGTTACCAACATTGTTTTTTATTTTCAGTAAAATAATTAATTTACATTTATTATCAACAAAAAGAACTTTAACAACATTTACATCAAAAACAAAAAAAATCCCCGTTAGCAGCACCAGCCGGAAAGGTAAATTTCTCGTATGTAGCGTAAGGTTTCGAAAAAAAATTTGGCTTGCCTACTACTAGACTTCTTACTGCGATTTTTGTAGCACCAAATGGGTATTTATTAACATAAAAAGAATCTGCCGACGTTCGTATTTAGAGACCCTTTATAGAGGCGCAAATATTTTGTTAATTAAATTGAGTTGCACACGTATAGATTACACATTGAAAATCGGCGGATAATAAATTGTTGTAAACATATAAATACAGGTTTTGCCCTTCTCACATTTGCTGTTTACACATTTCACAGTGGTTTCCAGACAAAGGCTTAAATAGCTCAAATAGGTGATTTCGAAAAATTTCCATAAAAGTTTAAACAGCGCTTACGTTGCCATTAATATATACATTTTCAATTCTTTTCTGAACTATCAGGGGCCACCATTTTGAATTTTATTAAGAACGGCTGCTAAAAATATAAAGCTGTAAATTTTCGAGTTTTTTATTTGTCATTCGATTTGCATAATTAAAATAAATTAGCTTGCCTTAATAACTTATAATTTCAAGTTTCACCGGAATCTGTTGAGATATTTGGCTGCTAGAGGGCTACAAAAATTAAAAAAAAATTTAAGTCACCCCCCTGTATGGGGAGACCCCCCTTAAATACCATAAAATATATTCTTGCACTGCAAATTTCAAGAGGCACCACTTTTGACCTACGTAGAAAATTTCCTCATTCTAGCTCATGTGGTTTGCGAGAAAACTTTTTATCACGCAGGAACAAACGGACGGACGGACAGACAGAAAAGTCACGATTTTATAATTTTTTTAGGGTGTTGTTAAAAATATTTTCCAATATCTTAAAAATTGTCTGGTTTATAAATACTTCAAAGTTGTCATTTAAAACGTTTCCATGAAAAATATTCATTATTTCAGTTGCTACTAAACTAGCTATTGTGCTTGCCTTCCGACCTTTAGGGGCCGCCATTTTGAATGCATGCATTTGATTTCGGATCATTTTAAATCTTTGCATGCTAGGACCTCATCAATCAATGTGCCAAATCTCGTTCAAATCAGAGTTTCACTCTAGATTAAAAAAATAAGGTTTTAAATTTTCGACTTTTTTATGTTACATTCGATTTTAATAATTTTAAAGTGCAGAGATCCATAATCTCAAGTTTCATCAAAATCCGTAGGAAAATGTGACCGCTAGAGGGCCACAAAAATCTGAAAAAAACGCGTAATCAAACGGCCGCCATTTCGAAATTTGCACATACATGATCATCAAAATATCAGAAACTTTAGATCTAAGCAATGCCTATCTTAAAACCAAGTTTCACATACATCGAATCAAAATTGCGACTTCTAGAAGCCTTTGAAGTTTTATGCTTCAACTGACCGCCATTTTGTTTTTTGCAACCTGACCTCCAGTTTTTTTACATAGCTCTTTATATACTTATGGTTCAAAGCCTTGGTCAAAACTACAACAACGAAATTTTGTACGTTTTTCAACTTTAGAGTGGCCGCCATTTTGTTTCTAAATTGCCGACTTTGAATTTTTTATTGTGAGATTCATCACATACATCAGTGAGCCTTTGTCTCAAATTTGATCCAAATCGGAGCTATACTTTGGTCAGAACAGAAATCGCGATTTCACGTCTAAAATGGCCGCCATTTCGTTTTCGCCTGGTCGATATAGCTGGTTCACGAACTTAGCCGAGATATTTATTCAATACACCTTTCCTGAAAATTTAGTGAAAATCGGAGCAAAATTGAAACCTTTAGCGTGGTCACAAATTTTGTTATATCCCATGTATATATATATATATATATATATATATATATATATATATATATATATATATATATATATATATATATATATATATATATGTATATATACACATAGGATATAACGAAATTTGTGACCACGCTAGAGGTTTCAATTTTGCTCCGATTTTCACTAAATTTTCAGGAAAGGTGTTTTAAATAAATATCTCGGTTAAGTTCGTGAACCAGCTATATCGACCAGGCGAAAACGAATTGGCGGCCATTTTAGACGAAAAATCGTGATTTCTGTTCTGACCAAAGTAGTATATATATATATATATATATATATATATATATATATATATATATATATATATTGCGGAGAGTATCTTATATATGATACTCTCCGCAATAGGTGAATTTCTCTCGAGAAATTTACCTAAAAACAAGTTGGGCAAACAGACCTATGTTCATGTCAGAAGGGTTTTGTACCCAGCTTTTCAGAAATGCAGTCAAGAGTGTTTTTGCGGGGAGTACTTCTTCATTGTACAAAAATGCTGCCGAAAGTCATCATATTTTGGTGGAAGTGTATGGTGTGCATGCTCTAGCTGAGCATACGTGCCAGAAGTGGTTTGCATGGTTTAAAAGTGGCAATTTTGACTTGGAGGACGATGAGCGCCCCGGACAGCCGAAAAAATTTGAAGACCACGAATTGGAGACATTGCTCGACCAAGATCCACCCCAAACCATTTCCGATCGTCTAAAAGCAATTTTTCACAATGAAGCTTCAATTTTCAAACCGCACAAATTAACCGGTACCCCTATTAGAAACATCAAACTTTGTATGCACGTGTAAAGTGGTGCTCTCTTCAAAGTTCAACTACAAAAAAATTTTATAAGTTATTTAAGGGGGGTCTCCCTATATAGGGGAGTGGCCCCGAAAAAAAAGGTCTTGATGAGAACTTTTCAAAACAGGTCTTAATTTGATACTTTTTGTTTCGAGGGACGCGCAGGGAGGGGAAATACACGAAAAATTTGTGTCCCCCTCGCGATTGGACACCTGTGGTCCGAAAAATCTGAAAAAATTATGGAGGTAGCTGTTTTTGAGTACAACAACAAAAAATACCTCAGAAGTCGAAATTCGCTCAACTTTGTTAATAATAGTATGATATTCGAATTTCACATTTTCCCCAATAAAATCGCATCGATACCCTTAAACCAAACGAAATTCGATATTTAAGTAGTCCTACTAAGGGTCTTTAAACTGAATGATATACACGGAAGTTACAGCCGTTTGCAATTTCTCCAATTACAACAACAATAACACATGATTTTGGTGTTTTATAGACTTTCCATCGAATCAGACACTGCAGTTTTGACTTGATCTTCTTGAAATATTCCAATAAGGTCAATAGCATGAATATTTTTGAGAATTCATGAGCTGAGTGATTTTTGTTGGTTTGCAACAAAATGGCGACCGTAGAAAGTAGAAAAACAATGGATTTTCTTCTAAACGTGCCAAATCGCATAAAAGTGATAATGAAACAAAAAGGGCTCCGAACTAAATATTTTTTAATATTGATTTTTGATTTTTGATTTTTTTCTAACCTTAAACTTTTTATGAGTTTATATTGTGTTCCATTATAACTTTGACTCTGAAGTACTATGTTATGTTATGTAATGCAATTTTTAAGGTTTTATAAAATAATTTTACAAAGCCCTACTAAAATCGCGACCTGTCTGTCCGGTATCGACATTTTCAGAGTAAAAAAAGTATTGTTGTTTACGCTTCAGTTAAATGACACATACTGATTCTGAAACTATGTAACAGCAGCTTTCCAACACATATTTGGAAAGGTGAATCACTGGAATAAAAATCAAGTTACGCTATCTGTTAGAAAACCGCACGAATTAATCGATTCCCCTATTAGCTTAAGTAGTTTGCGAGAAAAAGTGCTGTGGACACGGACGGACGGACAGACAGGTCGCGATTTTAGTAGGGCTTTGTAAAATTATTTGATAAAACCCTAAAAATTGCATTACATAGCATAACATAGTACTTCAGCGTCAAAGTTATAATGGAACACAATATAAACTCATAAAAAGTTTAAGGTTAGAAAAAAATCAAAAATCAAAAATCAATATTAAAAAATATTTAGTTCGGAGCCCTTTTTGTTTCATTATCACTTTTATGCGATTTGGCATCGCCTGCACCAATTTTCGACAGAAAGATTGTTACCCTTTATCATGCCAGTTGTTCCTTCTTCATCTCTTCTGGCCTAACAGGGCTTCCTGTCCCTCTTCCATTCTCCCATTCCTTTCACACTTCTTCCATGTCCCTTCCCCTGTACTTGTGTTGGGCTGTGGAACTTTTTTTGCCCTCTCTTTTTGGTCGTGGTTTCATCCTCAGCAGTATCAGCTAAAATATATTGAGCGGCGTAATCATTAGTTTAGTTCAATACAAGTAGGGATAATGAAAGGAAAAATCAAAGGAGAGGCACGTTTTAGGAAGGGAAGGTGCATTAGTGAAGGGTCGTAGGAAAGGTTATTTGGCTTTACCAACTAGAGTTATTATTATGGTGCAAAGGGAGAAGAGAAAACATAAAAAAGGGGGGAAAATTATATAAAGTAATATAAAACAAAAAAAAAAAATGGGGGTGGGTATATAATTTTGTGTTTGCTAAGATAAAATTGAACAAGAGTAGTAAGAGTAGAGTATGTTTAGCGGTCTAAGATGGTGATGGGTCTCTGATTAAGCAAAATAGTTCTAAGCTTAGGGATAAGCAGTAGTCAGAATAGGTTTGTAGATCATTGGAATAGTTGTTCCGTAAAAGTTGGCGTTTGGAAGAGAGGTATTAGTGGCGTTCTTCGTACAGACTTCAGACTCACTAAGAGAGATTAGGTTCAAGCGTTTGTGTGAGCATAGCGGTAGCAAAAAATGGAGCTAGGAAATTCCGAAGTTAAGGCGGTCGAAATGTATTGAAGATTTACTAAAGGAGCAGGTATCGTTTATGGCTCTCCGTCATTGTAGGACTGTGGCAGTCAGTGAGTATACTTTTCAACGGTAGAAATGTGGTGAATTTTAGGGAAATCCACTAGAAGCAAGTGGGGAAATGTTACGAGTGAACATTGAGATTCCATAGTGTTGCTCACCCCGAACACTACCATACGCGATTTCGTAAGATTTAAACCTACGCAATACTGAGCCGCACTTTATTAACTTTTTTTTTTGATAACCTAATAATGTAACCAACAGCAAATAATTTAAATTTTCATTCATAAAATGACTACTTGTTAGATTACGGAAAGAAAGCGACTTAATATTTTTTGCCTTTTAAGTTAATGTAATTAAACTTAAGTAGCTAGGTCACTTCCGATTTACACGCCACATTATGGACAATGCAAGCAGCTACAAGCGCCGAAAGCATCAAGAACCAACGCGAGCTCGAAACGAAACGCAAATTCCCGGCACTACGGCTAGGTAACACGGTAGCGGAAACTTTCGTCATCCAACCAACATACGAGGTGTGACAATCAAGTAAGCTTGTGGTAAACCTATGACTTTGAAATTTCCTTCTCCTTCCTCGGCAACCTTCCCCTCTTTATTGATATATTTACCATCACTCTAGCTTTTTTAGTTTGCCTGCTTTTTCGTGTTGAGTAGACGGGTGTTGGTGGTACTCGTCACAAAAATGGAGAAACGAATCAAGAACAACGCGTCGCGATAAAATTTTGCGCCAGATTGAGCGAAACAGCTTCGGAAACGTACGCTAAAATCGTAAAAGTGCATGGTGATAGTGCTCTTAGTCGTGCCCAGGTGTTTCGATGGCATAAAGGGTTTAAGGAGGGGCGTGGAAGACGAGGCACTGGGTATGAACCATGAAATAGTCAGACAAATTTTAACCAGCGATTTTGGGATGAAAAGTTGTGCGCGAAGATGGTTCCAAAGAAACTTTCTGAGGAGCAAAAGCAGTTTCGAATGACCGTCGAAAAAGACTGTTTGGAACAAGTGGAAAACGATCCCACGCTGCTTGATCGAGTTATTACATACAATGAGAGCTGGTTTTTCTAATACGACCCGGAAACCAAACGCTAAAGCTCACAATGGTTGTCTCCATATGCCCCCCGCCCAAAAAAAGCTCGCATGAGCAAGTCGAAGGTGAAAACGATGATTATTGTCTTTTTTGATAGCCGTGGAATCATCTACAAAGAATTTGTTCCATCGGGGCAAACCGTAAATCAAGACTACTATCGCCAAGTACTCGAAAGATTGCGAAAACGAGTCAACAGGGTGCGCCCAGACATCGCTCGTAACTGGATGTAACTGGATCCTTCATCACGACAACGCACCGTGCCACACTGCCCTAAGCATGTTCCAGTATTTGGCCTCTAAAGGTATCGCTGTGTTGCAACAGCCACCTTATTCGCCCGATATGTCAGCTTGTGACTTCTTTTGTTCTCTAGAACAAAATCGGTGGTCAAAGGAACCCATTTTGAGTCAATTACGGATATCCAGGCGGCCGTGACGAGGGTACTTGCGGACATCCCAGTCAAAGCGTTCCAGAAATGTTACGAAGCATGGAATCGTGGTATAGCTGCCCAAGGGGACTACTTTGAAGGGGATGGCAGAGTTGTAGAATAAATTTTTAAATTAAGATTAAGTTTTCATGGAATCGGTCTCATTACTTAATTATCACACCTCCTAATACGTCAAAAGGGATGAAGTGAAAGACAATACGATGATGGTGAGTCAAATAGTGAATCATAAAAATCAAAAGAAGAGTTACAAGGAAGGTACAAAGGAACAGATAAGGTGTTAATTTTGACAAGTACGTGTTTAGTTAAGTCGGGGGGATGAATATTGTCACAAAGATCATTAGCAATGGCAATCAGTACTCCACCACCATAAGATTTCTTTGTCAGATTAAAATCACGCTCCCTCCGATAGACAATGTGATTTGGGAAAAATTTCGAGCATACATACATATGTATATCACTCCTCAGCAGAGTCTCAGTTAAGCAAATAATATTGTCATTCATGAAATTGTATGAAACGCTTAACCTATATAATTTGGTCTACAAGTATAAATTAATATTATTATAAGTTTTAGTATCTATTATGCGTTGATTTTTCGATGTGGAGTTCTCAGAAAATTTTCCTTTCTGGGAGGATTATAGCCCTTGACCAAATTTATTTTTATTTATTTATTTATTCAAATCCATTTAACAGACAGAAATCCAATTACAAAATAGACTTAGACAATTAAATATAGTTAAATATAATTCAGAGTAAGACAAATCAATACAACAAATCAAGCAGAAAAAAGTTAATCTAAAACATGTAAGAGATGAAGATAGAGTCAAGATCGAAGTTTATAAAATTTAGTGCTAAGGAACATTAATCACTATTCGCAAAAAGTAACATCTTTAATTTAATTTTAAAAACAAAGTAGGACGTGGATAGAGAGGCAAGCTCGAGGCTGTTATGCATTCTGATGATTCGTGGCATAATTGAGTGAAAATATAAATCTGTTCGGGCGTACGGAACCTCGAGAATGTGATTAGACCGACTAGGTCGTGCATACAGTCTGTATTGCAAGTCTGCGCTTAGGGTGGAGGCAATTTGTTGGTGGTACAACTTCAAAAGGAAACATTGATCTAAGAAGGTTCTACGCGACGACAGAGAAGGGAGGCGAAGTATGGATAGACGGAGCTCATAAGACTAATAAGCTACGTTGAATTTGAAAAACACAATACGGGTAAACTTACGCTGAACAGCTTCTAGTGAGTTCATAAGATATAAATGTCTGGGAGACCACACTACTGAGCAGTACTCAAGGAGCGGGCGGATAAGACACGTGAACAAGTGAACAGCGGTAGCAATATTTGCAAACTTTTGCAAATGCCGCATAAGAAAACCCGAAACTTTTGATGCCTTGGTAATTAGGCTAAAAATGTGGACATCAAATTTAAGCTTGGGGTCAAATATTACACCAAGATCTTTACATGAGTCTGCAGAGACGAGAACAACATCACATAGGGTGTAATTAAAAATTTAAGGGACAATTTTCAAAGTAAAAGTCATTTTAAAACATTTGGAAACATTAATACGAAGGGAGTTCACATTACACCAGTTATACAGGTTAAAAAGATCAATTTGGAGTTGCTGACAATCTTCAAGGGATCTCATTGTCCGGAATACCTTGAAATCATCAGCATACAGGAGACAAGAAGAGGAAATTACAGAAGGAAGATCATTGATAAACAGTACGAAAAGAAGAGGTCCAAGGATTGACCCTTGAGGGACACCAGATGTAGGATTGAATGGAAAGGAAATTGTGCCATAGAGATTGACACGACATGAACGGGAGGATAAATATGATGAAATCCAGGAATGAAGGGAACCGGATATGCCAAGCAAAGCTAACTTTTGACAGAGCAGAACATGGTTCACGGAGTCAAAAGCTTTAGAGAAGTCCGTGCATATTGCATCTACTTGAAGCTGCTTGTCTAAAGCTCTTGCAATATAGTCATCGAACTCAGCCAAGTTCGTAGAAGTTGAACGACCCTTTAAGAATCCATGTTGCTGTGGTGTGACAAATGAACTCAGGGACTCAAGAAGCCTGTTGTGCGCAAGTCGTTCCAGCAGCTTAGAGAAACAGGAGAGGAGTGATATGGGACGATAGTTTGAGGCAGATGATGGGTCGCCGTTTTTAAAGATGGGAACAACATTTGCATCTTTCCAGTACGTTAGAAAGGTGCCAGTACTAAGACTGAGATTGAATATAAGGGTAATAGGAAAACACAAAGAGGAACAAAGTGACTTCACAAATATATTAGGTAGTCCATCAAGGCCAGGGCTAACATTCGGATCGAGCAAGTTAATAAGGGATTCAACTTCAGAAGGATCAGTGAAATAGGATGCACTTGATGCTGGATAAGTTTGAATTGAATTTATAGGGGAGTGTAGTATGTCAGAAGAGGAAAAAGTAGAGGAAAAATATTCGGCAAATAGGTTAGAAATATCCTGAGGGGAGGAGGCTTCAGTGTTATTCCATTTGACAGTATGCGGGATGGAAGAGGAAGATTTAAGGGATCGGATGTATGACCAAAGGGGGTTAGGGTTATTCGTAGGGAGGGAACTCTCTAAGCTGCTTAAGTAGTTTTTCATTGCCGTTTTGATCTTTGTTTTAGCCAAAGAGCGCAATCTGCGAAAATTTTGCCTAGCATCATCACTTCCGGTCAATTTATAGTGCCTATGCCCCTTATTTTTGGCTCTTAAGGCACGAAGAACACTTCGGGTAAGCCAAGGCTTCATTTTCGCATTGCGAGGAGCTTGGAGCGGAGTGTAAAGAGCAATCAGATTATTCAGGTAATCATAGAATTTGTTCAAGGAACTTTCGCAGTCAAGACGAGTGAAGAAGGTACACTAGTTGACCGAGTCCAGATTGGTTTTAATTGCCTCATAATTTGCTTTAAAGAAATTGTAACGACAGACTGAGGCAATTCTCTGGAGTTTAAGGGTATCAACGGATAGTGCTAGAGCAATTTTCTGGAGTTTAAGGGTATCAACGGATAGTGCTAGAGACATGATGGAGATCAGGTTGAACATAAGATGTAAAACGGGAGCCATAGATAGACACCTAGTTTGAAAATTTGACATGACAAGGTCCAGAAGACGACCATTAGGGTTACGGATATATTAAACTGTGAAAAAGAACAAAGGGAAAGAAAGGAAGAAAGTAACAAAGAAGGATTATTTGTTGAGGAAATACCAGGTGTTGTTAAGTGGTCCCATTCCACTGCTGGTAGATTGAAGGATGACGAGCAAGAAGATAGGCAGAGAGTTCATCGAAGAAGGCTTCGTACACCGTTAAGAGAGAATTACAATGAATATACACAGAGGAAATTAATAATGAGGAGTTATGAGGAAGAGGGAGTTTCACAATTACGCACTCAACACCACGAGTAAATTTGAAGTCAGCACAAAGTGAACTGTTGAGGGATTTGCAGACTGCAACCAAGACTCCCCCACCATCAGATTTATTAGTGACGTTAAGGTCACGGTCGCAACGGTAAACTAAATAGCCAGGTAATATTTCTGCATTTGAAATATTCTCATTTAACCACGTTTCAGTTAAACAGATAACTGAATCGTTAGTTAATTGGGACACGAGTAGTAAGTCCTCAAGTTTGGTTCTCAAGCCACGAACATTCTGATAGTAAATAGAAATAGATGAACGATTAGGAAATGAAGAACTACTTTCAGAGTTAGTTGATCCTTGAAGGTTGTTGAGGCGGTTTGGAACCTTTATCGGGACGAAATCGCCGCTTGGGCTGCATTGTATTGAATGTTTTAATAAGTGTGCCCTTTGGCCAAAAGTCAGAACTGAGTAGGCTAGAAAGTTCAGCCGAAACTGTCAGCTTGAAAGAACTTATAACCTGGTCAGGAAGGTTGTCTTTTGTTAACTTTACGCACCTGAAAATACTGGGCGTGTAGCCAAGCTTCGATGCTACGTAGTTGGTAAGTGTATCCTTGGTTGTGTTGTAAGCGAGCCTTGATATGAACAACTGGAGAGGTGGGGAGACTGCTCGTAATACTCCGTTATCAGCTAACACACTCTCTGTAGAGTTTTGTGGTGCTGAAGACGCAACGATATTTTGCTGAAGATTCGTTAATTGTGTTAGGCTCAGTTCGGATTGAGGCTAAATTTTATGTTGCTGTTGTATAGGCAAGATGGACTGCTGCATGCGACTATTATGTTGCAGGACCGGAGCTTTATTAATTGTAGCCGGAATTGACTCCTGATTACAAGCTTGCTGTTGTTGCGCAAGCACACTTCGCGTAAGAGGCCGCTGCTGCTCAAGAGGTGACACGGTAGAAGTTTTGATAATGCTGTGACGGCGTGACGATACCAGCTCATCATACACACCGGGCGAAAGTAACTGAGGGGACAGCAGAAGATTTTGAGGTGTAGACGGTTGATCCGGAAACTGCTGTAGCTGATCCTCAGTCTGCGGCAGACTCAGGAGCAATTGCTGTTGTTGTAAAGCATGCTCAGGTTTCTGTTGTTGTAAAGCAAGCTCAGGTTGGTGTTGTTGTAAAACATGCTCATTTTCAGGTGGAAGGAAATTAACAACCTGTTCCAGTTGCTGGTTCATCCGGCAGGTCGACGATAACTCCGCCTGCACAATTGAAACAAGAGATGCTAAAGAAGTTTTAGACTCATTAAGTTTCTCCTGCATTTTCGAAAATGAAGCTGAAAGGGACTCCACTGTAGAATTAGCTGACCGAAGCTGACTAAAGTTCCATCCAGCCACAAATTTTGATTCAAGAGAGTGCTACATTCTGCTGGTACACTAATTTTAAAGGAGGTGATCTACCAATGAGGGAGAATTTCTTTTGTTAATTTAACACAGTCTAAGACGGAAAAAGATGAACCAAGTTTACGCACGTGTTTAGCTAACATTTTGACCGTAGTTTTATATGCTAGCCTTGAAACAAAAACCTACAATGGAGGAGCGACCACTTGAAGAGCTTTGTCTTAATCAATAGCTACATCAGGTTCGTTTATAGAAATTGCAGCATGTGAAGCGTACGTGATTGGCTGCAGCTGCTGAAATGTTTGTTCACAAGAGGGAACATTAATGCCAGGTGTTAAAGAATGCTTATGACAATTCTAAGTCTATTCGCCGGCCGATCAACAGTAAACGTTATAAATATTGATTTGTCGTTACTTCCAGTTTTGTATGTAACATATGTATGTTTTCCAACTCCAACAACAATTTTTATACCCAAAATATTTCGCTAACGATGCGTTTGCGTACGGTTATCGTCGTGCTGCGCGTTTAACGCTAAATTTATAATAAACATACGATAAATCTATCTTTGCTAAACTTTAAATTGATCATTTCACCCTTTTTACATCAATTTAATGTTCGTAATTGATTCCATTTTCGCAAAATAATTCTTAAGAATAAAACCTTCCTTTTAATTTTGCGTGTTTAATTTTATTTTCGTGACCGCGATCGTTCAATCTTCCTCAGCGATTATTTCACTTAACCTAAAAATCCTATTTATATACTAAGTCCCTAATTACATTGAGGGATGTTTCCTAAAGAGGGTAGTTAAAATTTGCTTTATTCAAGTTCCTTTTGTTACATTTGAAAATTACTTATCTAATTAGCTTGAAGAGCCAGGATTTACAATTACCTGCGTCGTTGTTCATTAGCACGTCTTTTTCTCTTAAAATGGCGAGACTTTCCATTGCATTCAGTTCTCTCGCATCTCTTGCTTCTCGTATTGGTGTTGCGTCATCCACTGTGATTTCGTGTCCTTGAGGTATAATATGCTCCGCTATGGCTGATCTGAAGTTATTCTTCTTTCCTTTTTTCCTCGCTGCCATTGCTTC
Source organism: Odontomyia ornata (assembly GCA_963969285.1). NCBI lineage: Eukaryota > Metazoa > Arthropoda > Insecta > Diptera > Stratiomyidae > Odontomyia > Odontomyia ornata. Next base: position 18,842,149 of record OZ017738.1, on the reverse strand, counting down.
GCTTAAATGTTCTCGCGCCCTGGTGTTGATTTATCTTCTTGTTTATCCAATGTAAACTTCGTGACAGTGGGGGCATTCGATCCGATAGATGCCTGATTTCTCGTGTGGTTGTCGTTTATCCTTAGTTGACCCGAAGATGTTTTTCAGCTGGTTTTTGCTACTTGATTCGATTATTCGTATGGACTCATGATGCTTTAATGTAATTAGGGATGGCGACCACCATCCTTAGAGGTGAGAGAGTTATTTCTAATTTTCCTACTTATGCAAACCCAATATGTTTTTGTAACTACGAATATGTTCAGGTTCAATTTCCTCCTGTAAGTACTTGTCTTTGCTAAACATTAAATTGATCATTTCACCCTTTTTACATCCCGATTAGAATTAGTACACACGTCGAAACCACCTTCTTCTAACATTTTTCTTCGCTAGTAATTTTTCAGAGAAAAAATTATTAAAATAAGCAACTCAATCATGTAGCTACAAAGAATTTTATAAGTAATACGATAAACGATTTTCCACTAAAACGATTATGCAACCGACACGCAAGTACAGTGACAGAGTTTTACACAGATTATTTTCGGGTTTTTTGGGACATAATATCACGTCACTATGAAAAAATTTAAAGGGGCCTGGCTATATGTGTGAGGGCCATGATTAAACTCATACACATATTAAATATCTTTTCCTAATAACTGTTTGATCAAAATAATAACTTGTGAAAAATACCGCCCGCCATCCGGAAAAGTGAACACAGGTGTACCAACTTTATAAAGTTTGAGAGTATCATAGGCTTCCGATGTTGCCACTCTTAAGCTATATATAGTGTTTATTGCAAACAGATGCTGTATAAATATTGTGTACCTGGACTCCTGTAAAGATCAAGTATCCGCAGTTTTCGTTGTTCTATCATTTCGACATTATTTCTATAACTATGGCGCCCCGATGAGGATTTTATGTATAAGTAAATTAATTTCCCACTGAAAGCACAAATTTTTTATTTTAAAAACATCCCCATACCAGGCTCAAATTCAACAAACCACTTTCCTCATCCAAAGAAAAATAACAAGATATTTGCACCTGATCCCAAAACACCACACAAATCAACCCCTGAAAAAATCCACCACTTCTATGAACTGACCATGGGAATATCCGATTTACTGATGTTCCCACGGTTTTCAGTTAACTTTTAGAGGATTCTCTTCTTGTTTTGATCATTTTTTCTACCATCCTCAATGTACGGCTCCGCTACCAAATCCCCTGGAATTCATTTCCAAGTGCAAAAGGCGAAGAGATCTTGGCAGGCATCAACAGCAAATCCACTGTTTGCTTGCGGGTCAGATTGCATAACACCTGCCACTTTTTATTCATAGATTAACAACAAGATCCATCCAACACTGCATTCACTGAACCACGGGTGCAGGAGGATATCCCCTTGAAATGTGCGCAGCGTAACAAAAACATAAATATTTAGAAAACGACAGTGAATATGAGACCATGTTTGGAATAATAAAATTCTTTAAATGTGCTCTGATTGTAAATATTAATTATTTAATGAAATGTGAAATTGAGCTTTATTAGTGTAGCGAAGTAGAAGTTTTAGACTGGAATCACCTTTAAAATATAAGGAAAAAGGTAATTGTTTAAGATTGTCTCGTGCATTTGCGAATTAAGAATAATTAAATGAATCCCTAAGAGCTAATAAAGAGACATTATAGTTGTCCTTATAATATGTAAAGCTTTCTGAGATTTTTAGGGCTATGTAAAATGAATTTTCCAAAGACTTACTTGCTTTGCGTCCTATCTGTTCGTGTTCATAGCATGATTCCTCACAACCTGTCGCAGTTAAAAGGCTCAAACTTTATTGAAAGATCAGAAGTGGTGGTCTCTCAAAAGTTTAGTTCTTCTCAAACATTTCCATTGTTTTTAAATGGTTGTAGCGAAGTGGACCATAAGTTTTTTTATCAAAGGTAGTCTTACAACACTCTTAGGATCCAAAATGAAAACCAATAGCACCACCAATAGCCGGGACCTCGGATCCCCAGCTGAAGCCTGCCCTGAGGTTTTAGGGCAACGTCTCACTTCTTTGAGTCGAAATATTTCTTTTAGTTTCCCTTAATTTTTTTTCTGGTTTTTATTATCATTATATTTTTCTCATTCCATTTGTTTTCAGAAATTGAAAAATCAATTTATCAATAAATCAATTTTGACTGCTCACATATTGTATTACCGATTATGGATTTGAGAGTAAATCCATTCATGTATAATATATTCGAATCTAGAAAAAAACAAGTTGGGTAAACAGACCTACGCTCATGTCAGAAGGGTTTTGTATTCAATTTACAAAATGCAGTCACCAGATCGAATCAAATCAAGAAACATGTCAAAGACGATTTTATTGGAGAAAATATGAAATACGAAGATCATACTTTTATTAACAAAGTTGAACGGATTTCGACTTCTGAGGTTTTTGTTATTGTTATACTCATAAATATCTCCCTTGATAATTATTTCAGATGTCCGTTCGCCCCCACTGAAGGAAAAACTGACAGTTTAAGAACTGTTTTGAAAAGCTCCCACGAAAACTTTTATTTCATACTCATATCGGCTACGTTTGATGATTTTTTTTTCAGGGGCCACTCTCCTGTACTGTTATCATCGATTCATGGCCAATTTTTTCGAATCCTAGAATGGTTACAAAGCCCTTTTGCTAGGAGCTCTCTCCCGCCTTCTTGACTTGTTTCACTTATGAGTATTAATTGTAGGTACTCATCTTCAGTCATTCATCAAATTGATTCAAGTGTTCAAGGCATGCACCTTAAACGTTGAAGTTGGGAAAAAATAACTCAAAATTATTCAATCTTCGCATTTTAAACAGCCACTATTTCGTTTTACGATTACTGATACCACTAGCTGAACCGATTCTCAAAGATATACATGACACCTATCATTCCTGAAATTTCCATGCAAATCCTACCAAAACTGTAGTGTCTGAGCGGGAATGTTGTTCCGTAGCCATATGTTGCCATAGTAATAAATGCAGCGCATATTGTTCCATAGTAATACAGGAAAATTCAAACCGTTATAACTTCGCTAAATATCATTCAATCTTTATGAAACTTTCAGGATAGATCAAGCTTATAGATAATCATCTGTGTACTGAATTTTATTGAATTTACGGGTACCGTTAAGATTTTATTCAAGAAAACATAAAATCGATAAATCATACTATTACTAACAAAGTCGAGTGAATTGCGACTTCTCACGTATTTGTTGTTGTTGTAGTCACCAAGGCCTACATTCCTGATTTTTTTCAGATTTTTCGGATGGAAGGTGTCCAATCGCGAGGGGGGGGGGGGGGGACACAAATGTTTCGTGTATTTCCCCTCCCTGTGCGCCCCTCGAAGCAAACTTTGCCAAACTAAGACCTGTTTTGAAAATTTCTCATCAAGACCTTTCGTTTGATACCCATATCGGCTACCTTCTATGAAATTTTTTTTCGGGGGGTCACTCCCCTATATGGGGAGACCCCCAGTAAATACCTTTTAAAATTTTTTTGTAGCTGAACTTTGAAGAGAGCACCACTTTACACCTACAAACAAAATTTGATGTTTCTAGCTTAAGTAGTTTCCGAGAAAAACTGCTGGGACACACGGACGGACGGACGGACGGACAGGACGCGATTTTAGTAGGGTTTGTAAAATTATATTACAAAACCCTAAAAACGTATCGTTTTTTCGTGTCAAAATCAGGGTTCATTCCTATCTTGCTGCCCTCATTGGTTTCCAATTTGTTTAAATAATATCCAAATGAAATAATCACACTTTCAAATCTGATATCTCAAACGGTTTCCTGCTTGTGATTGAGCTGCCAATGGTACATGTTTCGGCTAGACGATTCATGGCCACCTATTGCCTACCACAAGAACATACCATATTAAACGTCAAAAAGACGCCATCTTGTGCTAGCTCTTATGTCTCTTGCAAAAATCAATAATTCTCTTCACATCGACCACATCTTCCACACTTCCTTGTCGCGGTCACGCCATTTTGCGAAGAAAAATTTTCTGTGCAGTCAATGTGCTAAATTTTCGGCGTGTAAATTAGTCAAATTGTTATTGAAGTTACGATAAGTGTAAAAGTGTTTGTGGTTGATAGTTTATTGTTAATTCTACGCGAGTTTTCGTGTCAATTTTGAAGTGTTGAAAAGTGGGATCTCCCCACTGAAGTGTGATATCAAAACCGGCTTGTCAAACGCCTGGCGTCAGTGGAAGAGTCGGTAAGGCTATAACGCTATAAGCGATACGTAAAAACAGTTTGAGTGAAACAGTTTTCAAATGGAAGGAGCTCCGCCACCAGCGCATCAAGGGCCGCCGCCAATGCGCGGTGGATTTCGTGGTCGCGGAGGAATGCCGATGCGCGGTTTCGACCGCGGTCGTGGTCGTGGAATGGGACGTGGCGGTCCAATGGTAATGCGCGGTGGAATGGGGCCGCCACCAATGATGAGAGGACGCGGCGGAATGATGCGAGGTCCGGTGAGAGGAATGGGATTCCCTAGAGGTGGCCCGCCACGTGGAGGAGGCCCTCCAATGCGTGGAAGACCGCCAGTGCATTCGCAACGTAAGTTTAGAATATTTGAACAGATAGCATTCTCCTTTTAAATAGCCTATGGTTATGTTACAGCCGTATCACAACCACCCCCGCCAGCCGATTCAGGAGCCGGAACTAATGCGGGAAATGATTCGGACGCCTCAACAGCTGGAAGCTCGGCAACAACAGCCACCACAACAACTACTACAGTAGCAAGCACACAGCCTTCCACAACTCCTTCGGGCCGGGGGCTCCCACGCGGGCGTGGAGGTCCACTTGGTCGTGGTCGCGGTTCTTATATCCCCAGCACGAATGGCAGTGCCCATGATTCACATAGTATGTACATGCCGAAACCATATCGTGGAGCTCCAACTCCAAGAGGACGCGGTGGCTACTCCCAAGGAATGCCGCGGCCTCCACCAGCTCACAGTGCTAACACACAGGTTGCGCCTGTGCCGACACTGAAACGGGGCGCTCCAACGGGCCCGCCCGGGCCTAAGCGAGGGCGCTACGATCAGGGACCTTCGAACAGACAGTTGGTGCCCAAACATGCGCCTCAAGTTCAAGCAGTTCACGCACCCGCGCACAGTTCGTACAATGCCGCTAGTACGATTCCCAGGTATTTCATATTTCGAATGCTTGCTAAACTGATAGTAATGTGTTTATTTTTGCAGTCACCATTCAGGCTATCAAGGGCACGATCAGATGCAGCACGTTGATCAGTATTCACATCAGTCCTACACGGCGCCGCCCCCACAAACATCCTACAATGGTTACAGCTCGACAGGGTACGGTACGACGGCTTCCACCGGATATTCACAGTCCACGGAGTATGACCACACACAATATTCGGCATATAAGTAAGCATTAATAGTTTTAAATTGTTCATAAGTTTCGCTTCATTGTTACACACTTCTGCATGCTCGATTGGCAAAAATACTCAGTTCAGGCGTCACGAATATCTCGAATACTTAAAAATTAAAGTATCTTCCGAATTATCTCCAACAAAGCGTCTAAACTTAGTATTTCTTCGGAAAGTATCCATCTAATTATTTCGACATTGGGAACGTTGATTAAAATTTAGTTTAAACCTCCTCAGAGGTTTGCAATAATCAGGCCGTTTCATCTAACAATACCGCTTATAAATGAAATATTTAAAGTAAAGCTAACAAACGCTAGATCATACATTTGAGGAAACATCAGAGTGCCATCCACCTGTGATTTTCTTTTGTAAATTTTAATTTCGATTTATTCACACCCACACAATTTTCTCAGTAACTACAATTCCTACAGTTCAACTGGCTACGGACAACAGGACACGAGGTATCAAGGGTACTCGCAAGATTATAGCCAAACATATGGAGCGCCTGCAGTGGATTATACGGCGCCACCGCCTGATTATACACAACAAACGGCATACGATGATAGAACATATAGTGGTTACGGTGAGTCAATGTTTATTTCTATTTATTTATACTGATTGGCTTATTTTTATTTGTATATATGCAATTTCCATCGTATATTAGGGTTTGATTTTAAACAAAGTTAATTTGTACTGAAAGTAGATTTGAAAGTTCTTAGGGAATATGTTAGTTTAAATTTTATGAGTATATTATTTATGTTTATTATGAAATCATTTTGAAAATCCGGATACATAGAAAGCACAGCATCGCATAGTTGGTAGAATTGATATCTAATTGAATGTTTTCTCATAAAAGTTGGAATAGATTTTAATACCTAAATCTGATCTAACTTTAGAAGGACCTTTATGAGCAAACATTCAATTAAATTTCAATTCCACCGGCTAAGCGATACTGTCCTTTTTATGTATCCGGATTTTCATATTTCTACTATTTCTCAAAAAGATTTCATAATCTCCTCTACGATAAAAAAAAATATCGCCCAGCAATCAGAAAATGATTCACACAAAAACTAAGAATAAATCGCCCCATTTCTGAAAACCCTCTAATTGAGGGTATGGAAAATGGTTTAATTTGCTCACTCAATTATTAAAGGCAACAAATTTGTCAGTTTAGATTTGCGTACCAATTTCGTTTGATCAAACTCGATACTTTTGCCCTGGACGGTATTTTTTTCCTTTCTCCCCTGTTTACAACAGGAATCCATAGTGGAGATCCACAGAACAATACTGTGGAGAATTTATTGGTCTGGCCAGTCGACACTTTGACCAGCGTTTAGCGATCATGTCCACTTATGTCACTAGTGGTGTCAATAGATGATAGGTATTACTGTCCCTCAAGGGGTGGTGAGTTGAATTAGTTGGATGAGGAATTGTTAGTATATTACTCTAAAGGATAATTGAAAGGGAGGGACCTTTTAGAGTAACATAAAATAACAATATTTTCGTGGTGTGAAAATAAGTTTACTAATATAATACTCAATTAGATCCAACTTATAAGCTCCTAACACGTCTTGTCACGTTCACAGTTGAGAATAGAAAGGGCAGAACGTAATAGTTGACGTTTATGTTTACATTATAATTATTTTCTATGTATTAGTTTATTCATCTAATTTTAATTTTAATGTTCGCCACAAACATATTCCCGGGAGGCCGGTTAGAGCTGATATGTTTTGCTTGTTGATGTGTCGTACATATTTTTAATTAAATATTAGAATTGCAATTGCTAAACAATATCAGCTTAGCAATTATATGGGGTATTTAATATTATTTGATAATGATTCCTGAAGCATATACATTTAATTCCAAGATATATTACTTAAGAACTATATTAAAGTTAAATTTCAAATGGTAAAACACATAGTTTGTTAATTGATCTGCATTCGTTTTTACTTCAACAACTCTGATCGGGCCCATAAAACGACCACGCGGTCGAGCTGGCCCGTGGGTGATGGCGTGTGGCAGCTCCTGAGGAGTGTCCATCACCTACAACGAAACCGCTGTATGCTGGCACCAGCCCTGCTGTAAACGCTGGTCTCCATCGGGCCAAGAAAATGTGCTATCATGTTGATAGCCAACGATGGCCCGGGTGAAAGAATAAGTGGTTCTTTCACTTAGGAGACTGGCACCATTATTCTTAACACATTGAATTAATATGTTAAAAATATCCTTTTGCACTTTGGAGCCGCTCAAAAGAACATAATTTAAACTGCTGCGAAGGGAATTCTCCTTTGTGTTGCCATTAAACACAACTCTCACGGGGTTTGTTGTTCGGTCATATCTAATGACAGGTAAATGCTGCATGAAATACCGTTTTTTTAATATCAGAATAACTCAAAGAAATAACTATCGCATGCCCCAATCGAATGTACTCATTATTGAATGCATTATATTTTTCCTTTAATTGATAATCCTTGCCTTGCCAAACTTGAATTTAATGTTGTGGCTTACATGAGTTCATAAACACCTGATATACTCGTATTTAATTTACCACAAACGATGTGAGCAACGGTATGGCTGGTGAGCGCATAGATCCACTCATTTGAATGCGGGATGTTAGACTAGGCGAATGAAGTGGGCAGATGAACTACGCTGCACCCGGCTGCGGATGGAATTCCCTTCAGCATTAGAACTTCGCATCTGCTTACGTTGGATTCTTTGCTATACAAAGGATGAGACTGCCGGCAGATGCGAATGTTCGGTTCCATCGGTATGCAGGAAGCGTCTGCCAATTCGGATAGCGGATAATAGAGGTCACGATGCGGAGTAACGATCAAATATCGCGATGTTGGTAGTATGGCGGTCAGGTGGTTGTGCTTCACCATTGTAATCGGAAGAAGCCTGTAGAGCTCGAACGTTACTGTAGCTACCAGTGGGAATTTCAGCTCAAAAACGACGAAATTTGCGGTCACCTTGGCCCGGATTGAAGTTATTTGGAATAGTTGTAGAAAATTTTCCCGATCTATGCGCAGGCGCTGGTTCTCGAGCAAATGTTCCCTGATGTTGGTCAACTCCGCGCTTAATTGTTGTTGTGATAAAAGCAACGCGCTGAATTGTCCGTCCTGGGTATCTGCTACAACGTTTGTGAGAGAAGATTGAATTCTCTGCAGGATGATGGTGATGCGTGTCATTTGTAATGCCAATATTGTGATCAGATCCAGCACCTGGTTCTGACTTCCATGAGGGGAGCCTTGACGTCATAGGATAATCGAGCCAGCTCCTACTTTATTGCCATAAACCTTTTGTGCATCATCTTCTCGCTTTTACCAAGAATGTTCAGCTTGAATCTATGATTGAGGTCTGATTCTTCAGTAGTGAATGCAACTTGTCTTGCCTTCCTTGCATTGTTTTCATGGTCTGGGTCACCTGATTGGTATAATCATCATCCAGAATACCAAACAACAATCGGGCGAGACCACCTACTGCATTTGTAACACCCCTTTTAGCTCTGACTCGCAGAACTTGGTTGATGTTGGAGAACTCTTGATCGAAATGTCGGAAATGATCCATGAGATGCATGCAATTTGTTGACGGAGTTCCCTTCTCACACAACTGCTGTAACAGGAGCGTCCCATTCTATAGCACGGCCAATTTCGTCCAATACGGTCCCAAATCTAATAGATTACCAGCCTCTATTCGCTCGAAGATAGGTATGCCTTGCCCAGTGATTGAAAATGCAGACCAGGATGTGGGCCAGTCTGTGAAACCTGTGCTGGAGCTGTGTTCACCTTAGGAATTAGCAGGCACGCCAAGAGGAGGGTCACAATTGATGTTCCCATTCGCACCGATCTCTGCATCATCGCCGGATTGCCGTCGATGCTCCCTTGACCTTCGTCTCCTGCCAATGGTTGTTTACTCGCTTGTGGTGTCGCTTAATCAGACGGTATGTCGTCGTGCGCTGGTAGTGGGGCAAGTTTGTAGATCGGTCTTTTCAGTATTCCAGACGTGTTCTTTACGTCTGCGACCCTTACGCAACCGTCAATGCCCTCGTTATTCTTCACAATTCGGCTCAGGGGCCACTTCATTGTCGGCGCGTTATCTTCCTTTATGATGACAAGTGTCCCTGGGAGGACGTTTTGGTGGATCTGTCTCCACTTGACACGATTTTGCAGCTGATGAAGGTATTCACGTGACCACCGACTCGAGAATTCAAGCTTCAGGTGGTTTATCAGCTTCTAACGAGTGTGAAGACCGTTAGTGACTGGTTTCGCACGAGCGTCTACCATGGTCGTCAGGGGTTCTTCATTGAAAAAATGCCCTGGGGTCAAGGCTGCCAAATCGTTAGAGTCGTCTGACATCGGGATCAGCGGTCTCGAATTAAGGATGGCTTCCACCTCTACCACCAGCGTATGCAGCTCTTCATATGTGAGAGTCGCCGACGAAGTGCGGCTGCCTCCCACAATCCGCCAAAGTGGGGTGCGCGCGGAAGTCGATTCCTCGGGCACTGCATGAAGCCGTCACCTCGTGTTGCGCTTCGTTTGAGTAGAGCGATAATGACAATTCCGATAGTTGGTATAGATTCCTGTCTCGCCTTCCGATAGTTGGTATAGATTCCTAGCCTCGCCTTCCGATGAATCGCTGCAGTGAACCGATTAATGCTTCGGTGCTCAGATCGCTCACCAATGCCATGTGGAGGGCTTTAGTTTCGAAACAGCGAAAGATGACTATGTAACCCCTCTGGGGACGGGTATCTCGACACCGGCATTGATGAACGGGTGCGCAGTCTGAACGCGAATAAAATGCATGTCCGCCTTTGTTGTCGCCACCATTGTCGCTTTGGTTCGGCACTTCCCCAAATCGCAGGTCTTCACTCTTGTATTCGGGAGGCCAGGTTGATTCAGCTTCACTCAAAAAGGGTGGTCCTTGTACAACATGTCACAGCTACTCAGTTCAATTGGCGCTATACCCCGTGATAGAATGTCGGCTGGATTGTTTCCGAACTAACGTGGCGCCATTGGTTTGGTCACCAGAGCGTTTGAATGGCTGAAACCCGATTAGCAACGAATATGTTGTAAGACGAAGCGGTTGAATTGACCCAAGCGAGGACGATTTCAGCATCAGTCCAGAAGATCTGGAAAACATTTTGCAGATTTAGCGCAGTTTTGACTCGCTCGGTAAGCTCAGCTCCTAGTTTGGCAGCACACAACTCCAGGCGTGGGATAGTCACCGTTTTGATCGGGGCCACTCTTGATTTTGCTTATAACAATCCGGTGACAACTTGACCGCTTCTCAGGGTAGATCTGACGTATATTGCCGCCCATATGCCTTCTCTGAGGCATCACATAAGGTATGCAGCTGAACCTGCACTGGCTTCTCTCCAGCGTGAACCTGTCGGGGAAAGCGAACGTTCAGTAACGATGGCAAACTGCTGCGAAATTTGGACCAGTGAGTGTGTATTCCCGCAGGGAAGGCGGCAGCCCATTCCAATTGCAGGCGCCAAATCTCCTGTAAGAAAAGCTTGGCAGTCACGATGATCGGTGCCAGGATGCCCATCGGGTCAAACATCCTGGCAATGTCAGATCCTTTTGGTGAGTTTTGAACCGCTTGGCTCCAGATTGATATGAATCTGGAACTCGTCCACCTTCGGGAGCCAGATTACGTCAAGGGTTTTGATGTAGTCCTCTGATAGGCTGCCGAAATCCAGTTATACCTGTTAGTCCTCAAGTTTTATCCTCTGCAACAGTTAAGGATGATTGGCACACCATTTGCGCAGAGGCATGCCTGCACTAGCGAGAATTTTGATCAACTCCTATTTCCGAATTGCCTCTGCCAAGCTGTCCGCCCTAGTCATAACCTCGTCGATGTAGAAGTCGTTTTGCAATGCGCCGCTACCCAGGAGATGCCTGTGCTGCTCATCCCGTGCTAGCATCTGAAGACATTTGGTCGCTAAGTATGGAGCACACGTCGTGCCGTAGTTGACAGTATTTAATTGAAAGTACCGTAATGGCTCAGTTGAACTATTTCTCCAGATCTGAATATGATACTTGCGATCATCGAGATGAACCACTATCTGACGGTACATCTTCTCGATGTCGGCGGTGAAAACAAAGTAGGGCATTCGGAAACGTAGCAAAATTGCGAAAAAGTCGTCCTGAATGGTAGGTCCGGTGTATAGGATGTTGTTTAATGAGATATTCGTCGTCGCTTTACTGGAGGCATCAAAGATCACTCTCAGCTTGGTGGTACTACTATCTGGCTTCAATACGCAATGGTGCGGTAGGAAACACTGCAACTTCTCGTCCATCTGTAGAGTCACTTCCTCTATATGCCCACGACAGAGGTAATCCATGAATTCCTTGTACTGACGTTTCTGCTCGGCGTTTTTCTCCAGCCTCCGTTCTATGGCCAAAAATCTGCATGTGGCAATAGCTTTTGAGTCGCCCACCCTCTTTGGGTCGTCGCAAAGGGGAAGTCTCAGCAGGAAGCGACCATCAGGCTGTCTTCGCATCGTTTGGCAAAAATGTATTTCACGTGCCTCTTCAGTCAATGTAAACTGTGGTTTCATGTTCAGCACTTCCTCCAATTCCCTGAATTTTTTTATGGTCTCGTTTAGTTTGACGTCCTCTGCTAGAACCCCACCAGCCACCGAGGAAGCCCGAGGCTGGACCACTCTTCCAGCGACTATCCAGCCAAGGAGCGTATTTTGAAGCCCGGGGAGCTCGGGGCCCAGTTTTATCTGCCCGATAGGCAAAATCTCGTAAAAGTGTTCGGCGCTCACCAGTAGGTCAACCCGCTCCGTTCGTTGAAAGCTTGGATGTGCCAGCTTGATATTTTTTGGAAATGTTGAGCTCCTGAAGGTGTTGCGGTGAAATGATTTTATCCATAACATAGGCCTCCAATTGCGTGGCGTATCCAGTCAATCGTGATTGTAGTTCAATATTCACCCTGTTGTGCGGCCTTTCTGTACTACCGCCGACCTTTTCGATGAACGTGGGATGACGTGTTAATGGTTTTCGGATTATTCGCTCCGTAATCAAATTGAGTAAGCTGTGTGGTCTAGTGGTTAGAGCATGAACGCATAAGCCGACGGTCCCAGGTTCAAATCTCGTTGGGAGCAACGTGATTTAGTTCAGGGGATTTTGCGAACAGACTACGCGTGTTCACTCAGTGGTGATATGTACTGATTTAATAAGATCATATCATAGCTGAGCAGGTACACGGGAGCATTGTACTGACCAAACTTACTTCCGAAAAAATCAATACGGTCATGAAAATGAGATACTCTAACTATGTCTAAGCGAAGGCCCGAGAGGGGCTGTAGTGTTACAAAGTAGAAGAAGAATCAAATTGATTTGTGAGCCCGGATCTAATACAGCTCGGTATTCCGTTGTCCGTCTATTGCTGTCAGTCAGCTTTACCAGGCCGTGCTCAGAAGCACGTATCCCTTGGACCGTGGTGTCGTCAGAGTAGTTACAGCGAGCGATAGTCCGTCGAACTGCTGCCTTGCCTCCTGTTTAGACGGTTATAAATATAGTAGACTGTTGTGGTTTTTGGCACATTCCTTGCAACTTCTGAACGAGCAGTTAGCAGCCTCATGTCCTTCTCGGAGACAGTTGATACAAATTTTCTTCGATTGGACGAATTTTAGTCTTTTCGCGATGGTGAGCTTAAGAAAATCTGGGCCGTAGGACAGTGGGTGCGATTGCTCGCACATCAGGCAGTGAGGAATCGCCACGGTAGCTATCATAGCCTTGGCACCCTTGATCCGGCTCTCCGACGTTCCCTTCGATACATTGCCGAGCGCCTCGAGAGCCTGAAAACGTGTCTCCAAAAATTCCAAAAAGCCTTTCAAAGGTGGTAGTTCTCGCGACTGGTCAACGATTGTTCGTACAGTACGTGAGTGTCCGGATCAAGCTTCCTGATTAATAGGTGCAAGAGTAGTGGGGGCCAATCAGCAGTGGCTACGTCCATGTTCTCGAGGTCTCTGATGCACTCCTGGGTAGTGTCATGTAGAGATTTCACGGCAGTTGCTGAAGATTTTGAGACCCACGTGGGAGGGTTGACCCAGTAATCGATTGATGAGTGCAGTGGCCAATGGCCGTCGATTATCGTACCGCTCCTTTAAGTTGTTCCACGCTGCCTCGTAATTATTTTCAGAGCGTAAAATTTCGAATCAGTCTTTCAGCTTCTCCTGTGAGGTAAGGTTGCAAGAACAAGTCATGAAATTGTCGCCAGCGTAAGTATTCTCCGTCGAAGGTTGGAAGCGTTATTTTATGTAGACGCAAACTGGGGCCCGTTGTTGTTGGAGTTTGCAACCTTGTTTCTAACTGGATCAGGCAGTCCTGCGATACTTCTTCGAGCTTTACGTGACGAGCCACATCAAAACCTTGTCTGCCAGGATGGTCACAAAGTTCAGAAATCAGATGGTGACACTCCTATAACTGTGACCAGTATCTTTGCACCAAAGCGATTTTTGCCTTGTACCACGATCTTGACAGCTCCAGACGATCCAAGCGGGTGATCGTTCTCACCAGGGAATCTGCCGTCACATTGTATCGTCGCAACATCCTTGTAATGCTGTTGGTGATGGTGCATCTACCACCCTTTCGCTCTTTTTCTCAGTTGGCAATTTCCTCTGCGCCAAAGGGCCACCAGTTCGTAAAGCAGCATCCTTCAAGGCAAACAGAAAATAATTTTATTGCGTTGTCTCGTATAAGGCACTGGTGAAATATTCATGGGACACTGGCACGTCCGATAGCTCGCGGATCTCTGAATCCCCCTTTTCGAAGGCATCCCATGCGGACTCGAGTTGCCGAAGCCTTGCTTCGTAATACATGGCTTCTTGTTTCCGGGCCGCTGAGTCCTTTTTAGGGTTTTGTACTAAAATACAAAACCCTATTGCAATCACGACCTGTGTCCGTCTGTCCGTCCGTCCGTCCGTCCGTCTGTATGTCACAGCACTTTTTCTCCGAAACTATAGAGGCTACAGCCATGAAACTTTGTGGAAAGGTCAGAAGTGGTGACCTCTTGAAAGTTCAAGGGTGAAAAAATTTTTCAAAGGGGTTTAAGGGGGGTCTCCCCATATAGGGAGTTGACCCCTCAAAAAAAAAATTTCACCATTGGTAGTCGAGTGGGGTGTCATTGGAAAGGTCTCAATGAGATCTTTTCAAAACAGGTCTTAAAATTGCTTTATAAGTATCGAGGGGGGCAGGGGAAGGGGAAATGTGCGAACTTTTCACGTACCCCCGCCTCGCGATTGGACACCTTCCATACGAAAAATCTGAAAAAAATCATGAATGTAGGCCTTAATGAGTACAACAACAACAACAAATACATGAGAAGTCGAAATTCACTCAACTTTGTTAGTAATAGTATGATTTATTGATTTTATGTTTTCTTGAATAAAATCTAAACGGAACCCTTAAATTCAATAAAATTTAGCAAAGAGATGACTATAAGATTGATCTTTTCTGAAAGTTTCATAAAGATCGAATAGTATTTAACGAAGTTATAGCGATTTGAATTTTCCTGTATTACTATGGAACAATGTGCCCTGTATTACTATGGAAACATATGGCTATGGAGCCATATGCGCTTTTTACCGACTTAGACACTACAGCTTTGCTAGGATTTGCATGAAAATTTCAGGAATGATAGATATGAGGATGACTACATACAATTGAAACAAGCCGAAGAGGCAGGAGAGAGCTCCTAGCAAAAGGGCTTTGTAGCCATTCTAGGATTCGAAAAAATAGGCCATGAATCGATGCTTACAGTACAGAGTGGCCCTTGAAAAAAAATTTCATCAAAGGTAGCCGATATGAGTATGAACTGAAAGTTCTCTATGAGAGCTTTTCAAAACAGTTCTTAAACTGACAGTTTTTGCTTCAGTGGGGCACAGAGGGGGGGAATATATGAAAAATGTGTTTTCTCCCTCGCGTGATCTAAAAAAATCTGAAAAAATTATCAAGCGAGATATTTATGGGTATAACTTTAACAAATACCTCAGAATTAAAAAATTCTTTCAACTTAGTTAATAATAGTATGATCCTCGAACATGACGTGTTTCTTAATTTTATTCATTGCTGGTTACGGCATTTTGTAAGTTGAGTACAAAACCCTTCTGACATGAGCATAGGTCTGTCTACCCAACTTGTTGTAGTTGGTGATGACGCTCTCCAACTCTCTAGCCAATCCTTTGACGCTCCGCCAAACGTTCCATAGTTGTGTGATAAGACCTTTCAAAGTTCAAAAAACGGCACAGCATAGATCTTCACCGACACTGATACTAAACAAACACCATGTTCACGTAACACTGGTATCCACAATCTGCAACCGCAACTCCAGTCCGACCGCCGTCCGAATATTGCCCGGAATCGAAGCCTCGCCAACCGAAAAAACTCCGATATCCCAAAAAACTATAGAACGGCGCAAGATCCAACTTGGATTCATGTGCCCACGAAATGAATCCGAATCCAAACATTCGGATACACCATGCGCACATGACTATTTATGATGCAACATTAAGACCTTGCTCGCTCCCCCAAACAATGACGCGCGCGCGAAATGGATCCGCGTCCAAAGCGGATACATTTGACGAGCAAAATCCTAATATGAATGAGCAGTTTGCCCTCCCAACAAATTGCTGATCGTGCGCTTGCCTGGGAAAACAAGCTCTCGAGTTTGAAAATATTTGACATGCTATCCGAGGAGCATCTACTTGGATATGCTTTTCGGATTCACACAATCTTGTTACTTGAAAAAAATTAATTTGCGGGTGACATTGTATACTCATACAATTTGTGCTTAACACGTAGTATTTTCTAGAAACTATTTTTTTGGGACATGAAAGGTATCCATTTGGTAGATTATAAGGATTGTAATGTTTCCATAACAGGAATGTACTACGCTCGCTTACTAGATACATTAAAGAAGAAAGATAAAAGAAGAGGAAAATTGGCAAAAGGTGTGCTCGTTTTGCAAGACAGCGCGCCCGTGCACGCAAGTCATGTTTGGACGGCTTCCAGTTACCAATGCCGTTTTGAATAATTTCTCCACCTACGGCCCAGACCCCCAGCGGATATTATTTATTTCCAAAAATGGAGCAAGACCTGCGTGGAAAAAATAATTTACCGAAAATGGTGCAGGCAAGTCGGCAATTTCGGCCCATTTTGGCGCCCAAGATAAATAATTTTGTTTTATGGCATTTCATTATTTCAATGGATACAAAAAATGTATTAAACTTAAAAGAGAGTATATCGAAAAGGAAAATTAGTTTAAGGCTTCATTTCAACCCCAAACCCTGTCTATTTCAGGAACTTTTTTACCTCCCCTCGTAAGCTTCTTCTTCTTCTTCGTACCACTGCAGCCCTTCTCGGGCCCTCGCTTCCTGCAATTAGCGCCTCCAACTGTCTCGGTCCATTGATCGCGTCCTCCAATTTGGAAATCCGAGCAGCGATGAAGTGTCTTCATCGACCGAGTCAGACCAGCGTTTCCTCTGTTTCCCCACTGGTCTTCAGCCTTCAGTTCTTCCAACGAATACCTTTTTGGATATTTTTGTTCGCCCATACGATCCATGTGGCCAGCCCATTGCAGCTTCCGCAATCTTACAATTGTTGAGACCTCTGGCTCGTCAAAAATTTCATACAGCTCATGGTTGTATCGAATTCGCCGTTGGTCCCCATCTAGTTTCGCTTCGCTTATTCGCCTCAGGACCCGTCGCTCAAAGGCGTTCAATATACGAATTTTTGCAGATGCTTGGGTTAGGGTCCATGTTTGGCATCCATAACATATCACAGGTCTTATCACAGATTTGTATATTTGGAGCTTGTTTTCCTATGTATGCAGCTAGTTCAAGATCGTCAAAACTGAATAAATATTTTATTTGCAAGCTGTATTCTTCGTCGTATTTCGTTTCTTTCATTACCCGTTCTCGTTATTTTGACGCCTAAATACACAAATCCGTGTGTTATTGTCATTAAGTTGTTTTGCCCTACTAGTTTTTGTTCGCTGTCGAGCTTCAGGAAAAGTTCTTTGGCAGTTGTTTACGTCGTGACAAAATGTTGATGTCCGCATAGGCTACTACTTGGCTTGACCTGTATAGTAATGTACCTAGTGTATCGACAGCTAGCTTTCTTATGACGTACTCCAGAGCCAAATTGAATAAAAACGGGGCCAGCACATCTCCCTGCTATTTTGTTGAGACGGACTGATTTGGCTGGGATACCAGCATATATGCTACAGTACGTTACAATCAATACTTCGTATGCTTGCTTAAAATGTGGTGTACGTCTATGTTCAACTCCCAACATTTTTCAAATACCTGCTTGACAGTGAACAATTAGTCTATTATCGATATACCTGCTCTAAAAGCACCTTGATACTACCCAATAATACTGTTGGCGAATGATCCGATTTTATTTTCTAAGATCTTTGAGAATATTTTTTTTACGCCGTACAAAGTAGTGATATGCCTCTTTAATTTTCGCACTGCAGCTTGTCACATTTTTTATGGATAGGGAATATAATTGATTGGCTCCACTCTTTCCGCGTATGTTCTTGTTGCCAAATGTGCTGGATGACTTTGTAAATAGCTTTATGAACACTGCTGCCACCATATTTGATGAGCTCCACTGGAATGTCATCGATGCCCGGCACTTTATTTTTCTTTTGGGCTTTGATGGTGAAACAAACTTCATCCAGAGTTGGTGGGGCCAATGGAAGCTCTCCAGAAACATCTATAGGCTCCGATGTTCTGGAGCTGTGCGGAGGATTAAGGAGGTTCTTGAAATATGATGCCCATCTTTCCTTAATCTTGGTTTCATCAGCGGTGATATTGCCGATGTCATCACGACAGAGCGTGGTTTTGGACTGATAACCACGTTTCAGGCTTTTCACTACTTTGTATGCTTGTCTTATGTTGTTGCTCACTAGACTTACATCGATACTTCTCAATTGGTCGTCATCGTATTTTTAGGGTTTTGTAATATAATTTTACAAAACCCTACTAAAATCGCGTCCTGTCCGTCTGTCTGTCCGTCCGTCCGTCCGTCCGTCCGTCTGTGTGTCACAGCAGTTTTTCTCGGAAACTGCTTAAGCTAGAAACATCAAATTTAGTATGTAGGTGTAAAGTGGTGTTCTCTTCAAAGTTCAACTGTAAAAAAATTTTATAAGGTATTTAAGGGGGTGTCCCCGTATAGGGGAAAGACCCCCCGAAAAAAAAAATTTCATTGAAAGTAGCCGATATGGACATTAAATGAAAGGTCTTGATGAGAACTTTTCAGAACAGGTCTTAGTTTAGGTAAGTTCGCTTCGAGGGACATACAGGGAGGGGAAATACACGAAAAATTTGTGTCCCCCCCCCCTCGCGATTGGACACCTGTGATCCGAAAAATCTGAAAAAAAATCAGGAATGTAGGCCTTGGTGAGTACAACAACAACAAATACCTGAGAAGTCGCAATTCACTCAACTTTGTTAGTAATAGTATGATTTATCGATTTTATGTTTTCTTGAATAAAATCTTAACGGTACCCTTAAATTCAATGAAATTCAGTAGGTGGATGTTTATTTATAAGATTGATCTATCCTGAAAGTTTCGTAAAGATTGAATCATATTTAGCGATGTTATAGCGGTTTGAAATTTCCTGTATTACTATGGAACAATATGCGCTCTATTTATTACTATGGCAACATATGGCTATGGACTAACATGCGCTTTTTACCGACTCAGACACTACAGTTTTGCTAGAATTTGCATGAAAATTTCAGGAATGATAGGTGTCATGAATATCTCTGAGAATCGGTTCTGCTAGTGGTATCAGTAATCGCAAAACAAAAGATAGTGGCTGTTTAAAATGCGAAGATTGAATAATTTTGAGTTATTTTTTCCCAACTTTAACGTTTAAGGTGCATGCTTTGAACACTTGATTCAATTTAATGAATGACTGAAGATGAGTACCTACAATTAATGCTCATAAGTGAATTCAAGGAGGCGGGAGAGAGCTCCTAGCAAAAGGGCTTTGTAACCATTCTAGGATTAGAAAAAATTGGCCATGAATCGATGATAACAGTACACGAGAATAGCCCCTGAAAAAAAATTCATCAAACGTCGCCGATATGAGTATGAAATGAACGTTTTCATGGGAGCATTTCAAAACAATTCTTAAACTGTCAGTTTTTGCTTCAGTGGGGGCACAGGGGGAAAATACATGAAAAATGTGTTTCCTCCCTCGCGAATGGACATCTGAAATAATTATCAATGGAGATATTTATGAGTATAACAATAACGAAAACCTCAGAAGTCGAAATTCGTTCAACTTTGTTAATAATAGTATGATCTTCGTATTTCATATTTTCTCCAATAAAATCGTCTTTGACATGTATCTTGATTTGATTCGATCTGGTGACTGCATTTTGTAAATTGAATACAAAACCCTTCTAACATGAGCGGAGGTCTGTTTACCCAACTTGTTTTTTTCTTAATTCTAATTATCTTATTTACTACTCTTCTGAGATTTTCTCTCATAATTAGGGAACCAGTAATCATAATGTGCGACCCCCGGAATGTTTACTACCATTTAATCGTGGCGTTTAGGATGAAGAATGATGGAAGCTGTGGGTTGGGGAAATAAGGGGTTCCCTCCTCCTTTCTCAAATGGGCTTGGGATCATCTGCTTCGGAGTTAATACAGAATACATATGCCTCTATTTGTTAAAGCTGACAGAATTAAAACTTTTACTATCGTAATGAATATGATTCGCACTTTCAACAGAAAGTGCGAGTTATAGAAACTCAACTGTATGTATACACACTTTTATAAATATTTTATTTTTACATAGTAACAATTTTCCTGTTCCAAACCAATTCGTAGAAGCCAATCAATTATTTAAATTCGTAGCTAGTAAATTATCATTAATTTATTTTATAAATATTAATTTTCTCTTTTAAATAAAAAAATCGAATTTCTTTAGACGCTCAAACATATGCACAAGGATACGCCAGCGGCTATTATTGAACCACCAGCAGTGTTAGAGTTGGTATTGTGTAAGCGAAGAAATACAAGCAAAATATGTTTTCTGTGTGTTTGTGGTCGTAAGACTCTAATAATTATATAAATAAGGTGAAACTAGTATCACACTTAAAAAATAGTGCATAACCCATAGTGTAAGTAAATCTCTTCAAAAGTTCTACAATAAAAGAAAACTTCCTTCAATTATTACAAACCCTGATAACGCAAGTGCACCAGACATAGTAGTCACAGATGAAGGAGAAAATGCAAGAAAAGTAAATATCAAACAACAGCTGATAGCCAGGATAACATTTTTAAATCACCATAAGATGAAAGATTGAAAACTACTATATTTTTTGTATTCGACTAAAGTAATGATTTTTATTTTAAGACAAACATTTTAAAAACATACAAAAATGCGATTCAAACAAATTTTTGATTTAGTTTAAAATTAAAATAACCTAATCTATTTTTACGTTTGCATAATATAATTTTGAGTTATAAATAGGCTCGAAAAGTAAACACGCATCAAAACATATAATAAACATAGATAAGACGCAGCTATTCTAGGGGCGTGTCCGCACGCATTTCTGATCGATAAATGCATATTCCTGCATAATACGGAATAACGGTTGGTTGGAATGAAATGCTACGTCTATAAGGAAGGAATTAACCGACATCGTAGGAAACAATTATGAGCTTAAAGCAATTGACTTGATTTTGTGATGCCCCGGATATCTAGAATCGTTCATTCTTTTTTTCTAATTTATTACTTTGTAGGTAAAACAGGACAACACAACTAACTTTCAACAAAGACTTAAATGTTAAATTCAAAATGTTTCTCTTTTTATATATTTTGCCAGAAATTATATGAAGAGCGTGTTTAAATAGATATTTATGTCAATGTATCCATTCTTCAATGTGAATTTCTATATACAATAAAATAAAATAAACATAACAAAAATTGAAAAAAATACATAAAAGAGAAAATCACAAAATGCGATTTTTATTCAAAACAAACCACAAATACTTCTAAGAACATTTTTATTTGAACATTATTTTCCACAAATGAGAATGTGCAGTAAATTTTGAAAAAAGATGTATCACGCACAAAATTCCCTATATTTTTCTATGAAAATTATAATTCATTCAAATTTAGTTTGAATATTTTAAATCAGTTCTTTCCTCATATTTGTTTGCATTTTGATGTTAATTTCTATTATTTTCTAAATGTGAAGTTCTATAACAAATGATAGTAATCAAATGCGGTGGCGTCTATTTTGTGTGTTATTTAGAATATTGGAATTAAATACGAAGT
This sequence comes from Odontomyia ornata, assembly GCA_963969285.1. NCBI lineage: Eukaryota > Metazoa > Arthropoda > Insecta > Diptera > Stratiomyidae > Odontomyia > Odontomyia ornata. The sequence goes on along the minus strand of OZ017738.1, from coordinate 18,820,378 downwards.
TTTCATGTCAATAAACTCGAAGAAAATTAAATTGCCTTAAAAATAAAATAAACACGAAACAAAGTTTAAACTTTAGTTGAATAAACTTCGAGCGTGAAAATTGTTGAAATATCCAAAATGGGCGAATGTAAAATTTTACGTTACACTAAACTAATCATACTCCTATAGTCATTTATTGATTTAAAAATAATTTTAAAAAATTGTATGGCGGAATCTTTGGAGACTCTCCATTTGTTAAAAAAAATCTAGGAGCTTCCAGCGCGAATTTTACTCCATTTAAAACAGTTAAAGAAAAATGAAAGTATGCCCGAATATTAAAATAAAGCTTTAAATACATAAAGGCACAAAAATAAGACATCCCAATGCATAAATTGAAAAAATCATAAAAAACCTATAGAATGTTTTGGTAGAAATACAAAGTAGCGTCACCAAGCATACAAACAGATCAAATTTAAGATTAACGCTTAAATTACTGAAAATCTTGCCAAGGTTACCTATATTTTCATTTTCTATTGATTTTTGAAAAAATCGAACAAATTTTCCGACGTATTTTCGATGAATTTTAGTGGAGAGAGCGGTTATTTTGGATTAAGCATGAATTTGAATAGAATGATTTTACTAAAATACCCAAAAAGGATAAAAAATCGTAATTTCAAAATACATTCGGATAATTAATTTGAATTATAAAATCGCAAAAAATAAGCCATAATTCCATAGTTAAGTTTTGTAATTTATCGATATCTTTAGAAAATTTTACACTAAAATTTCTTTAAAATTCAACTAAGTTTCATAGTCGGCGATTGACTATCCAACGAAAAATTTTAAAATGATTCTCCTGCTGCTGATTGCTTTAGTAGACAGAATTTATCAGAGACATTTACCGAGATAGTAATACGAAATTTTGAATGTCGGAGTTTTAAGTTGTCTTGCCGTTGACTAAGCTTTCGAAATAGGGTTACGGATATTGTCTTGAGAATCAGCATTATAATGTGAAAAGAATATATGCTGCTCCAAAAATGAGCTCATGATTTCCTGGGGGAAAAAAATACTATAGCCAAAAAACGTTTTCGAATTACGCTTATATTATGAAGCATATAAACTCTGTTTACAAATTCTAGTGACATTGATCATAGACTATAATTTCTGTTTGCACATTTCTATGTGTGAGTTCTCGACACGTATTCTATGGAATATTTTTGAAAGTTGAAACATTTAAGGTTTTAAATTTAATTCATAAAATGATTTGCAATTTTCAAGTAATGAAAATCAAAGAACTGTGAAATCTTAATGAAACTAGGAAATTTAATTGAATATGATTTCAAAAGAGTACAAACAAGTAATGGTAAGTTTTATTCTATCTACGCCATATCTATCTAATATTTAAGGTATGTGAACCATTTGCATATCCAATCCATTGAGGAACAAGAAATGGAAGTCTACTCCCCCATACAAAGGGTATAGAAAGGGATGAGAGTCACATTTCGTAGCGTGTCGGCAAATTGGTATGAGTTGGCTCTCTTGAATTCTCTCTTGTACCGTAACGTCAAAATTGTCAGATATTACTCATTTTAATTAGATATATGTTCAGATATATAAACTTAGGCGTCAATTGACCTACAACATTTGACCATTTCTATAGCGCTTCCAAAACGCCTTTGTACTTTGTGTAAAATATTGTTTACATTTTCGGGCAGTCATATTATATTCTTTGTTAAAAACTTTGCGCTCTCCGCCAGAGGGGGCGTTCTTAGGAGTTTGTCTTGCATATAGGCACTCCATTTCTTGTTCTGAATGGGCCAACCTTTGAATTTTGCAGTAGTAAACTTCGTCAAATGAATTGCAATTGAAAACTAATGGAATACTTCAAAAGATTGCTGTGATAAGTCTTGGACGTGATTAACATATATTTTATTACATTGTCGGAGCTTTTTTGATGTTTTGTTTGAGTTTATTGGATTGGAAAAAGATATTCTTAATTAAACATATAAACAGCAAAAAAAAAGTATTTTTAAGTACAATATTGATAAGTGATTCAAAGGAAAAAGCATTTTAAATGAAAAAAGAACAAAATATTCATACTTTCAAAACAAAAATGATAACATAAATGAGTTTTTTTATATTTTAAGAGAACAAGAGCCAATTAAAAGCACTTGAGAAATACAACAACAAAATAAATAAAAATATATCTAAGCATAATGAAAACGAATCCTTAAAGTCGAATCAACTCAAGTTCTTCCAATCCAATATATTTTATGTTTTATTTAACAGTTCTGCCTCGAAGCATCAACACATAATTTAGCCAAAAAGAATCGATTCCGATGAAGAAATATGTTTTATTAAAACAAAGCGAACCAAAGATGTTCCAAAACAAATGGTCAAATGAAAGTCAGCAAAGAGACAAAGAAATTGCTAACGAATAAAAACATTTTAAGAAGTCATAAAAACTTTAATCCATGACCGATTCTAAAAACAAATGAAAACTATCTATAACATTAAGAACCATTCGAATCAACAACTGAAAATAAAGAAAGAATGGATCAGACATGAATATGCTATGCAAAAAAGAGAAACCTTAAATGAAAGAAACATTGATTTGAATCGCATACAAACGAATGGAAAAAAACAAAGTTGAATGGAAAATTTCATCTGAATTTATTTACTTGATTATCTTTAATTCATTTTGTGTTAAACATAATTTTATTTTTCAATGACTAGCATAACACTAAAATTTGGTGGGTATGAAAACTTAGATTTTATAACAATTTAATATTAAAAAATCTTTTTTCAATTATTTAACAGCAAATGATGCGACAGAAAATTACATGCAAACATATCTGACAACATAACCGAATTTTTAACATTTTTTAGGAGATGATCCACAATCGTCCTTACATATATGCACAAAAGCAATGAAAGTACTAGCGAAATGGTAGTCGGAGGCATATTGCATAACATTAAGCTCTGTTCGAACTCGAAATAATATATTAAATGATCGTTACGAATCGTCTAATCTACTAGTCATGTTCAACCTGTGATATAAATTGTGATAAAATAGACTGAAAAGTTGTAATAGTATTTAAAATCAACTAAATTTTAAGTATATACATGGATTGATATCTTTAAACAGCTTCTTCAGAAAAAAATATTTTTGAACACTTGTTACAATGCAATTTGAAATGCATTACATTTTGCGCAATTGTGGTTAGTTTGCTAACAATTTTATTACCTTGAAATACTTTTAATTTTTCTTTTATAAAGAATTTTAAATCGATACCGGAATAATTCCGACTTGATTTTGTTAAAATTTATAATAATACAAGCAATTTTTGGTATAAAAAATTGTTCAAAATCTGTGATGCAAATAAAGAAAATAATTTCTACTCTGTTTTTCTCTCTCGTAGAAGTTCTTTTTTCTCTGTTGATAGTCTGAAGCATTTCCGGCGGCGGAAAATATTTATAACCACCGGTTGACTCCGTTTTATACAAGTTGCGAAATGACAAAAGCTATATAGCATCGATGGCCGCTTCAATTTTCGGGGTGAATGCCTGCCATCATCTTCTCGATGATGATGAATGAATGTAGTAAAAAGTCGTTTTGATAACCCAATCTTTTTTTTCGTTGTAACTTATCGCGAATAACTTAAGAACCTTAAGTTTTATGCGAAAAATCATTCTTGTGTAAAATGAAGCTTATAAACAAAAACCAAGAAATTCGTCTTTTATTTATTGTTTTAGACGGAAAACAAAGCGATTTTTCGTTTTCTGTCGGTTTATTCAAAAATTGAATGAATGAAAAACGATGTAGAATATTTTTTTAAGTGTTTGAAAAGATCCTTAAATGACTTCAGGACAAAAATAGATTGTTATGATCAAATGGCGTACTTGAATTTACGAAGAAAAATAGAGCAATTAAATGTGCGCCATTGCCAATGAAATAAAAATATATCATAACCAATAAATAATTCACTTTATTCATATCTCAGTGATATGCCCTAGAAGTTTGTATGGTTTATAAAGCATAAATTTAAAAAAGGTGTTTTAATAAAAAAAATGTTTTGTTAAAAAAAATATAGATATATATACGAGGGCGATTCAAATATGATCAAGTCAAATGCTCTGACACGTTTATTTACTATCGAAAAAATTTAGTTTTTCTAGGTACTCCCCTTACATGTTACGCATTTTGTTCACATTTCCGGAAGCTTTTTGATTCCGGCATCGGAGAATTCCTTGGGCAACTCGGACACCTATGTGCGCACGAACTCCTCTACCTCGTCGTCGGTGTTGAATCTTTGACCTCCGAGGGCTTCTTTCAATGGTCCAAACATGTAGTAGTGGCAGGGTGATAAATCCGGACTGAGGGGGGGTATTCGAGTCCCTCCCACCCCAATTCCAATATTGTACCGAGCGTGAGGCGCGCGTCACCTGGAGAAGCTCAACAGTTTAGGAACCTATCGCGCCGTTATTTTGCTATATTGAAGGTGTTCGTGGGTGATAGACTACACTATCAATACTGATGCCGAGTTCAGCCCAAAATGTCTCGAACATTCATCCTACGGTCCTCCAAAATGAGTGATTCTATGCGGCAAATGTTGTCTCGTGTGATGCTGGTTCGCGGTTGATGATGATGCGGCTCATTCTTGACGGTTTCGCGACCATCCTTGAAAGCTTTGGTCCATTTAAACACAGTAGCCCTACTCAGGCAGTCACTAACGAACTGATTTCGCAAACGCAGAACAAATTCCGTGTTTTTAACGCCTTCCCACACTAAAAAATGAATGACAATACGTTGCGCAACAGCGGCCGGCACTTGGCGTTCACTCATGGTCGTAGCACGCGCGTCAAACATGCACTCCCGACGAAAACTGCCACACTGTAAGGGACCCAGCTATCAAGCTATCACATACTCAAGCCACGACCTTCAAAACATACATGCGCGCCGTCTCCATCATATTTGAATCACCCTCGTATATATGAAGTGTACCTCGATTATCCGTCCAATTAAGTTCCTTGGCTTGTCCGCGTCGTCAAATCGACCGGATTATCGAGAACGTGTTAAAACAACCCATTTAAAGTTTTATAAAGTGCACAATCGTATTTGATTACAAAAAAAGTATTTTACACATTCTCAAATTTATAATTAAATCAAAATACTATAATTCAAATATTTTTTGAATTGGGTACGTATTTTCAATAGTTCACGAGGTGTCCAGAAGTTGTAACAATTCTGCGGCTGAGTATCGCTTCCGTGCCCTCTGGTGGAGCTCCTGACTGGGGCCCTCGGACCCGGTTAGTCCAATGGAGAGGGGCCGTGCGCCACTCGCTTTGCCAATGGACCCCACAGGAGTCGCCAAGCGAGAATCACGACTCGCCAAAAGGCTCGCACCGACACCGTTCGCGACACGACGCGCAATGCACTCACGCACCGCCTATCCTCCCTAACCGCGACCACAACTAAGGCGTAGCGGCGAAGCGCCCTCGAGCCTTCAACACACGGGGCGTCGCTCGTACGGGAATGCCACCTCGCTTCCCGAGCCAACTTAACAATTTCTAATTCACTGCTTTACTCAGATGTTTTTCCTTTTTTTTTGAATCACAACAATTTAATTTCACAATTTAACAATATACAAAGGATATTTTAAAAAAGAAATATATCTAAAATTATACCAAGCTTACACTGTTCAACCGGCTTGTTCGACTCGGGGGGCCCCCAATCTTGCTGCCGCCAACTTCTGCTGTCGATCCACCTCGGTCGTAGAAGACGCTCTCCTCGCTAATCCGAAAACCTTCTAGATTCCTCTGATCAATCCTCGAATTCGTTATAACCTCCAAAAATTCCGCCAAAAATTCGTGCTCCCTCTTGGGAAAATGCAAAGTGAAAAAAAGCTTCCCAAGCTCCGCCTTTCGTCTTATAAAATTTCCCCCGAAAGGTGAAATAATTTTCAATCATGCAAAGTCTCGCATGTTGGATCTACTGCCTCGTTTTTATTTTCCAAGATAATGAGTTTTCTTGGTGACAAAGTCATTCTTCTGTGTATCCCAGTGTCTCCATCACCGGAATACTCGGGAATAGAGCTTTCACGTCGAAAGACACCATAATTTCGTCTTGCGCTGGTGGGCCAAACTTTAGGATTTTCTCGGAGAATTCTTTGCTGTTTTTTACAGATCTACCATTCATTTGGGTCATTCCCTTAAATTCATTCACCAACCATCTTGCGAGTTTTTGGGTCGGTGCACTCACGGCCGAAATAATTTCACGCATTTCGTTCTCCTCTTTGTGTATTTTTGGCAAACACTTTATCCTAGGCACAGTAGGTTTGCTCACTCTAACCTTCGTCAATTCGCCAATTAATGACTCACAACTTTTAATTGTCCTTTCGAATCTTTTCATGGATTCCTCTAACGGGCTCTGGGGTAGCTCGTCATACAAAAACTAAGCAGCGGTAATTTCTTCGAGCTACGCAGGAGCCCGTTAGAGGAATCCATGAAAAGATTCGAAAGGGCAATTAAAAGTTGTGAGTCATTAATTGGCGAATTGACGAAGGTTAGAGTGAGCAAGCCTACTGTGTCTAGGATAAAGTATTTGCCAAAAATACATTCCCGAGTATTCCGGTGATGGAGACACTGGGATACACAGAAGCATGGCTTTCTCACCAAGAAAACTCATTATCTTGGAAAATAAAAACGAGGCAGTAGATCCAACATGCGAGACTTTGCATGATCGAAAATTATTTCACCTTTCGGGGGAAATTTTATAAGACGAAAGGCGGAGTAGTGATGGGAAATCCACTTTCACCATTCTTCGGGAAGATATTTATGACGAAACTAGAAGACGGACTGCAGGAGAAAGGCCAGTTACCAAAACATTGGGTCCGATATGTGGACGATGTGTTTGCGTATGTGAAAAGGAGTGACGTGGGGAAGGTGCTTGCCGACCTGAATGGAGCCCACAAGAATATAGTATTCACGATGGAGAAAAAGAAAGACGGTAAACTATCTTTCATAGATACTCGTACAGTAGTAAGGAGAACCCAAACAAATATAACTTTCAATGTATACCGGAAAGCAATTCACACACAGAGAACGATTCCAAACACATCAAATCATTCGTAGCAAATCAAGGTTTCTCCGTACAGAGCCATGATCCACCGCATGCTCGATTTGCCGCTAAGCAAAGAAGCTAAGGAAAAGAAGATGAGGTACATTGTTGAGACAGCTAGACTGAACGGCTTCAAGGGTTCGACGATTAGGAGAATGGCACAGAAGATCCAGATAAATAGACAGCGACAGGGGCGATCAACATTATCAAATACGAATACATAAAGAACGTACTGGAAGGCTTTAACTTATCACGATGGCATCAGCAATCGGATCAAGAGGCAAAAAATAGCTCAATTCTGTACGGTTAATCGAATCAAGCAGCAAGAGCCAGCTCAAAAACTTTCTCGGAACAATGAAGGACAAGCGCGAACCATACGAAAAATCTGCTATCTATCGCATGGAATGTCTCACTTGTGAAGAAGTGTACATAGGTCAAACGAGGAGACTCATCGCCACGCGAATCAAGGAGCATCTAGGCAAAGCAGCAGCAGCAAAAAAGAAAGAAAGAACTTCGAATTTCAAGTCGGCGGTAGCGGAACATATTATCACGAAGGGACACGAGATAACAATGGAGGACGCTGTAGTCATCAAGGAAGCTAGAAATATACGTGAATTGGATGTGATTGAAAGCCTGGCAATTACCCGGGAAAGGAAAAAGTTAATGAATCAGGATGACGGAAACTGCAGTCATGGCTATTTAAATTAATTAAATAATAATATAATACACAAAATTAAAAGGAAGCTGTTTATTTCTATTTTCAGTTGGAGTATTTTGTGAAGGTGAAAATGAATGCGATTACAAGTATAGAAAAAAGTATGTTTTAACTACTTATCGCGAATAACTTATAAACCTCACGTTTCGTGCAAAAAATCATTCTTATATAAAATGAAGCTTGTAAAAAAACGAAGAAATTTGTCTTTTATTTATTGCTTTAGACGGAATACAAACCGAGTTATGGCTCCTCGAAAGCGATTTTTCTTTTGCAGTCGACTATTAAAAAATTGAATAAATGGAAAACGAGCAACTTTTCTACGAAAAATTGTAGTCTTTTTTTAAGTACTTGAAAAAATCCTTAAATGATTTCAGGACAAAAATAGATAAAGTTATGGTCAAATGATACCCGAATTTACGAAGCAAAATTGAGCGATTAAATTGGCGCCATTACCAATGAAATAAAAATAATCATAGCCCATAAATAATTCACTTTATTCATATCTCAGTGACGCCCTCGAATAGGGAATATATATATATATATATATATATATATATATATATATATATATATATATATATATATATATATATATATATATATATATATTGTCGCGTGGAATGGTTCGCGTAATTTTAATGTTCCGGGAAAGTGAAAACGCATTGTCTTTTAATTTAAGTTAAAAGAGTTTACTTAATTACAAAAAAGAAAAATGCACAATCACTTATTTAACTATTTTACAATTTTAATTTTCACTATAAAAAGTCTAACACTTGTCCATAAATTTCTTATCGCAATTGTCTTCTAAAATCACTTCACTATTACTCGATCAATTTCGCTTTCCACACACTATCGCGGTTGAATGAATGAATGCTCCCCCCATTCATTCAGCTCGCTTTTAAATAGGGTCTCCATCCGTTCAATGCATTTCTCGTACATTGGTGAATGTTCTGCCGAGAGGTATCTGGTATATTCGAGCAGATGAATGGAGCAGTAACTCACTTCCAAATGTTGATCATGCTTGGTGGGTTCTCGTGGTTTCGAATAAATTCATTTTGTTGATGTTCTTCATTGGTGTGAAAGCAAATGCGACAGTAGCTCGCAGAATTCTTTGTACATGTAACAATACACACATATATATATATATATATATATATATATATATATATATATATATATATATATATAATATATATATATATATATATATGTATATATATATATATATATATATATATATATATATATATATTTACGGGGGCGGTTCAAATATGATCGAGACAAATGCTCTGACACGTTTATTTACTATCGAAAAAATTTACAGTTTTTTTTGTTCAAATTTCCGGAAGCTTTTTGATGCCGGTATCGAAGGATTCCTTCGGCAACTTGGACAGCCATGTGCGCACGAACTCCTCTACCTCGTCGTCTTTGTTGAATTTTTAATCTTCTTTCAATGGTCCAAACATGTGGTAGTTGCAGGGTGATAAAACCGGACTGTAGGGGGGTGTTCGAGTACCTCCCACCCCAATTCCGATATTGTATCGAGCGTGAGACGCACGGTATGAGCGTGTTATCCTGGAGAAGTTCAACAGTTTAGGAACATATGGCGCAATTATTTTGCTATATTGAAGGTGTTCGTGGATGATGGACTCTACATAATCAATACTGATACTGAGTTCAGCCGAAATGTCTCGAACATTCATCCTACGGTCCTCCAAAATTAATTGTCAAAGTCAAAAGCGCTTTATTCAATACTAATCGTTATAAATTTTAAAAGAATACAAAGCAAGTTCCGAACAATAACAACACAAAAACTTAATGGCCCAAATGGCTGTCTAAATTTATACGTTATCATTAAACACATTTCATATAAAAAAAAACTATAGCAAATTTAATAACTTAAGATTATTACACACTTTGTAATTCAATTGGAAAAAGGAGAAAAAACCAATTCAATTGGAAAAAGGAGAAAAAACCAACAAATACTATTCAAAAGTTATTCATAATTCAAACACAACAGTGAACATTGATCCTACACCTAATATGTTATAACCTAATTCTAATAACATGTAGTAATCGAGCAGTTAGTTAAATTTACTATTTTTTTTTTTTACTTTAAATCATTCGATAATTTCATGTAGAATTCAAATTTTATTTATGTCAATTTATAGATTTTATATTTTTTTGTGTATTCAGCACAACTAAAATTGCTCGATTAGAATTCGGCGCCGGCAAAGGGTTAAAAGAAATTCATGCATAATATATCCCAGATCAACTAATCAAACTAAAAACCAGCTGCTTTATACAAATTGTATGGGATATCAATTTCCCTCCAATTTCATCACAATGAACGCAGCCCATTAACATTATTCTGGTACAATTCGAAAATTTGACAGGCGCGGACTGAAGGATGGCCGGGATTTCATTGCGCATCGCGTTTTTGATCGGTCTTAGCAGTCGAGAGAGAGTGTTTTAAAGCCATAGCTATAGGTCGCCATCGAATCATTTTCATTTTGTGTGCCCGTCTGAACTTCATGCTGGACAACTGCTGCAGGTTAAAGTGGGAAGACGAAGTAGGATATTTGATCTCTTGGACTCAGCTAGCGATATTGCGATATTGTGGGCTTTGATAACTGGCCCGGAGATTGGCAGCGGAACAGGTTCACAAGGCGAAAATCTTACGACTTATTTATCAAGGTAGATTTTTACATTGCAACGTAGCATTAGATGCGTTAGGACTTCCACTGGGCAAAACCACTCATGCATTTAGTTCCACGAGATAATTTGCCAAAGCTGAATTCACAAGATCAACGACAAAAGGAAGATGTAAAGTCGGCAGAATAAATGAAAGACCTCATGCTATTTAAATTTGGTTTGGGGGGGTCATTATATGGCATTTTGTTAAAGCAGTATTTACGGGAAATGGTTCAAATACGACGACCAAAGTGTATCAGCGATTGTTTCTTCCGACGTTGTGTCTAGCGCTGCCTATATTTTGTTCTATTCATGTTTACCGGAAGCGCCGTACTCGGATGTTATCTAGCTGTCGCAATACAGTTAGCAGGCATTCACCTTAAGACTAATAGTTAATATGAAATAATAATTAAGTAGGCATAGCATTTTTGCAATAGATTAGCAATTAATAGAAAATATTTGCGATAAAACGGACACGATTCATTCTCCCTATTTAATATAGTGAATAAGTGATTATAAGAATATTTTTTTTTCGTTATGAATAGCGATCAGCTTACATTGATTTATAGATCGTATGATGCATTGTTATAATCATATCTTTATCTCCCATACATATTTATGATAGATACATTTAATGTTATATCCGCATGAAACGGATGCTTTTGATTTATTTGCATTTTTCTCAGACGCTTTGCATAATTGATTTAGTCCAACATCAATTTAAAACTCCATTAAATAAAACGTGTGCATATATTTTTTGCTTTGTGCGTACGGTTAATGTGCGCGCTCCATATAACGTGAGGGTAAAGTGATATAAAAAGGGAAAACATTAAAAAGTCTCTTAAAAACTATAAAAAGAAACAAGAATCGAATTGCTTAAAACATTTTTCTGTATTGTACATTTTTATTGTATTGTACAGATGACAGGTGTTGTAATAATTTAATATTTAATATTTACATAGAGAAAGTTTTAAAAGGCCTCTTAAAACGTTTGAAACAATGAATTGGTAAAAGTAATCCACATTTAATTTTCTGATTTTTTTTACTTGCTTGTATTGCCAATTTATAGTATCTGAAAGGATAGCGGTGGATTTGCTACATATGGAAATTTGAATTACAACAAATATCCGCTCGAATTTATTAGAATTTTTTGAAATAAAATGGATCTGTAAATTATAAAATCGGTCTTTCCTTTAGTTCTGACCGGGTATAGGACCCGGTACGGTGGCAGGCTTTTCCCATAAAACATGAGCCAACCGCCGGGTACTCACTAACCTTTTACTTTGTTTCAGGTGACAGCGCGGGTTGAGTGGCCCGCGCAAGGTGCCTCTTTATGACATAGAGTTATGTAATCGAATTGCATAATTCTATGGCATAAATTGGTCACCGGGGTACTTCTCTTCCGATGGGAAGGCTCATGCAAGTTAAGTTGAATGAGTTTTCCACTCAGAAGAAGAATACCTGGCCACTGCAAAAATTATGGATTTTAATCCGGTTGGGTGGGTGCGCAAGGGCTCCATCACCACCCGGTTGCCCCTCTCTCATTTGTGGGCCATGAGCCTCTCCGGGTAAGGACGAGGTTATCCTGCTTCCACTTCTTTTTAATTGTTTCTCTTGTTCAATGAACAAGTCAGTTGTCCCTGGTGCAGTTGCCTACGATTTTTGCGACTTCGATCGCCTTGTTTTTTTTCTCGACCCCAGAAATTCGTGAATGCGAAATTCTTTGTAGTGGGTCCTTGTGTTGGGGGAATGAACCCACCCCACGACACCGCAATGCTAGCCTGCCAGCGCATTCACGCGTCCCCAGACAAGGGCATCCTCGGCAGATACTGACACCGTCTTCTGCCGAGGCAGCAGACCATCGCTGCAGTCCTTTGCGGAAAGATGAACTTACAATTTCACTACAAACATTCAATCAAAAACTTTATCTTATACTAAAAAATACTATCACAATATTCCTAACATACGCGTTTAACCTTATCTCTAAGCCTAATATAATAAACATAACATATATCCAACCTATCCCTAATTTTTAACACAAACAACAACACTCAATGTAGCAATAATGAGCTGAAACTCAAAAACTAAGTAAAGAAAAACACCAAAACTGAAAATAAAATCGAATAATTTAGACCTGGTCACTCAGCCACCAATACCTAGATTGCCCCGTCTCAGCTCGATCAGCTTAAACGAATCTAGCAAATGAGTATCTGCATTGGAATTGTTGATGCATGTGTGATATATGTGATATATGACTGGGACGCCGTCAGAATCAAAAACATATCGATTCATGTCCAAATACACGAATGTCTTTCATGATCGGAAATACCTTAGCCTTTTTCCACTCATTTGGGAAATATGAATTGTTCAACATGTTGTTGAACAATATGCAATAATTTCTAATAGCAACCTCAGGCAAATGTCGGAGAACTACATTTGGAATACCATCAGTACCACATGATTTCTTGTTGTTTATCCGGTCTTCATAGCTAACAACATAATCAATAAGAATCAAGCTCGGTATGAGGTCAGATGTTAATGTTTCATTGAAATGAAGAATTGATTGGCCGTTCAGTCTTGATTTGAAGTCAGAAACTTTTGCTTCAACGACCTCTGAAAATATTTCATTCCCTCTCTACGGGTTTGGTAGATGAACCAATTCAAAATGTGTTCCAATCAGGGCAAGTTTATCCAATCCCTCACAAATAATCCTGTTTCCATTTCTATCCGGAGTCGTACTATCGATTTCGATACCAGCCCTATCGAGAAGATTTATCTCATCACTAGTGACTTCAAGATTCGATACCTTCAATCGAGACTTCTTACGGAATATGCTATTCACTTTCGCAAAAACGCTATCTAGCAGAAAAATCAGCATGTATGTAGTGAGAAGAGGGCTTGTTAAAGCTGGATTAAATGTCGTAAGGAACGAAAAAGCCGTGGCTGTTGGAGAGCAATACGAAAAATCGGTTAGAGTGGGCCCCCAAACTTAGAGATTGGACAATGGAAGATTGGTCCAACGTAATGTGATCAGATAAATCAAACTTGGAGGTATTGCTATTTACTTTATGTACAATATTACACCCAAATAAGTCATTGCCTTTGAAATTATTTTCTGGAAGAAAAATTTTTAAATTTCAAAGTAAATTTTTGTTTATTATTTTGCTTAGGTTTTTGAACATCTATTGTGGCTTATGTCAGGCGAAGGGTGGGGGAAAGAATTCAACCCAGGACGGTGGAGGCTCAATAATAATCTGGGGCTGTATGGCTGCCGGATTCGTGGGCGAATGAGCAGCTCAATATATATATATATATATATATATATATATATATATATATATATATATATATATATATTGAAGCTCCCGAAACAGCTCTGGTGCCTTCGATAACGCAAATTTTTGACAACACAAACTCCAGTGGCATAAATTTCCAATAAGACAACGCCACTTGCCACAAATCAGCGCACATTATAAGACCCGAATCTGACTGAGCACATTTGGTCCATTTCGAGAAAAAAATTCGCAGATACTCTATCAGTAATAAACAATCGCTGGTTGCTGCATTAAGGCATGAGTGGAAACAAAGCTCAACAGAAAAATGTTTAAAGCTAGTAAAGTCAATACCGAAAAGAGAAATATTAATTATTAAATTGCAATAAATTAGAAAAACCATAAATTAAAATTTGTTTAGTTGTTTAACGCTGAATTACAATATAACTGGGATTAATGCAGGGTGACTACTTATTTCTCACGTGGTTGTACTTCGGGAAAAAGTGTAGAAATATTCTTACTTTCCCTACTCAAATATTATGGTCGAATCATGATCACTGAAACCATAAAGTCGAATTATATCTGGAGTTATTGTTCTTTTTTGTAAAAGTACCCACATAAACAGTAAAATCCATTAGAGAAAGCTGGCAACCACCAAATAGCAGACATGCATTGATTTAATAAAGTAGAAGATATTCAATTTATAGCGAACTCAATATCAGCTGTATTAGTTAAACGCCATACTATTTCATTGACCCTCTCAATTTCAAATCTCAACGAACCCAATACATTTGACTGGAATAATTAATTTGTCATACCATGCAATTAAACAAGTAATTTGTGTTATACAATCCAATTACTACTGAAAAGTAGACGAACGTGATCGCGTGCGAATGAAATTGCAACCCAGCTAGTTCAGTGACATAGAATATCATTTCTTGAGTTAATAAATCTTCAAGTAGGTGTAGAAGTCTAATGCAATTTCTCTCGCAAATTATTATTGAAGTACATTAAATCATTTTGTAAAAATGAAGGGAACGTGGAGGTATTGAATACATTTTCGTACCTAACCAGGCAACTTGTTTCGAAATTGCCATTGCGTGATGGTATTTTGCAACTTTAATATATATGCTTTCTACTTGTGAATATATAGTAATAAGTTAACTGGGTTGATCACATGTATTTCAAATGCCATCATGAAAATTAGAGGAGCCCTCGAATAATCCCTAGGGTAGTTCTTAATGTTGCAATCGGCAAATGACGGTGCTGCAAGTTTCATCTAATACAATGCATAATTTAAGTAAAACAAGCTTTGAGACTTAAGATCGTTCTTGGAAGTATAAATTATTATTTAAATTATTTCACGATGTTTCTGTTAACCTAGTTGGTGAAAATGGGTTTTGCGTTCACAAAATATGTCTTCAAAAATAAAAAAAAGTATAGGAAAAGATTTAACTTGGCATTTCCTTGACCTAAATACAGCAGATACTTTTTGAACTTTTCTTGTAGACACAATTCCGTTAGGCCTACACATAACCAATTTTAATAGAAAATGAGGAAGCGTACAGAAATAATAAATTATACATGCAATATCGAAATCACATAAAACTGGTTGAGGCTCATCATCATAAAGTGCAGTTTGATACAAATGGTTTCCTATACGCGTACATTAAAAAAGAAACCCATCATCGAAGCGACTTCCACGTTATTTAAATTAATCTCAATATCTACCATCTGCAGCAAGTATATCATCGCTTATACAAATATTTGTGACTTTAAGTCAGTTGGCTTTATCACTCGCTTTAAATCTATGAATCTCACTGCTTACAAATTTCCACAGTTAATTTACATACGAGTAGCCCCCGCATTAACATACTTACAGATATGAGTACGTGTGTGAACGTTTAAATGACTACCGCTGATAATCCATTAAAGGTGTTAATTTACGAACGTGGAAATTGATCCGACCGATACGCTATGAGTAATTATGCAAATGGTTATTTTAATTTCAGTAATTATTTGACCTAATCGATTAATCTCCATACAAAACAATAAACAATCGAACGAACAACGAACTTTATCAATTCGGAAGAGACGGCATGCATAGAGTGTGGAGGTCTGATAGCTTTAATTAAAGCATCATCGTCTACGGAGGTCATAAGGAAAATAAACAAATGAGTATTTAGCGCCAGTAAAGTGCGTGTAAGAGGCGATCAAATTGCGATGCGACATGGTAATTTCATGTCGCTGATAGAGGCTATAATTATTAATTGTTGGTTGAATTTTGTTATCATGGCGTCACAGCTTAGATTTATGGACACTTGAAAGCATGAGGTCAAGTGAATCGGATGGTATTTAAACGTAAGACTATAAGTCCTTCATGGATCAATTGTAATTGAGCAAATAAATCTGGACACTTAGCTTACTATGTTTCTACACAAGAAAAAACAACCTTATCGGGAGTAATTTATTTGCAAACACCATAGCAAACATTTACGCTTTGTTATAATTGAGTACTATCGTAAATTAACCCTTTAGGGACCGTGTACGACATTTGGCGTCGTAATCGAAACAAAATTTAAGACCGGCAACGCTAATTGGGGTCATATACGGAGTAATAACATACATTTTCATTCATGAATACGTCATATGGTAAATAATTACAAAATTATTTCTTACGACAATGGGCGATAAAGTGTTACATCCATCAATTGGTGTACTCCAGTGGGGATCCTGCTGGCCCCAGTTTCGCTCGTCGTAGACGGGTGTGGCTGCCAACTCGCTTGCCCTAGGTCCTCTCGAGTCACCAGTGAGTCTGCGGTCTGCCAGAGAAGTTTTCAACACCAACTTTTACCCACTGGGAAGATACCGTCGTGCTCTACCACTTTAATTGCTGATTCCGAACTCAGATAGACTGTGTGATAACCGCAATCACGCGGATCGATATTCCGCAAAGGTCTGTCACCTCTTTATATAAATGTCCCAACCAGCTGGTAAGGTTGGTTGACAGGTCTCTGCGACTGAACGCCACTGACGTCGACGGGTGATGAAAGAAGTAAAAACAAAACTGACAGCTCGTGGCTACTGCACCGGGACGTTGGCGAGAAGTGGACAAGATGGCGGTCGCGTGTTTGCTTGTTGGCGCAAGTTAAGTGAGAGAAGTGATAAGGAAGTGCCAGGCAAGTTTTGCATCCATGCAATATCGTGGAAATTTGAGACGATTCATAGTGCTCACACATGTGAAAGTCATATGGTGCTCTTATAATTATCATTTGAAAACGGTTATCATAGTTTATCTTTTCAGTTCAGTTAATGTGTTATAAATTCTTCCCAGTGTACCCCTGACCTCTTCAAGTGGTACCCTGGAATCCACTTTACCCTACACAACCAAGTCCTTCAACATCCACCTTTCGGAATGAAACAACAATTGTACGTATCGATTCTACAACGTATTTCACAAGGTGTTAAACATTTTCACAATGTAATTACATTTATGTTTCTACTCCTTTATTCTCAATGCATTCCTTTTCCAGTGAATGGGTGTTCCCCATCGTGTAAACTGTGCGAGGAGTCATCGGGGCGCGTCCCGGTGGCTCTGCGGGCTGAGTATAACATCAGACTTTGGAAGCGAGTACGTGTCCTCTGCTCAACGCGTTGTGACACCGACGCGTATAAAAGACTCGTAAAAATGACTGCATTGTGTCCTCGTAGAAACGACTTCACTCTCCTTTATCATGAACCGTTGCTTTTATTGGGTAACGAAGCCGACGCTGCGAAGACCTCAATCCAATTATTCCATAATGTTCGCCAACCCTGCTGACTGAAATCCCAATTTCGTACAAGAAATTGTTGTGGAATCCGCATGCTGAACAAAAGCCCTATTCCATAAGTTCAACTACCGCACGTCCAATACCTCAATACAATTTTCCTGCTCAGTAAGCATTTGCATTACTTGCCTCATTCCGCCTCGGTCATAAAATCATGTCATCATTTCAATTGTTTACTACGACCAGGGATCCCAACATCTGTTGTTATAAAATTCGATCGGGGGATTCCACCTTATTTGCATTGTTTATTTTTTAACTCGTGACGACACATGTTGATGATTCGTGCTTGCATGTTTCGTATGTTACTTTCATGCAGTGCGTGTTAATTTGTTTTTTTTTGTATTTTGGGTTGGTGGATGCTTTCTGCTAGATATTATATTTCTTAGTCAAGCGGTTTGTTTTGGCTTTCATGCGTAACATTTGATATTTTATTTAGTCACGCGGAATTTTCTTACATGTGTTTTCTGTTAAATATGATTTTACTAAGTCAAGCGTTTTTTTTTTTGTGGTTTTATGCGTAATGTTTGATAGTTTGTTTAGTCACGTGGTATGTTGTTACATGTCAAAGTTTTGCTTTCAGGCAGGGCATGGTGACGAGTCCCTAACAAATATATAAGTTAAATCACCTTTAATATTGATATTTATCGCCTGTTTCCCCACTCTAACTTCACGGTACACTATATATAACAATAGCATCACAATAACACCGCGAGATCAATACATAAATGCAGAGGTTATGCACACTAATATCGTGTCCGGTGGTTTATGCTCGTATCGTTCAGCATTCATGCTAGAATCTTCAGCAAAGACAATGCAATCAATTGTTAGACGTATTGACCATTGAAGATTATTGAACGTTGTGGAGCAATTTGACTAGTAGGTGTCGCAGATACGCGAAAGAAACATGATTTTCAATTTTTTAACTCTGCAGGTGTTTTGCGAACTGACAGTGGGGAAAATTTGGTGGCGAGCGGATGGGAATCTCACAGTGTTATGGCATTCTTGATGCTTGCCATATAAAAATATCCTCAAATCGCTCCTAAACAAAAAAATATCTAAACTGTAAAGGATGGTATTATGTTATACTGTTAGAGACAGTCGACCAGAGGGGATCGTTTACCTCACTGGAAGCAGGCGTAAATGAAAGCATCAGTGATACACTGGAGTACGAAAAAAGTGGTTTGAAACAAGGAATTTCCACTCATTCCGTCAGTCTTCCTTGGATGTCTGCCTTCACTTGAAAAGCTTACTCCTCAAAATTAAACGAAACAAATTCAAAATTAAGAATTCCTTTCATAAAACGCTATTTTGTTTATTGTATAACAATACTTCCCATGTACATGTATTTCGAAAACAAGTTGTTTTCTTCATCATTGGTAAGGGTATGAAAAACTCAATGAAGAACGGCTGCTATTTATACTCAGAAGGATAAAGAACAAAAGGATTACAAAATTTTAAGTTGATGAGAAGATAAAGACGTGTTAATGAGTTTGCCGTGCAAAAGGATATTTAGACCATATGGTTGAATTTAAATTACTGCTAACATATTTAGCTCATTCAATGATTTTAATTAAATTGCTGTAGGCGGTGCCCGAGTCCGTGTTCAAAAGCGTATCTATCAGAGTTCTCGCTATCCGCAAGCTTTCCAGAGAATCCAAACGTCTCCAACCATGCGCTTCCTGAACGATCTCCAAATTCCGCCATTCAATAAAATGTGACTCTTCCAGAATATGTCGCTACCGTTGATTTTGCTGTATCTGTGTTCCCCTTTTTTGCAATATTCTTTGCCTCTCTTATATGTTCCTGGAACCGAACTTTGGCCAATCGTTTGGTTTGTCCAATAAAAACCATGTCGCATTGGGGGCAGCTAATACTATATATGCCACTTTTTTCCTCCTAACGTGTAGGAGGATTTACCGGAGATATTAGGTTCTTAAGACTATGTCTCAAATACAACGTGACTCCTAAGAGCCACAGAGTGGTTTTAAAATCATCTTTATTCAACACGGACAAGGATAGGCTGCTCAGTTTAATTAAAAGAAGCATCAACAGGCTGTATGTGAAATTGGATGCATCAACGGTGGAGTGTTACTCTTTACACCTTAAAATAGCGAAAAGCTTCGTTGGAAGAAAAGAAGATTTGATGGATACAATTGAGAAAGTGGCACGAGCTAAGCAATGTGGAATAGACAGAAAGAAGAAAATTCAGAGAAGAAATTGAATTCATTACGGGTAAACACTAGTGCGAAACAGATACTAACTGAGCAAAAAACAAAATTAATAGAAAACTACGTCATTAACAGATCTACAGAAAGCTTTTCATAAGATCAGATGAAACTCCTGAATAAGGGTCTTGCATATGCACTCAACAGCAACCAGTTTCCAGCTACAGGCATTGTGATGGACATAGAGGCTGGGATACATTTCATGGGTACTGAAGATAAGCAGCTCATGAGAAGAAAAACAGAGCAGGTCATCAAGGTAGAACAAAAAAAGATTTTGGTAATAAATTTAGAATGGATGATTCTGTACTCAAAAATTAAATAATGGCTGCTACCACCAATTGAGAACGGACATGGTGAATAGGGTAAAGAAAGCACTCGAAGACATTTTCAGCATAGTGAAGAAAAAGGAACCTGAAAATCTTCTTCAAGTACTCAATCAGATACATCCGAAAATATAGGGTGATTCAACCAAAATGCACATTGTTAATTGTAAATAAAACAAAAAGTTTTCAGAGAATTATTTTAATATCTTTTATTATAATAGAAAGATCTATGACAATTATGCGCAAAATAAAATACTGCCTGAATGCTCGCCACGGCTACGGTGGCATACTTCTATCCGATTGTCCATATTTTCAATGACTCTGAGACATGATGGAGGTTCAATGTCGTTAATGTGCTGAATTATCTCATCCTTTAGCTTTTGAATTGTTCTTGGCTTATTAACGTACACTTTTTCTTTTAAATATCCTCAGAGAAATAAGTCCAACGGTGTCAAATCATATAATCGCGGCGGCCAATTAACATTGCCACAAAGTAGGATAACACAGCCATTGAATTTTTCGCGAAAAGAGCCATTGTTTCGTTGGCTGTGTGGCAAGTGGCACCATCCTGTTAGAACCACATATCGTCCAGACTCATAACCTCAATTTCTGGCCACAAGAAGTCCGTTATCATCTTGTAATAGCGAACACCATTCACGGTAATTGCTTGGCCGTCCTCATTTTCGAAGAAGTACGGCCCGATGACGCCGCCAGCCTATAAACCTCTTTGTAGATGCATCGGCTTTTCAACAATCATGCGTGGATTCTCATTTGCCCAAACGCAGCAATTCTGCCTGTTAACTGACGTGTTTGTTCAACCAACCATTCGTCATATTGCCGACGCTTGAAATGGTCAGTAGGTTTCAGCTCTTGAGTCAATTGAACCTTGTAAGCGTGTAAATTCAAATCTTTATTCAAAATTCACATCAGTGATGTTCGTGAGTTGTTCAATTGTTGGGCATGACGACGAGTCGAGGTTGACGGCTTTTCTGCCAAACTATCGCGAACAACAGCAATGTTTTCCGCTGAACGAACTGGGCGAGGATGCACAGGTGATTTCACATTTCCTCCAGAGCCGATTAGCTGAAATTTGCCCACAATTCTCCCGATTGTGGACACATTTAGTCGATTATGCTGACCAAAAAAATTACGGAGTGCACGAAATGCATTTTGATTTGAAAGCCCATATGCTTAAAAGACTTCAACAACCTTAACGCGCTGCTCAAATATGTACCTCTTTATGGTTGAATTTGTCAAACACTGAAACAAAGAAACGTCAAATTTAGTTGGGCGAAAAACTTGACGTTAATGTGTGACTCACAATTAACATCGTGCATTATGGTGGGACCTGCCTTTACCTTTAACCATGGAAAAAAGATTGAGCGAAAGCTACCGTTTTTAGACCTTCTTATCATAGACGCCTAGAAAAGCTAGAATTTGCCATATACAGGAACGGAACCAACACTCAAAGGACTATACCAGCCTCGTCAAACCATCATTTTGGACAAAAAATGTCAGCTTACAATATGATGATCCGTCGCATGTTAATTGTTCCTTTCAACAAAGACCGCTTCCAACGAGAAAAGAATTATAGCTTGGAAACAGCTAAGAAGAATCGTTACATGGAGCCCCTCATCGAACAGAGGATTCGAAAAATGAAAATGGAAATTAAGAAAAATAACTTAACTTCTCTTTATTCACAGGCAAAAGATCAATCACGAAAATGGATTTCTGTCCCCCACTCATCAGCTACTCGGGGTTTAGATCGTCTACTAAGGAAGTTTAGATATTGTACAGCAGTAATTAGTAGGAAATACAGCTTGGAATCAAGGCTTGGAACTTCAAAAGACAAGAAACTCAAGGAGGAAAAAAGTGCCATCTATAGGATCACCTGCCCATAATGCGACATGGTGTATGTTGGTCAAACCAAACGATTGGCCAAAGTTCGGTTCCAGGAACATATAAGGGAGGCAAAGCATATTGCAAAAAGGGGGAAGACGGAAACAGCAAAATCAACGGTAGCGAAACATATTCTGGTAAAGTCACATTTTATTGAATGCCGTGAACAGTGCTGTTGTTTCTGTCTAATCATGGCTAAAAGAGGTTAGGTTATTTCTCCAAACAGGTTTTGTTATATCGAAACTACACTATTAAAAGTCAACAGAGAAACACAAAAGATTTTGTGAGCAAAGTTTATTTTGCTTACTTTAAATTAAAACTTGATGGTCAAGAGAAACCATGGGCCCGCATACGGTGTGTAGAATATGTGAAGAAGATTTTCGTTTGTGGTTTAAGGGTAAGAAAAATGCATTTTGATTTGGAATTCCTATGATATGGCGTAAGCAGAAAAACCATACCACTGATTGCTCCTTCTGTTCAGTTGACGTAAAGGGATTCAATTCAAAAAATAAAAGAGGCATAAGTTATCCTAACTTTGACTCAGCTATACGTCCAGTGCCCCATAGCTCTGAAATACCTATCCCACAGCCACCTTCCAGTTTGGATGAATACCCGAGGGAGTTGGAGGACGAAGTTACATTACCTCCTCAGGGTGAATCAAGCTCAGATTTTTCTTTAGGTGAAGATGAAAGGCCTCAACTATTTTCTCAAAGTGAGCTCGATGATCTAGTAAGAGATTTAGGTCTTTCAAAAGATGCAGCCAAACTGTTAGGTTCCAGATTAAAAAATAAAAACCTTTTACCATCTGTCACCTCGTTTTCATGGTACAGACACCGAGAAAAAGAATTTACACACTTTTTCTCAAAAGAAGGAAATATAGTTTTTTTGCAATGATGTGGAAGGACTCATGCATTGCCTTGGTATACAGTATGACTCATCTGAATGGCGCCTATTCATTGATTCATCCAAAATGAGTCTTAAAGTAGTATTATTGCACAATGGAAATAAATTTGCATCGCTTTCGATGGGGCATTCTGCGCATATGGAAGAAAACTATAATAACGATGCTTTTGGGTCAGCAGGTAGGCTATAATAGATGCCCATGCTTTTTATGCTTATGGTATAGTAGAGCCAGAGAACAGCCCTGGTCTAAAAGTGAGAAACTTTAAAGCCTGGAGAGAAAAATGTTATCAATACTACTTTGGTACCACCAGAAAAGGTTTTGTTGTCCTCTCTCCATATCAAATTGGAGTTGATGAAACAATTTATAAAATCGCTGCAAAAGGATGGGGATAGTTTTAAATACCTGTGTACAATATTCCCGAACCTGTCAGAAGTAAAGTTGAAGGAGGAAGTTTTCACTGGCCCTTACATAAGAAAACTTTTAACCAACACCCTCTTAGTGGAAAGTATGAATGAGAAGGAAAAAGAAAAAGTTTTTGGAAAATACTAAGGATCCTGAGTACAAAATCATTGTTCAACGGATGCTAGCAGCATACGAAACTCAAGGCTGTAACATGAGCTTGAAGGTTCATTTTTTACACTCCCACATAGACTTTTCCTGAAAGCCATGGAGCTTACAGTGAAGAACTGAGGGAGCGGTTTCACAAGGATGTCCGTGATATCGGGAGATGGTACCAAGGAAGATAGGATGTCACTATGCTTGCAGACTACTACCGGATGCTTAAGCGAGAAACTAAAGATCGGAAAAGGACTCGGCGAAGTATCAAGGAAAAGCAGAAAAGGTTTCATAAAAAACATGAATAATTATAAAATTGTTACTATGGGTCTCAAAATAATGTTTCATTGGGTGTAAAAAAATATTATGATTGATAATTTTGAATAAACGAGTGCTTTTACCAATCATTTGTGTTTGAATTTGCAAAAAACCCTTATGTCATAGAAACAAATGGACATCAGTTCTGAAATCAGCGCATTCTAAAACATATAATTCAGTAAGTGAAAATATCTTATGCAGCTGACAAAAAAAATGTTTTCGTAGACCTGTGTAGTTCGAAGTAGAGTCGTTGGAAGTTGTTCGACACGTTTAAATCGGGCATTTAAACCGGTGGCTGAGTTTTGTAATTCGGACTTAGTCTGCTCGCGTAAGACTTGCGACCGAGACTCCTCTCCAAATTAGCTAGCTAGCCAGGAGCCACCTCGGAGTAGACTAAGTGTGCCCGGACATGTCGACCTGATGGATACAGACCGTGGTTCCATTCCAAGGCTTCACGTTTAGAACCCATGAGAGGTCGGTTGAGAAATCTCTCGAGCGAACGAGACATAGAAAATCATTACAGGCTGTTAAAGTAGCTGAGGTGAACCACTCATCTCTACCTAAAGGAGGGAAACTTGGCGGGTGTAGTTAACTTTAACCTGGTAAAACAAACTAAGCAGTTTCGACGGCGGGACCAGCTCATCTTCAAGGGGCAGGCACTCCTGATTACCGCGGGGCTGCTTGACTGCTTATATTTATTACAAGTTTGCACTGTCGTTGGAAAATCTAGCGCTCAGGATCTTGTATATTGGTGATGTTCTCGTCTCTTGATTTTGCTGCTTAGTTTTCCTCGGTTTTGTAGTCTTCATTGAGTATTTTTTTAACATTTCTCTTTCTTATTCTTGGTTTTATGAATGATTTTTCCCATATCATTCGATGCGATATATATGGAGCTTCCTTGTTCTATCATCGATTATTTCGTTTCCGATGTTTCTTTTAAGAAATTTTCTTTGGATGGTAAAGTAGACTGCTTATTATTCGTTTCTTCATGTTCTCCCAACGCTAGGAAGCCATCGGGTTCCTCCATACCAGCTTTCCTGAAGTTGTATTGAGATGCATACTTCGCTTTTCTTTACGTTTCAAAGTAAAATTATGATATTCGATATAAATTGCTTCGAAGGTATGATAAGCTTTAACCAATAAAAAATTGACTTCCAACTAACGTTCAAAAAATTATTTAATTTTCAAAAAACTGTGAGGAATTAAAAAACACTTCTTACGCAATGAATGTGAGACGTAGAGTAATAAATCATATGCGATATGTGGGTCCGTGCCTTGCAGGATAAGATTGCGTAATCTATAGTAATTAGGGTTTTGTAAAATAATTTTACAAAACCCTACTAGTTTCGCGACCAGTCTGTCCGTCTGTCCGTCCGTTCGTGTGTCACAGCAGTTTTTCTCAGAAACTGCTTAAGCTAGAAACATCAAACTTTGTGTGTAGGTGTAAAAAGGTGATCTCTTCAAAGTTCAACTAACAAAAAAATTTTATAAGGTATTTAAGGGGGGTCTCCCCATATAGGGGACTGACCCCCCGAAAAAAAAATTCACTGAAGGTAGCCGATATGGGTATCAAATGAAAGGTCTTGATGAGAACTTTTTCAAACAGGTCTTAGTTTAGCAAAGTTTGCTTCGTGGGGCGCACAGGGAGGGAAAATACACGAAGAATTTGTGTCCCCCCCTCGTGATTGGACACCTGTGATCCGAAAAATCTGAAAAAATCAGGAATGTAGGCCTTGGTGAGTACAATAACAACAAATACGTTAGAAGTCGCAATTCACTCAACTTTGTCAGTAATAGTATGATTTATCGATTTTATGCTTTCTTAAATAAAATCTTAACGGTACCCTTAAATTCAATGAAATTAGGCACATAGATGTCTATTTATAAGATTGATCTATCCTGAAAGTTTCATAAAAATTGAATCATATTTAGCGAAGTTATAGCGGTTTGAATTTTCCTGTATTACTATGGAACAAAATGCGCTGCATTTATTACTATGGCAACATATGGCTATGGAACAACATGCGCTTTTTACCGACTCAGACACTACAGTTTTCCTAGGATTTGCAGGTGTCATGTATATCTTTGAGAATCAGTTCAGCTAGTGGTATCAGTAATCGTAAAACGAAATAGTGGCTGTTTTAAATGCGAAGATTGAATAATTTTGAGTTATTTTTTCCCAACTTCAACGTTTAAGGTGCATTCTGTGAACACTTGATTCAGTTTAATGAATGACTGAAGATGAGTACCTACAATTAATGCTCATAAGTGAAACAAGTCAAGGAGGTGGGAGAGAGCTCCTAGCAAAAGGGTCTTGTAATCATTCTAGGATTCGAAAAAATTGGCCATTAATTGATGATAACACTACAGGAGAGTGGCCCCTGCCAAAAAAAAATTCATCAAACGTAGCCGATATGAGTATGAAATAAAAGTTTTCATGGGAGCTTTTCAAAACAGTTGTTAAACTGTCAGTTTTTGCTTCAGTGGGGGCACAGGGGGGAAATACATGAAAAATGTGTTTCCTCCGTCGCGGATGGACAACTGAAATAATTATCAAGGGAGATGTTTATGAGTATAACAATACCTAAAACCTCAGAAGTCGAAATTCGTTCAACTTTGTTAATAATAGTATGATCTTCGTATTTCATATTTTCTCCAATAAAATCGTCTTTGACATGTTTCTTGATTTGATTCGGTCTGGTGACTGCATTTTGTAAATTGAATACAAAACCCTTCTGACATGAGCGTAGGTCTGTTTACCCAACTTGTTTACTGATCTAAAGCCTCAGAAGCTAAATGTTGCATTATTCTGCCTTCGAAAGGAAGAAAAATGTTACTTTTGTTAGCTCAAATCTTTTCTCAGAAGCCTGATAAATGCTTCAAGGGGATTCCCCAAAGTTAACCTTCTATACTATCATCCAATATGCTCCCATTTCCATACGCTCATCATCCGAAATTCCCATTGCTGCATTTGATATCTAACATAATCCTTTCAAATCGATAGGAGGACTTCCCCTCGCTGTACAATTCCCACGATGTCACCTTTCGAAAACCATTCCAGCTGCAAACACCAACTGGCTGTTCATTCATTCATGAAATCAACAGCTGGCTGTGTATCTTGAATGTTGTCTGCAAAAGTATCTTTTCTCCTCTGCAGCGGAAATCTGCATCTTTTTCGAAGTTCGAATTACAGTTCGCAGACGATGCTTGCAGTAGCTGTTGGCGAGCGACCTTGTCGAGTGGCGGAGATTCCATTCATCAGTCGTCGTGGGTCTTTCGTCTTGGGAGTTTCTTGGAATTATCTTTGGCGGTGCCACGAATAGATACTTTGTGTGCAGATACAAGTGAGTCTGTGAAGTAATTCGGTTAATTACACGTGCTCGTGTGTGAATCTCAGTCAATCATCTCCGACCAGCCGGGATCTAGAGCTTGTTTTATCATACGGAAGGCTAACCTAAGGTGGAAAAGAAGGAAACAATAGTGAACGCGTTTTACAATTCGCCGGCGACGACAGTGCGGGCGGCATCTTGGCTACTTTTTGTTGATCTTTCGCATATCGCTAGCGTTGTTTGTTTTCTCCCGTTCGCGTTTTCGCGAGACGATCGCGAATTTTTTTAGGGGGTCTATTTTATTTAAATTTCTAATTTACGAGTATGTCGTGAGTATTGAGCTGCTAGTTGGGTGATGTTTTTTTTCGCATATTTTAACTGCGGTGCGTTTTGATTTCATGATAAGAATTTAACCGGATCGTTGTGTAGGTGGAAGTGTTGTTAGTTCCATTGTCCTTGGGTGCAAATATTCAAATTGTGAACTTACGTTCGGAATAATTTTAATGCAAAGATTTTTTTCTGAAATGAACGGAAACAACGTAGTATTGTGCTTCATATTTCAGGTGGCTTGTTAGTTTTTCGCGATAACTTTGAGCTAGCGTAGATACTCCGTGAGAGCAAGTTCTTATATTTGAAGGTGTGATTAGCTGTGATTTTCATATACTGCTTGGAAAGACGCTGACACTATTGCGTTCATTACAGTGAGTTCTATCTTGAATATGTAAATTATAGGTGCTTTCTTTTGACCAGTGTGCTTATGTTGATGCAATTAATAATCTCGCCAGATATTATCGCCCATATTGTTTTCCATATAAATCAAAATTGTGGCTTCTACTTCAAGAAAAGAAAATTTGAATGAAGTGCATATGTTCAAGCAAGTAAAGAATCCACTTGTAACGAATAATTTTATCCATGATAAAAATTATAAAAAAGGAAGAAACCCAATTTCGAAATTCCTTAAACGGATGAAATAAATTTCAACCAATTGGTGCCACCAACTTTTCTCTACGACATACCTACTACTTTCGAAGTATTTACTGAAAACTAAAAAGAGCTTTAGTAGTCGTTGTTTGAAGGCCTCCTTACATGCATGTTCCTCAAACTTTTGAATCTAGTGTAATTGTAAGACATTCAAAGGACCTGCAATTCTGAATAAAAGTTGTCTTGATTTAAACAACTTATTTGACATTTTAACGCTCGACGTGGAATTAAATGGTATCAATAAGACATCTTTTAGCTATTAGTAAAGCTTACATAAAGTAATTTAGACGAATTAAATAAAATATTTCCAAACTAGTTGGCTGAAGATGATCATATAATAATCTTATCCTTTTCCTTAATTATCAGCTGACAGTTAAATGTTTAGAAGAAAAGCATTAATGAAATTCGCCACTTAAATTTTTCCTGAACAATCCTACATTCAACTATCTTAACTTTATTAACCATTTCAGTTCGCTTTTCCAATAGGAAAGATTGTTCCGACAGTCTAACTGTCAAGCACTATGTTGAAAAAAATCAGTTTTCTTATCTGGAAGTTAATGAATCGGCTGTAATGTACCCTATTTGATTCTTAATTTCTGCAGAGTCCATGCAATGGTTCCAATTTGTGTTGATGCATTTTTGTCTAATATATTCTCTATCATTTGAGATAGTGAAAACCTATTTGTGTCCAGCAGTTATGCTATGTGAAGTCATCAAAATTGAGGGTTTTAAGCAAATTTCAAAACAGATATTCATAAGTTAAAATTCTCTCCCGCAGGGGGGGCATGCTGGTAGACAGGAATACCCTTGGAGGCTAGCATTCTTTGAGGAGTTCCACCTGGGATAGCAGTTAACAACACTGACTGAATCTGACCTACGATTTGGACAATGAGCTGAAATTGATGCTTTGGGCTAGCGGACATAATGGACCTTGGCAGGCCTCGGAGTACGTTCGTAGTTCGCACCATTGGGTTGGTGGTGTAGGTTCGGTTGAGATAGACTCCCGATTAGCGCTGGTCTGGCTCTGAGCACTCATTTCTAATAAGGGATAACCATGGAACCGAAAAGGCGATTACTCACACGAACGGAAACAGCGGGGACCGAGGGGGGTCCCGATCAAACTGGAGAGTTCTCAACTTAAAAAAAGGATATATATACATACATATATATATAAAACAAATTTGAAAAAAATTCCAACAGCGATGACGGAACCTACAGTTATAGTCACGATGTTAAAAGCACATTGAGAACTTTACCAGTGATGAACAATACGACGACGAATACAATGACAATAAAGACGGTCGGAGAACATCGGACAGCTTTGTCCTGTGCCGTTTGGGCGCAGCAAAAAACTTCGCGAACGCCAGAGCATCGTAAAAAAGAAGAACGGAGAACTCTGCAAGATGAGCCAGATGTATGCGTGGTAGAAGAAAATGTAAAGAACATCGAGAATTCGATAACTACTGCTGCGACCGCTATCGAACCACATAAGCTCTTACTGAACGTGTCAGAAAATAATGTTTACGTGGATGCCTAGCAAGAAGGAAGATCTGACGCGAGACAGGAGAGAATGTAGAGATTATTTAGCTTCACACCTCCATATACTTTTTAATAAATCGCTCTCGAGCGGCGTGTTTCCAGCATAATGTAAATTTTCTCATTTGACTTCAGTCTATAAAAATAAAAAGGCAGTTGAAAATTACAGAGGAATTGCCATATTATCAGCAACCTCAAAATTATTTGAAAAAATAGTGTGTTCTAAAATATCCCCCATTATAGAG
Organism: Odontomyia ornata; assembly: GCA_963969285.1. Classification (NCBI taxonomy): domain Eukaryota; kingdom Metazoa; phylum Arthropoda; class Insecta; order Diptera; family Stratiomyidae; genus Odontomyia; species Odontomyia ornata. The sequence continues at coordinate 18,790,456 of OZ017738.1, read as the reverse complement.
CAATGCCTCAATGACCAACAACAAGGGTTCACAAAAAATCGATCCCCAATCACAGACCTCACAATTATGGTCTCTTATATCCTCTGTGCAATGGAAAACGGCACCCAAGTCGACGCAATTCGCACTGACTTTAGTCAAGCGTTTGACCGTGTCAATCATACGATTTTGTCACTCAAACTGCGTAAATTTGGAATAATTGGCACTTTGCTTGATTGGATATACTCCTATCTCGAAAATCGTAGTCAAACCGTGAAATTTTAAGGGTATGTAACCAATGAAACTCATGCCTATTCCGGTGTACCTCAAGGCAGTCATCATGGACCTCTTCTTTTTAACATATTTATATCGGACCTGTCTGAAGTGGTGTCTGACATACTACATTTATTTTATGCGGATGATCTAAAATTATACCACGTTATAGTATCCCAAAGTGATTCACTGTTCTTACAAGATAAAATGAATTCCCCACTAGAGTGGTCTAATAAAAACTGTCTATATCTGAACCTTGAGAAATGCCAGGTGATTAGTTATAATTATAATTATGCTCATTGATTATCACCTCAATGATATAAAGCTTTCCAGAGCTGATAGCATAGTAGATGTTGGTGTCTTCTTAGATAAAAAACTCCGCTTTAATTTACACTATGACGAAGTTCTTAGCAGGGCTATTAAAGTTCTAGGCTTCATCAAACGGCGTTCTAGGCTTCATCTAATTCTGTGGGTGGCAAAAACTTTATACGAATACGCTAGTGTTGTTTGGAATCCGATTTTCGGTGTTCATGCAGTAAGGTTCGAGTCCACTCAAAAACCGTTCTTGTCGTTTGTTTTGAGATCCCTGTACGGCCCATAAAATTTCCATAATTTGCCATCATACGAAAATCGGCTACCTATTCTAAATATGTAATCACTTACCTCCCGTAGGACTATGATAAGCTATTACTTTGCTTTTAACGTCCTCACAGGTACTGTTAAAGTTCCGTACCTGGCAGACAGAATAATTTTGAACGAACAAGCAAGATTTACGAGACATTCTCGTTTACTGGTGCGAAGTAAACATTCCACCATCTATGGTGAAAACGAGCCAATAAATAGATGTTGCAAAATTTTCAACAGGGTAGGTCATCTTTATTCTCAAACCATCTCAAGATTCTAATTTAAAACAGTCATTTCCAAGTTCATTTTGTCCTAATTCCTACTCATTTCAATCTTTTTCCTAACTTTAAAGTAATAAAAATGTGATGTTTGATACATGTTACAATTTTAAATTATTAATGAAGTTATATATACTAAAAAAAATTTTATTTTTTTCTTAAGGCATATGCTAGATTTTATTTATAAGGAAGTGTATCTGTATTTTTTATAAGCACCTTGTTTGGTTAGTAAATAACGAAATAAAAAAGCCACTTCAAGGACCCCAGGAGCAGGCACTGCTCGTAAGACCCTAAGATCGCAGATCGTACGCGGAAGTGTTGCGGGATATCAAGGAAAATGTATGGGCACCAAAACTGCTATTAAAGCAATACGACCAATCTGGTTGAGCCACATATTGGTTGAATTCGGAGTAGACGCTGACAATAAGGAAGCATTCTGCGACGCAGTGAAGAAGGTTTTCGGCAAAAGCGAAACTATAGCCTCGCTCGAGCCGATGGCAACGATCGGAATAAGAGACACTAACTGCGTCATGGCCGTGGGCGTGGGCAGGATCAAAGCCAGGCAAACACCAGGAAATTAAAAGGCATAACGAATGGCCATCATTGACGTGACCGAAAAGGATGCTGAACAATTTCTAAATAAGTCATTGCAAGATACCCCGAAAAGCAGTGCCTCTTCAATGCTTCGCATGCTTTGGCTTTGGTAACTTCGCAAAAGTATGCAAAGGAACCGATAACAGCTCCCTATGCTACAAATCTGGTGCAATGAGACATAAACACAAAGAATGTAAGGAAGATGCAAACACTGTATCCTTTGCAAGGAGGCTGATCCAAGTACGGTTCGTGGACACGCCTTGGAGTCAAAAAAATTGTTGGTTTTCCAAGCCAAGACAAAATCGGAACTTCAATGACCCATATATTGCAGGTAAACATACACCTCAGCTCTCTCGTTATGCTAAATACCGAAAATATACCGACTTTCCACCATATTGGCTTTGAAGGTACCACACCGGACGTGACGTTCGCCTCAGATTCCTTAGTATGGAGGATACACAAGTGGAGGGTATTCGAGAAGACTTAGCCAGTGATCAATAGTACATTTCGATGCCTTCCGATGTCTGTGCTCTCGACATTTTACAATTGGAACATTGGAAGGATAGACGTTGCGAAGTTTGTCGAGAAGCTCACTGCAGGTGCTCCGCTGCATGGGGGACTCTCAGGGAATAGAAGGATCGGCAGCTGAAGACGTGGTGAACTTAGTTATGAGTATCATCACGACTGCTTGCAACGCTTCTATGCCCCATTGGAAACCCCGGCATGGCAAGCCCCCAGTGTACTGGTGGTCGACTAAAAACGCTGAAAGCGAAGGGAGTGTCACAAGCTTCAGCGTGTGGCTTAATGGGTACGGAATCGTAACGAGGCATAAAATCGGGTTGCAGCATATAAATCGGCCATAAAATGCCTTTGTGAATTGATTTATAACAGCAAGGCTCGCTGCTGGCAAGAACAAGGATACGTGCGGCCTTGGCTACAAGCTAGTTATGTAGAAGGTTAGTGCCCTACTGATGTGGGAAAGATGGACGAGATAATGCGGATCCTCTTCCCCGCCCATCCCGTCCATGTTGCCGCTGTCTATGGTGAAACAGCATGCGAGTGTCCATTCTTCTCACAGCCGGAACTGGAAGGGACAGTCCTTTCACTGAAAGCGAGGAAAGCTCCAAACCCAGATGGTGTTCCAGCTGAGGTATAGCAACTTGTCTATCACCATTGTCCTGACTTACTGCTCAGCACTTTTAGAAATGCTTTCAACTCCGCTAGATGGGTGGATATCCTGAAAACCCTTCTCATGTTCCAGAACATGTAAGATCTAGTGGAAAAGATAAAGAAGGGTCCGTAAAGCCTTGGCTAGAAGCTAGTTATACGGAATGTCAGTGCCCTACGGACGCCTTGCATACATGAAGCGGCAAAGCTGGACGAGATAGGGCGGATATTTTTCTCCGCCCATCCCGTTCGTATTGACGCTATTTACGGTGAAACAGCAATCGAGTGTCTGCTCTTCACACAGCTGGAACTGCAAGAAGCTGTCCTTCATTAAAAACAAGAACACATAGTGTTCCAGTTGAGGTGTTGCAACTGACTCGTATCTATCACCATTATTCTGACTTGCTGCTCAGCATATCAACGCTTGCCTCCGAAACGGTTTTCCCCCCTACGATGGAAGGTAGCGACGCTCGTGCTGATCAGCTAGGAAAAGAAAAATCAACGATCACCGTCTGTATCCCGCCCGCTATGCATGCTAGACACGGCTGGGAAATTGCTAGAAAAATTATCACTAACGCGGGTCGTGCTGCTTGGGATCTATCTACTCGGCAGTACAGATTTATAACCGGTCACTCCACCATTGACGCGATTGCAGAAGTGGTGAGCGTGGCCCAAAAGGCATAGTCACACCAAGCGATAAGCACTAGTTGGGTAGATGTTTTGCATACGTTAAAATCCCTTTTCAAGTTCTAGAATACCTTATGAAATTTCTGAGGGACCGCCTAAAGGACCGAAATTTGTTTTATGACACCACACAGTGCCAATGAAGGATAGAAGTTACATCGGGTGTTGCCCAGGGATCTATCTTTGGTCCAGACCTGTGGAAAGTGTCTTGCGACGGGTTGCTGGGACTGGATATGCTAGATGAGTCGCGCTTGATCGGTAATGTGAATGATGTTGCGGCTCTAGTCATTAAACGCATTGTTGAACAAGCGCAGGTATACTGATGCGCCAAGTGAGAGACTGGAGAGACTGGTCACGAGTTGAATCTAGCACTGGAGAAACCCGAAGTGGTGATCTTGATAAAAAGAGTATCTCTAGAGTAAGGATGATAAGTACTGGAGACATGCTAATTGAATCGAAGTCAGCAGTGAAGTACCTGGGGCTACTGACCGACTCGAAGATGAGATTCCACGGTCCACGGCCTGTAGATTTTACACAGGAGAGGAAGACGATACTGGCCACATAAATTTTGCATGCAGAAAATCAACAGGCTGCGACAAAACCTCAACAAAGAAACAGGAGAGCTCACCCCGGATAAAATACGCACGGTGATGCTTGGATCGCTTTTCAAAAAGAGCCATCTATTGCACTTTGCTCGGGTAGTCCTAAAAGCCCGGAGACGTTGGGGCTGGGGGATCACTTATCTAGCAACTCCTCACTCTTCCTGCCCTTCCTGTGAAGGAGGGATTCCGTAGGTTGATGGCGCTTCATGGCGTAGCAAAACGAGACCTGGTCCGATTTCAGACAGGTCCAGCAGCAAGTGGAAATAGCACCGTCATCTAGAGATATCACAAATTTTATCCCCGAAAAAGGCTTGTTTCATTATAAGCGATTGATGCTTAGCATAACCTGTGCACACAACACCAAATCCATCATGTTCTGATGCAACAAAGATGGGGCTCGGGCATACTTGACGTTCGTACATACCGAGAAGCCAATTGTAATTCGGATCATTACTTGATCAAACTAACATATCGATGTCGTATGACAAATGCGTATTCGACAAGACCAGCCCTTTTCGAAAATTGGACATCGAAAGGCTCCAAACGGCGTCTGTGGCGAAAAAAAATTCCACGGAGAACGAGCTATGTGTGGAAGTGAAAGCGACAATTAAGACTGAAGCAAAATAGAAGATCGGACATTAAGCCCCGCTCAAAAGAAATGATTGGTTCTATGTGGAATGCCAGGATGCGTTAGATCAAAAGAATCAGGCCTACAAGCAATATATAGTATAGGTGAGAAAACCAGGACAAAGAGAGAACATTATGAAATTTATTTCGGTCATAAAAATATTTTTAGGGTCGAATGTTTGGTGCCCAAAAATAAATCAACGAGCTGAGGAATTTGTGAAAAAGTGCAAAGGATGCATTTAAGCTAGGCACCATCAGTTCAGAATCATTAAGATATCAAACGAACTACCTTCTAAGCCATCACAACACATTGCTTTTGATTTTTTTTGGTCCTTTATCATCTGGCCGCTATTTGTTGGTGGTCATATACTATTGTAGTTGATTCTCGGAAGTCGAAGTTATAAGGGGGAGGGATTCATGCATTTTTTGCATATTCCCGTCTTCTGGCACCCCACAATCACATAATGCTTGCTTAATACTTAATTTGGAAAGTTACATTTAAGACCTTTTATTTGATATCACACATGACAATCTTTGGTGAAAAATTTTTAACTGTCCCCTTCCTATGCAAGAAGTGCCCTTTCAGATTTATTGAAAATTTTTTGGCTACCCTAACTTACAAGATCCCATCACTTCTGATTTACTTGCCAAGTTTGATACTTATAACTACTGTAGTCTCAAAGAAAAACGACGGGCGGACAGATGGATCGCGATTTCAATAGAGTTTTGTAAGTTCGTACACAATCCTAAAAAAGTTTCAATATTGCTTTCAATGATGATGAATATTACCTTTTAGCTAGTAAATATTAAATTCGTGGATCGCTTTTATTATTTTTATTTCCAGTATGGTAGACGAAAAGCACTTCTGAAATAATATGTTTTTGCGTGACTTTCGATTTTGTTATGTTTTGCTTTACAGTTTCTTCTTTGTGTTGTTGATTGCACTTGACCCACTAAACTTCTTTAACATACTCTTTAGACTTTTTCTCAAGTTCTCGGTAGTTTTGTGCCTGCAGATATTTTCATGTAGTAGTTCAGAAGGTAAATTACTTTGTTGCATTCTTCTAAATTGAAAGAATCAAAGAAAAATAATGACTAAATTGCTCAGTACTGCTTACTAATCATATTGCATTCTTATGATCTGTGAGCATCACTGACAGGAAATATAACCAAAATATTACGGATAATTTACTATAATATTGAATATTATAAAAAGTATTGAGCTTTTTGTCACTAGATGGTGTTCGTTGTCATTTATTGGACAATACTTATCAAATTGAGTCAAACTAACATGCGTTTGAAAGGTGGCATTCCAGTCTACAATTTTCAAATGGACAATTTTGTATTTCGTCATTCGTGTCAAAAGTTGTATTCATTTAAAAATGAGTGAAATTTCTGAAAAAATTCGTTATATTTTACAATATCACTACGATCAAGGTGAGAATGCATCGCAGGCTCGTGGAAAAATTTGTGGTGTCTACGGTCAAGAAACTTTATCAAAAGCCACAGCCAGGAGATGGTTCACTTGCTTTCATTGTGGAAATTTTGATGTCAAAGATGCACCTTGCTCAGGTCGACCTATCACTGAAAAAGTCGATGAAATCTAACAAAAAATTGAAGAAGACCGACACATAAGCAGCCATGATATTGCTAAGGAACTGTATATCCATCACCAAACAGTTTTGAACCATTTGCGTAAGGCTGGATAAACAAACAAGCTCGACGTTTGGGTCCCGCATGAATTAACTTTATCAGTGTTGGCTGAAGCGCTTTTCACTTCCACCTTAACTTATCGCGCTTCACAGGTGAGCACCAGCCTGTAAAGGGAACAAAGAACACGGGCTTGCGGATCGGGGTGACTAGACGGTGTGAAACGCCAAAAAGCCGATGGAGGATCACGGCTCAAGCCAACACCTCACCCCGATCCACTTAGTCGTACACTGAACAGCACTTCTAACTACTCGAACGTTGTTAATATAAAATGGGTAGCAGCACGCTTCCTACTGTATGGTACAAGACTGCCTGGCATGCTTTGCCCAAGAACTTTAAATATCGTTCTTTCGTGAGCTCTCAATCTAAATTCTCTTTAAAGGTGCTGAGCAGCCAAACAAGTGCGCTCTCGTTCCACGAAGCTTTACCTCCCCGCTCCGTCTCGCTTGCTCGGATGATGAATATGCGAAACTGGGGAAATTCAGCGATGGAGTGCTTTTCACTTAGCTTTCGGCTTCCCACGATCTTTTGAGGTGAATTAGCGAAACTGGAGGTATTGATCAAGAGAGCGTTTATGCCGGAACTTTCGGTTTTCCTCTCAGCTTAACTCTCTTCGAAGCACAACCAAAGCTTATCGTTCACGATCTGTTTTTTGTTTACTTTTCCGCTCGCTTATTTACTTCTACACTTGCACATTGGACGACATGCTTCAATAGCAATGGGCGTATGTGCTTGTTTGACTAATTTCATTGGTGAAGTGCGAGTACATAGATAGTGTTTACTCGCTCGCAACTACTTCAGTGATGAAGCCTAAGCATACACGAGTATGTTGTATGCAAAGACATATAAAGTAATGGACGCGAAATGAGCTTATTTTCATCCATACGTGAGTGAAGTACTTTTACTACATACATGCCCTCCTCTTGCATGCGAATTGAAATCTCCCTACCTTTCACGCCGCTAGAGAATCCACAAACTCAAGTGGCTCTCTAGTTGCTCTCACGAAAATCCCACTCCTCTTACACCTTGACCCCCGAATTGTCCACAAAATATCAACCATATGATTTGTGAAAATTCAACATTAATGGCAAACGTCTAATCATGTTGAATTTGAAATTGTACACAAAACAATTTTTTAAAATAAACCGTGTCGAATCTAGTGCAAAAGCGTTGCAAATGTGATAATTAATAAAACTGAAAAATTTTTTACGGATCGCGAGTGTTTTTTTGTCGAAAAATGAAAAATGTATTGACGTGTGTGGGATTTTAAAAACAGCTCTAGGAAGCATGTCAGGGACGTTTCCTTCGTAGGGTAAGTCATGCTCAATTTTTTACATCGTTCAAGTTAGAATACCCGCACGGAAAATTGATTTAGTTCAAGATGCGAAAAATAGTGGGAGACGTCACGTCAAATTTATTTGAAATTCGAATCAACAGCTAATAACGCGCCAACTTCACGCTACATGATAAAGTGCTTCGATTCTCTCGTTGCATTTCGTATCCATTCTCTCTGAGATCTATGGTTGTATGTGTTCGCTCGCAACACACAGACAGACAAATAGACGGAGAGACAGGTCGCGAAACTAGTACGTCTTTGTAAAAATTTTACAAAGATCTAAAAACTATTAATGCAACTCAATTAAACAGTTATAAACAAAACAAGTTCATAAAGTAATATCAGTTTCATGAGTTGACTTCCTGTTCAATTCTAGAATAATTTGCCTGCAAAAATTGAAGCGAAGAGGTGATAACTTTTTAGGATAGGAAGCTTGGAGCATATTGATTTGGAAAACTGTGGCAGATGGTGAAGATGATTTCAAGAAATGGATGGAATGAGATCAAGGGTTTCGTTACTGATTTATTTATTTATTTAAATCCATTTAACAGACAAAAATCCAACTACAAAAAAAACTTAGACAATTAAATATAGTTAAATATAATTTAAGATAAGACAGATTAATACAATAAAATCAAGCAGAAAAAAGTTAATTGAAACATGTAAGAATAAAGAGTCTAGAGGAAAGTTTGAAAAAATTGAGTGATAAGGAAACATTAATCACTATTCAAAAAAAGTAACATCTTTAGTTTATTTTTAAAAACAAAGTAGGACGTGGATAGAGAACCAAGCTCGAGCTTGTATAAATCTGTCTGGGCGTACGGAACCTCGAGAATGTTATTAGACCGGAAGCAATTCGTTGGTGGTACAACTTATAAAGGAAACATTCATCTAAGAAGGTTCTACGGGACGACAGAGAAGGGAGACGAAGTATGGATAGATGACGCTCATAAGACTCATAAACTAAGTTGAATTTGAAGAACACAATACGGGTAAACTTACGCTGAACAGCTTCTAGTGAGTTCACAAGATATAAATGTCTAGGAGACTACTGAGAACAGCGGTAGCAATATTTGCAAACTTGTTCAAATGCCGCATAATAAAACCCGATTTTTTTGATGCCATGGTGACTATGCTAAAAATATGGGCATCGAATTTAAGCTTGGAGTCAAATATTACACCAAGATCTTTCCATGAGCCTGCAGCGGAGAGAAAAATATCACATAGGGTGTAATCATAAGTTAAAGGAACAATTTTCAAAGCAAAAGTCATTTTAAAACATTTGGAAACATTGATGCGAAGGGAGTTTACATTACACCAGTTATAGAGGTTAAAAAGATCAATTTGGAGTTGCTGACAATCTTTAAGGGATCTAATTATTCGGAATACCTTGAAGTCATCAGCATGCAGGAGACAAGAAGAGGAAATCACAGAGGAAAGATCATTGATAAACAGTACGAAAAGAAGAGGTCCAAGGATTGACCCTTGAGGGACACCAGATGTAGGATTGAATGGAAAGGAGATTGTGCCATAGAGATTAAAACGACATGAACGGGAGGATAGATAAGATGAAATCCAAGAATGTAGGGAACCGGATATGCCAAGCAAAGCTAACTTTTGACAGAGAAAAACATGATTCACGGAGTCAAAAGCTTTGGAGAAGTCCGTGAATATTGCATCAACTTGAAGCTGTTTATCTAAAGCTCTTGCAATATAATCTTCAAACTCAGCCAAGTTCGAAGAAGTTGAACGACCCTTCAAGAATCCATGTTGCTGTGGCGTGACAAAAGAACTCAATCACTCAAGAAGCCTGTTTTGTACAAGTCGTTCCAGCAGCTTAGAGAAACAGGAGAGGAGTGATATGGGACGATAGTTTGAGGCAGATGATGGGTCGCCGTTTTTAAAGATAGGAAAAACATTTGCATCTTTCCTGTACGTTGGAAAGATGCCAGTACCAAGACTGAGATTGAATATAAGGTATAGAGGAAAACACAAAGAGGAACAAAGTGACTTAGGCAATCCATCAGGACTAGGACTAACATTCGGATCGTGCAAGTTAATAAGGGATTCAACTTTAGAAGGATCAGTGGAGTAGGATGTAGTTGATGCTGGATAAGTTTGAATTGAATTTATGGGGGAGTGTAGTATATAAGACAAGGAAAAAGTAGACGGAAAATGTTCGGTAAATAGGTTAGACATATCCTGAGGGGAGGAGGCTTCAGTGTTATTACATTTGACAGTATGCAGGATGGAAGAGGAAGATTTAAAGGATCGGATGTATGACCAAAAGGGTGGAGCATTATTTGTCAGGAGGGAACTATCTAAACTGCTAAAGTAGTTTTTCATGGCCGTTTTGAGCTCTTTTTTAGCCAAAGAGCGCAGTCTACAAAAATTTTGTTTAGCATCATCATTTGCGGTCAATTTATAGCCCCTTGTCTTTGGCTTTGAAGGCACGAAGAACTCTTCCAGTAAGCCAAGGCTTCATTTTCGCTTTGCAAGGAGCTTGGAGTGGAGTTTAAAGAGCAATCAGATTATTCAGGTATCCGTGAAATTTGTTCAAAGCACTATCACAGTCAAGGCGAGTGAAGAAGGTGCACCAGTTAACCGAGTCTAGATTGGTTTTAATTGCCTCATAATTTTCTTTAAAGAAACGATAAACTGAAGCAATTCTCTAGGTTTTAGGGTATCAACGGTTAGTGCTAGAGACAAAGGTGGATGATGGAGATCAGGTTGAACATAAGGATGTAAAACAGGAGCAATTGATAGACACCCAGTTTGAACATTTGACATGACAAAGTCCAGAAGGCGACCATTAAGGTTACGGATATGATTAAACTGTGAAAAAGAACAAAGGGAAAGAAAGGAAGAAATTAACAAAGAAAGATTATTTGTTGAGGAAATGTCAGGTGTTGTCCCCACAAATTATAATTTTTGAGTGTGTATGACGAGCGAAGATAGGCAGAGAGTTCAGCGAAGAAGGCTTCGTACACATTTAAGGGAAAATTACAGGAAATATGCACAGAGGAAATTAATATTGAGGATTTATGAGGAAGTGGGAGTTTCACAATTACACACTCAACAGCATGAGCAAATTTGAAGTCAGTAGTAAACTATTTGGGTTTTGCAGACTGCAACCAAGACTCCCCCACCATCAGATTTATTAGTGACATTAAGGTCACGGTCGCATCGGTAGTTTAAATAAACAGGTAATATTTCCGCATTTGAAACATTTTCGTTCAACCACGTTTCAGTTAAACAGATAATAGAATCGTTAGTTAATTGAGACACGAGTTATAAGGCCATAAGTTTGGTTCTTAAGCCACGAACATTCTGGTAATAAATAGAAATAGTTGAACGAAGAATTTCTTCCAGTGTTAGATGATCCTTGAAGGTTGTTGAGGCTGTTTGGAACCTGTTTCGGGACGAAGTCACTGCTTAGGTTGCCTTGTATCGAATGCTTTAACGAGTGTCCCCTTTGGCCAAAAATCGGGACTAAGTAGGATAGAAAGTTCAGCCGGAACTGTCAGCTTGAATGAACTTATAATCTGGTCAGGAAAGTTGTCTTTTGTTAATTTTACGCACCTGAAAATACTAGGCATGTAACCAAGCTTCGGTTTTACGTAGTTGGCAAGTGTATCCTTGGTTGTGTTGTAACAATTGTAGAGATGGGGAGACTGCTCGCAATACTCCGGTATCGGCTAACACACTATCTATATAGTTTTGTGGTGCTGAAGACATAACGATATTTTGCTGAATATTATTAGTCGTTGATTGTGTTAGGCATAGCTCGGATTGCGGCTGAATGTTTTCTTGCTGTTGAATAGGCAAGATAGACTGCTGCATGCGATTATTTAGTTGCAGGACCGTAGCTTTATTAATTGGAGCTGGAATTGACTCCTGACCACCTGCTTGCTGTTGCTGCGCAAGCACACTTCGCGTAAGAGACCGCTGCTGCCCAAGAGGTGACACGGTAGAATTTCGTAAAATGCAGTGACGGCATAACGATTCCAGCTCATCATACACAGAAGCAGAAGATTTTGAGGTGTCGACGGTTGATCTGGAAACAGCTGTAGCTGGTCTTCACTCTGCGGCAGACTCAGGAGCAATTGCTGAGGTTGCTGTTGTTGTAAAGCATGCTCAAGTTGCTGTTGTTGTTACGTATGCTCAGATTGCTGTTGTTGTAAAACATGCTCATTTTCAGGGGGAAGGGCAATAACACCCTGTTCGAGTTGCTGGTTCATCCGACATGTCGACGATAATTCCGCCTGCGCAATTGAAACAAGAGACGCTAAAGAAGTTTTAGTCTCTTCAAGTTTCATCTGCATTTTAAAAAAGGAGGTTGATAAGGACTCCACTGTAGCATTAGCTGATTTTAAGTACAATGTTAAAACGAGAAGTGACGTGTAGGGATAACTCCGCCATAGACGGTCCCAAGCCCGTTTGAGAAAGGAGGAGGGAACCCTTTGTTTCCCTAACCCATAGCATCCATGATTCCTCATCCCAAACCAACCAATTAAATGGTAGTAAATGCTCTCTAGTCTGTGTGGTCTAGTGGTTAGAGCATGAACGCATAAGCCGAAGGCCCCAGGTTCAAATCTCGTTGGGAGTATCGTGATTGAGTTCAGGGGATTTTTCGGACAGACTATGAGTGTTCGCTCAGTGATGATATGTACTGATGTAATCAGATTATATCATAGCTGAGCAGGCACACGGGAGCATGGTACTGACCACCCAACTTCCGAAAAAAATCAATACGGTCATGAAAATGAATGAACTATCTCTAAGCGAAGGAGCGAGAGGGGCTGTAGTGCTACAAAGAAGAAGAAGAAATGCTCTCGGGCTGCACACTGGGTTTACTGGTTCCCCAATAATGTAACATTAAATGTCGAGAAATGCTAATAATTGTAAATACATCTACAGCTCTGCTACTAAATCCTACTTAGACCTCCTTTGTGAGGACGTAAGAGGGTGAAGGCGAATCTTCTACGCCTGATAACGGAATCGACATAATAACCATGCTGCCGCAAAGGAAGTTGAGTGACGGGCTAACCCACGTCCATGGAAAACCTTACAATATTTCGGAACCTGCAAATGGGCCTTGGCATGGATTGGACTCACGGCAACGACCTCACAAACGAAAAAAGGAATATGGCATTGGATCCTGGAATGTCAGATCACTCAATTACCCTGGCGCTGTCAAGAACCTTTTACAACAGGCCAGTCAATACCAATTAAAAATACTAGCAGTCCTGGAAATGAATTGGACTGAAAACAACATTCAATACATGAGATCGCATAGAATATACAGAAGTGGGAAGCCTACTGGAAAAAGAGATTCCGGAGTGGCATTCATTGTGGATAGGGAGATCAAATCGCACGTTATTGATTTTAAAGCAGTCAATGAACGGTTGTGGGTGATCCGTTTAAAAGCGAAATTCTTCAAAATCTGGCTGATAAACGTTCACGCCCCGACCGAAGAAACGAACTCTGGATCAGGACCGTGGCAGAACAGACGATCGGATATCAAGCCCGGCACAAGAGGAATGATTAGTTCGATGATGACTGCCAGAATGCGTTTGACAAAAAGAATCAGGCGTACAAAGAATATGTAGGTAGGAAAACCAGAACGAAAAGAGAACACTATGAAAATCTCAGAAGAGTAGCGAATAAGATAATTATAATTAGGAAAAGAAAATACTATGACAACCAATTCAGAAGTATAGATGTAAGTTTAGCGAGCAACAACACAAGACAAGCATACAAAGTAGTGAAAAGCCTGAAACGTAGTTATCGGCCCAAAACCACGCTCTGTCATGATGACAGCGGGAATATAATCGCTGGTTTGAAGAACCTCCTTAATCCTTCGAACAGCTCCAGAACATTGGAGCCTATAAATGTCTGCGGAGAGCTTCCATTGGCCCCACCAACTCTGGATGAAGTTTGTTCCATCATCAAAGCCCAAAAGAATAATAAAGCGCCGGGCGTCGATGAGATTCCAGTGCAGCTCATCAAATATGGTGGAAGTAGTGTTCATCAAGCTATTCACAAAGTCATCCAGTACATTTGGCAACAAGAAAATATGCCGAATAAGTGGAACCAATCAATTATATTTCCTATCCACAAAAAAGGTGACAAGCTACAGTGCGAAAATCATAGAGGCATATCACTAATTTGTACGGCGTACAAAATATTTTCTAAAATCTTCGAAAATAAAATCGGATCATACGCCAACAATCTTATTGGGGAATATCAAGGTGGTTTTAAGGCAGGTAGATCAAAACAGACCAATTGTTCACAGTCAAGCAGGTACTTGAAAAATGCTGGGAGTTCAACATTGACGTACACCAAACTTTCGTTGACTTCAAGTAAGCATACGACAGTATTGATCGTAACGTACTGTACCAAACAATGCTTTGCTTTGGCTTCCCAGCCAAACTAGTCCGTCTTACCAAAATGACAATGACGTCGACCTCCCAAGTCCGCATCAATAACCAACTCACTGATTCCTTTGACACAAATATCGGACTAAAGCAGAGAGATGGGTGGCCCATTGCTTTTCAGTTTTTCCCTGGAGTACGTCATACGGAAGCTAGCTGTCGATAGGGGAGGTACATTACTATACAAGTCGAGCCAATTAGTGGCCTATGTGGACGACATCAACATTCTGTCACGGTCATTTACAACTGCCAAAGAATTTCCCCTGAAACTCGACAGCGAAGCAAAACTAGTGTGGCTACTAATCAAAAAAAGCTCATGACGCAGTCGAGGAAAAATACCTCAAATACACAAAATATCACACTTGGCGAATACAGTATCGAGAATGTTAGCGAATTTGTGTTTTAGGCGCCAAAATAATGAGAACTAGCAATGAAAGAGACGAAAGAATACAGCTCGCAAATAAAATATTCTATTCAGTATTGACGATCTTGAATACCAGCTGTATACACAGGAGAACAAAGCTCCAAGTATACAAATCTGTGATAAGACCTGTGTTATGCTATCGATGTGAAACATGGACCCTAACCCAAGCATCCGCAAATATATTGAATGCCTTTGAGCGGCGGATCCTGAGGCGAATAATCGGAGCGAAGCTAGACGGAGACCAATGGTGAATTCGATACAACCATGAGCTGTATGAAATTTTTGACGAACCGGAGTTCTCAAGGATTGTGAGACTGCGGAAGCTGCAATAGGCTGGACACATGAATCGTGTGGACGAACAATGGATACCCAAAAAGGTATTCGTTGGGAGAACTGAAGGCCGGAGGCCAGTGGGGAAACCGAGGAATAGCTGGTCTGATTCGGTCGACAAAGACAGTTCATCGCTGCTCGGATTTTGGAATAGGAAGATGCGGTCAACGGACCGAGACAGTTGGAGGTGCTGTTTACAGGAAGCGAAGGCCCGAAGGCTGTAGTGCTAAGAAGAAGAAGAAGACGTTTAGGGAAAGAAAGGAAGAAGCAGCTAATGAGTAACATCCACTATAAACAACATTTTAGATAGTCTTGTCCTATGCAACAGTTGATAAAGTCACCACAAAAAAGAGATTAGGACAACGGCATTATATATATTTATATAGACTACGTTATGTTTACTGCTTGGCCCCTTTATGCTGGTTTATAGGTCAATTATGTTATTACTGGTTTGATGAGCTTCACTTCTGATATTGGAAATATTTCTGTACCCAGATGATTGTCTATTCCAAAACAGCTCAAATCATAATAAACGCTCCCTGCTCTCACTTCCTTAAGCCTCACTCAAAGGCTTGCACACCTAGGGAGTAAGAATAAATTTTGACTGAAAGGAAGCTTTTCCACATTATCCACTTGCTCCCCCATTCAGTGACAATAATTCAGTGACAAATTTCCAAAGGCGTAAACGCTTTCTATGGGCTTCGTTATCGCTCATTACATTCGCACTCTATTGACATTTCATAGATGCAATTTATGTGATCGCACAATGGAAGACCTTGTGGTACACAATAGAATTAATTATCGCTACTTGCTTCCAAATAATGTAACCGCTTTGCTAATGGTATCCACGTGGATAACAATGTAACAATCGACAGCGTACTATATTTGTACTCCATTGTGTTCCAGGATCATAAAAGCAATCTCAGTGGCAATCAAATCGCTGAGTATGAAATGGATTGGAAACTTCTTTATGCGGATTGTGTATGACATTTATCGTCCTGCTGAGCAATGTAGCGAGCATACAAAAGGAATTTCGGCGTACATTTACCACGAAAATTTCACAAAATTACTGCCAAACAATTGCTGTGCCGTGAGACTTGGTGTCGTATGTGACGAAAGCTCGCAAAGTACTCGTAGGTTGAACTGTGCTAAATTTAGCTGGAACCGGAGAAGGAGGACGTCATACATTCACCTGTCAGTTCCGGGAACGTCTCTATGAGTCAGATTGCCTAAGTGCCTCGCTAATCGGAAGTTCTCATGTGTTCGATCCAACAAACTTTTGTAAGCAATTTAGCATGGAAACATGCCCGCTAATGGTTTCACATTACCTTCGCCGTTTGGCTCCACATATGTGTGTTCTCTATTGCACTTGTGAGTACTTTAAGAAGATTGCAAGAAGACAAAACATGAAGCTCTTAAAGTAAACTCTTGGCAAGTGCAGAGCTTGCAGTTTACACTGCGGAATGCAAGTATTTGGTTGCCATCCGTTTTTTGCTAAGAATCGGGGTCAAGCAACGAAGGACACGTGTTGTGTGGATTTGAAATTTGAAGTCTTTTTAACTTAAGTTTATTCACTCTAGATTTTAAGACTTCAGTCTGATGGGAAGTCAAAAGTTATTTTAGAGAGGATATTTCACGACATTCATTTGAAAAGAGATGCATGATATATTGTATCAATGCGACACGTAAGGAAAAAATCAAACACACATGACCCATTACGTTAGCGTGTTTATGTTTTTTGCCAATCTTGATAAAGTCTGCTGGGCTCTAGCCAGACTACATTGTACTGACTACATTTTGTCTTAAGCCATTAAGAAAATAAAAAAATAAAATCCTCGCGCCTCAGGTTAGGTCAACTGAATGCGGAACGGTTGAAAAGCAATCAGGATGTTGTTTTACACTGCTAAAAAAAATACTCTCAAAATCTCCTGGCGGTGTTTAGAAAGGACAGAATGAGGTAAGCACTGCCGCCCCCGGGCACCATCTTAGTCGTCTCAAAGTCGTAGTAAAATGAAAAGCGAGCTCCCAAACATAAATGGGGCCATTTCTTGTGCCGGGCGGAGCAGTCACTCGTAAATTCGTAATGCTAGCAATATGCGAAAATGGTCTAGGAATGGACTTCATTGGATGGTCAGCCGGACCGGCAAATGTATGTTCTTCTGTAGTTATTGCTTGAACTTATGCATACAGAAACTGTAACTGCGACTCATATCTGGCCCAGATGAGCTGCGGCAAAAGGTAGATGAACGTGTGTGTCATTGATTTAGAGGCTAACTTGTAAAATGATTCTAATCCTCTTCGGTCAATGTTTTCCGACAACATAGTAGAGTTGTGAATAATAAATTGCAAGGGTAGTTCGCTTTGCCGTATGACTATGACTATGAGCCGCACATGAACTGGAGGAGTGGACCATATTTATGATTTGGGTCACTGAAATGAAATGGAGCTGGGACTTTATGGTGCTCCTTTTTTCAGTGGGCCTTAGACTTGGCTGATAAATTGCTTTTGACGAGCGGAAAATACGAGAAATTAGTTTCGAGTACTTTTCCCAGTTGGCTTCATATGATGAGCAGCATAACATAGAACACAAGACTGAGTTACTTAGCTGTAGCTGTTCAATGGGTTTGGTAGGAGCCAAATGTGATTGGGGTCGCTGTGGGTTTTTTGGGGATAGCTAAGCAAAAAGTGGTCGAAACATGAGCCATAACGAGCTACAGATTTATGTAGCCTTTTGGACCAGCATCAATAGCATGTTTTTTTTTCAATAGACCGAAAGTTGAAATAATGAACACTGCTGCCTTTGTGATACTGGTGGGAAAGGTGAAGAAAAATTACGTCAGATCTCTACCAGTAACTTTTCTATTTGATTATCGTTGGGTTGGTGATCAAATGTTCATTCAGAACAAGTTTCAATTGATTTATTGCTTAAGTGTACAACCTTTTAATTCCTAACTTCACGAAGCTAAACGATAAATCTTCTGGATGCCGTTAATACTTGTTTATTTAATTGATTTGAATACTTCAATTTTATAATTAAATTTTCAATGAATACTCCAACCATTGACACACAGTATAAAGCCATTCAATTATTCCACAATCAATAGCGACTATCAAATCGCTTGCATCACATATCAACGCGAGATCCATGACACAATGCAACACCTACTCCCTATTTTCGTTCCATATCCACCAGAAAACTCATCATTGAGCCTAGGTTGCGAGATGCTTGGGCCGATGACGTTACTTGGGGCTGATGATATTACTGGGGTTTGCTAGGATGGGAAGATTCAATCTGCTGGGAGTGATGTAATCCGAGATAATCTACCGAGCTTAAGAGCATTTATGCAAATCAAATACTAGCAAATTCATTTTGGATATAATGGAGGAGTCGAGTGTATATTACACGAGGCGCAGGTTGTTCGATGTAATGGCATAAAAGATGGTTAATGTCACGATGATGATGACCCGTTGAGTGTTCTTGTGTCGAGGAGTCAATTCATAATGGTATTTATCGCAAACAATGGTTGATACACGAAGGAGGACTAATTGTGTAATGATACACTCATAATAGAGATTCTTATGCCTTTGTGGGAATGTAAATATACATACAAATCGCTGGGTATTAATACGATTTATATCGATTAACAACATCTGTAAAAGGATTACATAGGAAAATAATCGCATAATTATTGGGGAAAGCTTCTACTCACATGGAAAAATTAATATATGCATAAAATAAACATTGTTGAGATTCATGACAAAGTCTGTAATAACCGCCGATCCCACGGAGCGATACACGAAGAGATCTGTCATCCCTACACAATTGCGATCAGCTGGCAAGTGCTGGATGCAGTGTTGCCAGCAAGTCAAGTATAAAATATGCTAAATTGCAGTGAAAATTTGCCAAAATTATGCCAACAGTCATTAAATTAATGCCAAAAATTATGCTAGATTTTTTTATGTGCCAAATAAAACGCCATTTAGTTTTAATTGTTTATTAACAAACTTAACACTAAGTAGGGGAAGTACGGGCAAAATGACAGGGTGTTTTGTTTTTTAATAATATTTATTTATTTAATGGTATTATAATCAGTCTCAATCGTTTTTACTGGCTCAAATTTGCACGAAATGGAACTCTTAATCTAGGAAACCAGATATGCTGTTTTGTTACTAGTTTTTATGCTGTTCTCCCTATTCAGACAACAGAACAAATGCGTAGAGTAATAATTTCGTGACCATATTTGATGGGTGTGCAGATTCAGATCGCAGTAATATTGGATGAAAGATACACACCAAATTTAATTCAAATAACAAAGACTGCCAAACAAATCATATTCGAAATTAGCATGAAGCGTAGAAACAAAACACCAATATTTAAGTTTTATTCGGACGTAGTGATACTGATAGTTAATTCCCTCAACTAAAGTCCGATCCAAATAAACGCAACAATTGTCGTTCGTTGCATGAGAAATGAATTTAGCGCGCAGCACCTCACTTCTATAATGCTATACAATTATTCTGTATTTATATTATTGCAACTAAGCCAGATATCGCACGATTGAAAATACCGTGCTCATGCATTAAGACCGCAAAAAATGACGATCACGTTAATTCGTTGCCGGTGCGATTCTTCCGACGTGCGCAATGTGTCAATCCAATAACCAGACTCGTCGTGTCGCAACGGTGGTTTCTTAGCGAGCCCTCTCATTCTGTCATCTGTTGTTTGTCTTGTGGGACAACGCAATTCAAGTGGATAAATTGCGTTGCAAAGGGTTTGCCGTGATCAAATTTTAATTGTAAATTTATATATTTGTATTTTTAAATGTACAATTAAAATTGGATCAAGTATAATGGTGTTTTTCGAGCAGTTTGGCTAGGCGACTGCTTGATTACTACAAGATTCAATTTTTTTAGAACATAAACATAAATACATCCTTCAGTCTAATATTCAAAGGTTCCAAAACTGAAACTACAAAAATCATATCCCCATCGAAATTTTTGCCCCACCTATTGTTTGTTGGAAGTCAATCGTCTAGTTGCGAACCTCTAGTCAACTGATCGAATATCGCATGCATTGGAATTTTTAGCATAAACCTCAGCAACGGTAAGGTGGGTTGTTTTGATTTTAAAAGCGTCTCCAAAGTAGGTCTAGTCTAAGATAAGAACTCATCAAACTCAACTGCATTACCGTTTCGCCAACTCTTTAATATAGGGTTCAAGAATGTAGAGTACATTATGTTTGATTGTAAGCAAGGTACTATTGTTCTTGGAAATGAGAAAATGTTGACATGTCAAAAGAAAGTAAGGAAATTTATTGATATCATGAAAGAGTAGTAGATAAAGTAAGAAAGAGGAACAAGCTTGGAAAACGAAATCTACATGAAATAACGCACTTTAGTATTCTGATTCAATTTAAGTATCTGAAAGTATGTCATTTTTCGCATATCTATACGATTAACATCAGCATAAGTTCATATTTTAACTATTCTAAAGTAACACAAATCCATGTAATGTTTGTCAAAAGATGAACAAACGAATTCAAAATGCTGTTGAAAACGGGGAAAAAAACTGAAAAAATTTTGCTACTGAGTAGTTCTCATATAAAATCTAAACAGCGCCAAATATCCCAAAAACGAACATGTCAGAGAATAGGAATAAAAAACATGAACCCTAAAAACTAACAAGAAATATTATTCTTGTCAAAAAAATCTTTGAAAATAGAATAATTGAGAAGTTAGACCAAAGAATGTGAAGGCTACTACATTTAAACAATGCAACTGGATGAAGAAGAAAATCATTACAAGTAAACTACCTTTTTAGTTTACGATAGACAAATAACGGCCTAGTTTCTTCAAGCTCAATCTATTGTGCTCTAATAGGGTTCATATTCGATATCTGAACCATAATCAAGGCACAAGTACATAAGTTAGAATTATTTACAATTATTCTTTATGCAAATTTCTCAAAAGAAATTTATCTATTGCGGAGAGTACTTAATGCATGTAAGCCTCGAACCGTTTGACACATAACTTCGGACCAGGTCTCGTTTTGTAACGCCGTGAGGCGCCTTCAAGCTGGGGCGTCCCTTTCCTAGCGGGAGGAGAGAGGGGAAGAAGAAGTGCCAGAAAAGCGATCCCCAGCCCCAACGCCCCCGGTTGCTGTGAGTCGCTTTTGTATTTTAGGACTGCCCGAACATAATGTGGGAACCGTTTCGAGCATCGCCGCGACTATATTATCCGGGTTGAGCTCTCCAGCCTCCCTGTAGAGGTCCCTTCGCAGCCTGACCCATTTTATGCACGCAAAAAAATGTGTGACAGGCATTGTCCTCCTCTCCTAGGCAAAACCGACAATCGGGGGACCGTGACTTACCAGTCTAATGCAGGTAAGACTCAAAACACACATGCCCGCTCAAAAGCTGGGTCAGATAGAAGTCAGACTCACCATGCCTTCGATTTAGCCACGGTCTCACATCCGGGATGAGGCGCGCAGTCCACTTTCCTTTCGTGCAATTGACCCAAGAAAGACTGCTGCTGAATATACTTAATAAAAATAAAATCAGTATATAACTAAGCGCCTTACAACCGATAACCATGTTGCAGATAAGAACAACAAGTTGAGTAGACAGACCCACGCTCATATCAGAAGAGTTTTGTACTCAACTTAAGAAATGCGGTCACCAGCAAGGAATAAAGTTTAGAAACATGTAAAAGAGATGTGCCCGTTTACAAGAAAGTCCATTGTTTCACCATTTTCAACAGCCGCTATTTTGTTGCATACAAAGGAAAATCACTCAAATCATGAATACCTAAAAATATGTACGTTATTGATCTAATCTTAAAAATTTTAAGAAGGTCAAATCAAAATTGCGGTGTCTGATTCGATGGAAAGTCCATAAAATTCCAAAATCGTGTGATATTTTTGTTGTAATTGGGGAAGTTTGAAATGGCTTTAACTTCCGTGAATATGATTTGGTTTTCATCCAATTTTGTAAGACAACTTAAATATAGAATTTCGTAGAGTTTAAGGGTATCTTTAAGATTTTATTGGGGAAAATGTGAAATTCGAAGATCATACTATTCTTAACAAAGTTGAGCGAATTTTGACTTCTAAGGTATTTGTTGCTGTTGTACTCATAAACACCTACCTCCATAATTTTTTTTCTCAGATTTTTCGGATCACAGGTATCCAATCGCGGGGACACACATTTTTGTGTGTTGCCCTCCCTGTGCGCATCTCGTAGGAAAAAATGTCAGTTTAAGAACTGTTTTGAAAAACTCTCATCAATACTTTTCATTTGATACCCATATCAGTTACCTTTGATGAATTCTTTTTTCGGAAGCCATTCCCATATATGGGGAGAACCATTTAAATACCTTATAAATTTTTTTAGTGGTTGAACTTTGAAGAGAGCACCACTTTACACCTGCATTCAAAATTTGATGTTTCTAGCTTGATTAGTTGTCCAGAAAAATTGCTGTGACACACGGATGGACGGACAAATAGGTCGCGATTTTAGGAGGATATTGAGAAATCACTTTACAAATCCCCAAAAATGGCGGCTCCCAAACGTCAGAAAGCAGCCCCGATTCGTTATTTTAGCAGCAATTAAAGTGTTAAATAAAGTTTCACGAAAACATGAATTGGAACTATTTATGCAACAGAAAATTTTCCAGGACAGGGGTGGCCAATCAAATACTCAGTTGCTTTTTGAAACTAAGAATGCTTACGAGATATTCACCTTTCCGGCTGGTCGTGTTACCGAAATTTCTTTAATTTACCGAAAACTTACGATTATGAGTTTATAACAAACATAATATTCGTATTACGTTTGTTATGAACTCATAATCTACTTTAATAATTTTTCTGAAAAATTATTAGAGAAGAAAAATTTTAGAAGAAGGTGGTTTCGATGTGTGTACTAATTCCCCTCAGGCCATTACTCTTATTAGATACACACCGGTGATGGTGATTACCATGCTTAGAGGTGAGAGAATTAGTTTTAATTTTCCTACTTATGCGAACTCAATATGTTTTTGTAACTATGAGCTATGTTCAGGTTAATTTTCTCCTGTAAGTACCTTTAAGGGTATGCGTTGTTCGTTCACACGATTCACATGGCCAGCCTATCGCAGCTTCCGCAGTCTTACAATCGTTGAGACATCCGGGTCGTCAAAAAATCTATACAGCTCATGGTTGTATCGAATTAATCATTGTTGTCCGTCAAGTTTCGTTCCAATTATCCGCCTCAGGTAACGACGCTCAAAGGCGTTCAATATTTTTGCGGATACTTGAGTTAGGGTCCATGTTTCATGCCCATTACATACAAGTAACACAGGTCTTATCACAGATTTGTACAATTGGAATCTTGTTTTCCAATGGAAACAGCTGGTCTTCAAGATCGTCAAAACTGCCCAAAAAAATTTTATTTGGGAGCTGTACTCGTATTTTGTCTTTTATTTATTCCCTTCCGTTTTCGATACTGAATTCGCCAAGTGTGATATTTTGGATATTTGAGGTGTTTTTCCTCGGCTGGATCATGAGCTTTGTTATACTCTCATTAATTTGTAGTTCTAGTTTTGCTTCGCTGTCGAGTTTAAGGAAATGTTCTTTGGCGGTTGTTAGTGACCGTAACAAAGTATTGATGTTGTCTGCATAGGCTACCACTTGGCTTGACTTGTATAATAGCGTGCCTCTTGATCGACTAGCTTCCTTATGGCATATTTCAGAGCCTAAAAGAAAAGCAATGGCGCCAGCCCATCCCCTTGCTTTAGTCCCCGATATTTGTGTCAAAAGCGTCGGTGAGTTGGTTATTGATGCAAGCTTGGGAGGTTGTCGACGTCGTTGTCACTATGGTAATATGGACAAATTTGGTTAGGAAGCATTATTTGGTACAGTACGTTATATTCAATACTGTCATATGCTTGCTTAAAGTCAACGAAAATTCGGTGTACGTCTATGTTGAAATTTCAGCACTTTTCAAGTACCTGCTTGACTGTAAAAAATTGGTCTATCGTCGATTTGCTTGCTCTAAAACCACCTTCATACTCCGCAATAACACTGTTAATCTGATATTATTTTCAAAGTTTTTTGAAAATATTTTGTACGCGATACAAAGAAGTGATATGCCTCTATATTTTTCGCAGTGTAATTTGTCACGTTTTTCATGGAATGGGAATATAATTGATTGGCTCCACTCGTTCGGTATATGTTCTTGTTGCCAAACGTGCTGGATAGGTTTATTGATGGCTTTTTGAGCACCGCTGTCACCCTATTTGATGAGCTCGACTGCAGTCTCATCAATGTCCTGCGGTTTAATATTTTTTTGGGCTTTGATTGTGGAACAAGCTTCATCCAGAGTTGGTGGGGCCAATGCAAGATCTCTGGGAATATCTATAGCCTCTGATGTTCTGGAACTGTGCGGAAAATCAAGGAAGTTCTCGAAATATGATGCCTATCTTTCCTTAATTCTGGTTTCATCAGCGATGATGCTGACGATGTCATCACGGCAGAGCGTGGTCATGAGCTGACGACTTCACTTCAAGCTTTTCACTACTTTGTATGCTTGTCTTGTGCTGTTACTCACTAGACTTTGAGGTGTGACAGATTAAAACTACTTGCCAATGCATTTACGAGGCGTGACAATTAAGCCGCACTTGTGGGAAACTTGCGACATTGAAATTCCCTCCCCTTTCTCGATATCCTTCCTCTCTCCATTGATATATTCACCATCACTCTAGCTTGTTTAGTTCGTTCGCTGTGTCGTGTTGAGTAGACATGTGTTGGTGGTGCTCGTCACGAAAATGGAGAAATGAAATCAAGAGCAACGCGTCGCGATAAAATTTTGCGCCTGATTGGGCGAAACAGCTTCGGAAATGTACGCTAAAATTGTAAAAGTGCATGGTGCTCTTAGTTAAGCCCAGGTGTTACGATGGCATAAAGAGCTTAAGGAGGGGCGCGAAAGTTCTACGCTTTCGCGCCCCTCCTTAAGCTCTTTATGCCATCGTGCGCGGAGCGGGAAACCAGTCGAGGCGCGGACTGAGGCGAATGCGCAGCGTGTGTGAATTTGTTCCATCGGGGCAAACCGTAAATCAAGTCTACTATCGTCAAGTACTCGAAAGATCGCGAAAACAAGTCAACAGAGTGCGCCCAGATATGGCTCGTAACTGGATCCTTCATCACGACATTGCGCCGTGCCACACCGCCCTCAGAGTGTCCCAGTATTTGGCTTCTAAAGGGATCGCCGTGCTGCAGCAGCCGCCTTATTCGCCCGATAAGTCACCCTGTGACTTTTTTTGTTCCCTAGAACAAAATCGGTGGTCGAAGGAACCCATTTTGAGTCGATTACGGACATCCAGGCGGCCGTGACGAGAGTACTCGCGGACATCCCAATCGAAGCGTTCCAGAAATGTTACGAAGCATGGAAAACGAGGTGGAATCGTTGTATAGCTGTCCAGGGGACTACTGTGAAGGGGATGGCAGAGTTGTAGAATAATTTTTTAATATACGGTTTTCATGGAATCAATCTCATTACTTAATTGTCACACCTCGTGCATCGATACTTCTCGATTTTGTTGTCATAGTACTTTTTGTAGTCAATTATTTTGTTTCTTTTATGTCTCTAAACCAATTCTTTTTTTTTTCCTGGAAAGCCGTCGGGGCTTCCTTTGTTGTGTGAGCAGACGCATTTCGATTTCTTTGAGTCATCTTCAGTGTCTAAATTTTCTTGTCCTAATTCTATTTATCTTATTTGCTGCTTTTCTGAAATTTTTATAATGTTCTCTCTTCGTCCTGGTTTCCCTACCTAAGTATTTCTTGTATGCCTCATTCCTTTTATCTAAGGCATTCTGGCACTCAACAAACGAATCATTTCTTTTGTGCTGGGCTTGCTGTCGTCTGTTTTTCCACGGTTTTAATCGCCGCATCTCCTCCATCCATAGCTCGTTGCTAGTTTTGAGCAACGTATCTGATAAGATGGGAACTAGCTGATTTTCGGGGTTTGCCGTGAAACTTTTCGTCACAGACTTCATTTGGAGTCTTTTGATGTCAATTCCTATAAAGGACTGGTGTTTATCGAATACGCATTTGACATACGACATAAATAGTTTAATTTGATCAAGTAATTATCTAAGTTACGATTGGCTCCTCGGTATGTACGAACGTCAATTATGCTCAAGGCCCAACGTTGTTGGCTCAGAACATGGTCGATTTGGTTTTGTGTGCTACCATTTGGTGATTTCTGCTACATGCAAAGTCAATCAGGTGCTGTCCGTTGTCATTTGTATCACCGTGGAGGCTATATCTCCAGGCAAAACTGACGTAAAAAAGGAAGCCATATGGTAGCAGCGCTTACTACCACACACATGACCACTAGTAGGCCAACTTTGCTCGCTAGCTTACATGCCTTTGCTCGCTAGCTTACATGGCGGTATATGAAGGTGCCAACGAAAATTCGGGGTTTTGTACGCTTTCGAGGCGGATTTCTACAGTGAAATCCAGAAATCCCAGTGAAGTAAAAATTATTTCAGTTCTTATACCCGTATAATTTTTATCGCCTTCCAAAGTGAATGAATAGGAGTTTGTTGACTTCTCAAAGCTTAGCTATCAGTAGAAGGTGCAAAACATGTGCTTCATTTGCTCGTCTTGAAAAGTATAGGAGTACAGTGGACAGTACAAAGTGAATTTTAAGCATGATTATATAACGCGATGTAAGCATTTGCTTATGCCGCAGTTGGTTGAAGCTTGTCCAATCGTATGCCGACTAATACATATGCAAATTGCTACCATATGGCTTCCCATCTTACATCAGTTTTGTCTCCAGGCCTTCCCCGATAAGATAGCTCATTGCCAACTTTAGCGTTGAAATCACCCTGAATTATTTTTTTATCGTTTGTAGGCAATTAGTCGACTAGTCTTTCCAGGTGCTTGTAGAAAGTTTCATTTGTTTCTCTGTCCGTTTCTTCGGCACGAAGCATATAATAACAGTAAAAGATAAAATGACGAGGGAAAATCTGGAAAGTAGGAGATCGGAGGAAACTAAATGCATGCGAAAATTTGTGGATATCGTGATTCCCAGAAGAAAAAAAGATGAACACGGACTTTGGCAACGGCTACAGTGACTTGAAAAAGTTCATGTGGTTTTAATAAGATAATTTTGCAATCGTAATAAGATAATTTTCTGTAAAATCCTCTAGGTTAGTCACTTTAATTACCCTTGAAGTAACTATTGCTAAAGAAACTCTTTTAAGTTCTTCGTCTTCTTCGTAGCACTACAGCCTCTCTCGGGCCTTCGCCAAAAAACCCCCGAAAATGTTTCGAAACCTGCAGGCGGGCCTCTTATAAGTTAATTACCATCTATTTACTTAAATAAACTCCCCCCCGCAGGGGGAATGCCGGCCGACAAGAGCACTCTTGCAGGCTAGCATTTTTTGGGGAGTTCCGCCCCCACGTACCCGAGGAAACTCCGCAGGGGGAATGCCGGTCGACAAGACCACTCTTGGAGGCTAGCATTCTTTGGGGAGTTCCACCCCCACGTACCCGAGGGAATTCCCGCAGGGAGAAAGCCGGTCGACAAGAACATTCTTGGAGGCTAGCATTCTTTGGGGAGTGCCGCCCCCATGGACCCGAGGATATGGGGGGTGCCGCGAGGTTCCCTCCTGGGATGACAGGTAACGACTCTGATTGCATCTGGACTATGCTTTGGACAACGAACTGGAATTGACGCTTTGGGCTGGCGGATGTGATGGTTTGGACCTAGTTGCTTTGCACAGTAGCGCCGAGGTGAAACTCGTGTGTGAACGGCCCCAATTCAACTATCATACCGTCTCCGTCCCGGTAAAACCTTGGCAGGCCTCGGAGTACGTTCGAAGCTCGCACCATTGGGTTGGTGGTGTAGGTTCGGTTGAGACGGACTCCCGATTAGCGCTGGTCTGTCTCTGAGCACTTGTCCCCATAAGGGCTTGTGCCAACCCTCGCATGGCCTCCCTGCTCTGCAAAGATAACCATGGGACCAAAAAGGCGACTTCACACACGAACGGAGATAGCGGCTCCGAGGGGGGACCCGACAAAACTGGAGCAATCAAAAGACCAGAAAAATCCAAAAAAGGAAATAAAAAATAATAGCAACGACGACGCAATCAGCGGTTGCAGCCACGATGTCAACAGTACATCGAGAGCTGTACTAACCACGAAAAAAACGAAGACTAACACGACGACAGTGACGGTAGACGAAAAACGGAGAACAGCAGACAGTCTGGTGCAGACTGAGATTCCTGCGGCGTTTGGGCGCAGCAAAAAAATTATGCGAACGCCCGAGCGTCCTATTAAGGAGAAGCGGGAGACTCGGCAGGATGCTTCAGGTGTTCGAGCATTGGAAGATAACAGAAAGAGCACCGAAAATTCGATTGTCACCGCTGCGATCGTTACTAAAGCGACCGATGCAAGGGTCACAAATCCCGACATTGCAACGAAAAATCCAGAAGCAAACGAGGAGATTACGGCACTAAAAGCAAAGAGTGACCAGACACCTCGTGATTGTACCGCCAACGTTGAAAATGTGGTGGAAGTACTTCACTCGGAAACGGAACGCGAAAACCTCTCCCAAGGATGGTTGCAAGGTACAATTGCGGCCCAGCGATACGAAGAAGAAAGACTACTTCGAAAAGCGGGAGATGTTCTGAAAAGAATACAAGCTGCATGCGACTCCACAAAAATTAGCAAAGTTGCAAAGGAAGGGCTCCTTGAACTAGAGGAGCTCCTAGATCGCATAGGGCACTATCGGAGGAGCTGGTTAAGGGCCGAAGATGAACAGAAGGCTAAAGAGGCGCTTGGGGCGAAATCTAAAGGCGACATGCAGATAGCTCCATCATTAAAAGTCAATAAAAGAATGGCGTCTCGCCCGATCGAAGGAGATCGGGATAAAAGAAGAAAAGAAGAGGCACTTGACGGGCGTGGAGCACCAGATCAGGGGTTACAGACAGTGCTTACAAAAAGAGCGAAGAAAGCTGCAAAGAAACTCCTTCAAAAAAAAGCCAGAAAGTAAAGTTCGTACGGACGCCCAATTAGAAAAAGACCTGATGCAAAACAGGAGAGGCAGAAGCCCCGACGAAGACCCCGGCAGCAGGCACTGCTTGTAGAGCCCCAAGATGGCCGATCCTACGCGGAGGTGCTGCGGGACATCAGGGGAAACGTAAGGCCCGAAGACACCAATACTACCATTAAAGTAGTACGACCAACGCGGTCGGGCCACATACTGGTCGAATTCGGAGCAGAGGCCGGCAATAAAGATGCATTCTGTGACGCAGTAAAGAAAGTCCTCGGCAAAAGCGCAACTATAGCCCCGATGGCAACGATCGAAATACGAGACATAGACTGCGTGACGGTTCTGGCCGAGGTAGAAGAGGCCATCAAAAAGGAGTTCTCTAGCGTGGGAAGGATCAAAGCGAGACTGACACCAGAAAACAACAAGGGACAACGCATGGCCATAGTTGTCTTGACCGAAAAGGACGCCGAACAATTCCTGAACAAGGGCAAAGTACGAATTGGGTGGGTTATCTGTAGGATACGGCGAAGAGCAACGCCTCTTCAATGTTTCAAATGCCTTGGTTATGGTCACACCACGCAAGTATGCAAATGACCCGATAGGAGTTCCCTATGATACAAATGCGGTGAAACGGGTCATAAAAGAAAAGAGTGTACGAAGGAGGCACACTGTATCCTTTGCAAGGATGCTGATCCAAAACTTGATTTTGGACACGTCTTGGGATCAAGAAAATGCCGGGTGTTCCAGGAAGCCCTAGCCAAGGCAAAATCAGAGCTTCGATGACCCGCATCCTGCAGCTAAACCTACACCGCAGTTCAACCGCCCAAAATCTGCTTGAGCAGTTTGCGAGGGACATGAAAGCCGACTTCTTGCTGCTGAGTGAGCAACACCATAATAAAAGTCCTGCATTATGGTACTCTGTTGAAACTGGTACTGCCGCTATCTGGGTTTGGAACAGTGACTTTCAAGCGGAGAGTTGTGGACGGGGGGATGGTTTCGTGTGGGTTCGGTGCTCAGGGATCACCTTCTTTAGTGTGTACCTAACGCCTAACGAGTCGATATCATCTTTCCAAGCCAAGCTTAATGCTCTGGAGGGCGCTGTCTCGAACGCAGAGGGTAAAGTGCTCGTTGTGGGCGACTTCAATGCTAAAGCAATCGAATGGGGCATGCCTCAGATGGATCCGCGGGGAAAACGAATCCTAGAAATGGCGGCCAGGACGGCCCTCGTCGTACTAAACTCCGGAAATACGCCGACTTTCCGCCGTATTGGCTGTGAAGGAACCATACCGGACGTGACATTCGCCTCGGAGTCCTTAGTACGGAGGATACACAACTGGAAAGTATTAGAGGACTACTCAGCCAGTGATCACCAGTGCATTCTGCTTGAGATGAGTGATGCTATCTCCCGACGTCCGTGCTCCCGGCCTTCTACAACTAGATGGAACATTGGAAGAATGGACGTCGAGAGGTTCCTCAAGGTTCTCACAGCAGGTGAGCCGCTGCAGGGAGCTCCGGAGGGGACGGAAGAACTGGCAGCTCAAGACGTGGTGAACTCTACTATGAGCATAATCACGATTCTATGCCCCGTCGAAGACCCCGGCACGGCAAGCCCCCAGTGTACTGGTGGTCAACTGGAATCGCTGAAAAGCGGAGGGAGTGTCACAAGCTTCGGCGTGAGGCTGAACGGGCGCGGAACCGTGACGAGGCATGCAACCAG
Source organism: Odontomyia ornata (assembly GCA_963969285.1). NCBI lineage: Eukaryota > Metazoa > Arthropoda > Insecta > Diptera > Stratiomyidae > Odontomyia > Odontomyia ornata. Next base: position 18,759,639 of record OZ017738.1, on the reverse strand, counting down.
ATGGCAGCATATAAGTCGGCCAGGAAATGCCTTCGCAAACTGATCAACAGTAGCAAGGCTCGCTGCTGGCAAGACCTAGTGGACAATGTGAACAAGGATCCGTGGGGCCTTGGCTACAAGCTGGTCATGGGGAAACTTGGTGCCCTACGGAAGCCTTGTATACATGACGCGGAAAAGATGGACGCGATAGTGCGGGGACTCTTCCCCGCCCATCCCGTCCGTGTTGACGTTGTCCATGGTGAAACAGCAGTAGAGTGCCCACTCTTCACACAGCTGGAACTGGAGGAGGCAGTCCTCTCATTGAAAGCGAGGAAGGTTCCAGGTCCAGATGGTGTTCCAGCTGAGGTGTTGCAGCTCGTCTATCACCATTGTCCTGACTTGCTGCTCAGCACATTCAATGCTTGCCTTCGGGACCGGGTTTTCCCGATACGATTGAAGGTGGCAAGGCTCGTGCTGATCAGCAAGGGGAAGGGAAATCCCGAATCGCCGTCTGCATACCGCCCGTTATGCATGCTAGACACGGCTGGGAAAGTGCTAGAGAAACTCATCAAGGGAAGACTCACTGACGCGATTCTTGCTGCTCGGGACCTATCTCCTCGGCAGTACGGCTTCAGAGCAGGACGTTCTACCATTGATGCAATTGCAGAGGTGGTGAACGCGGTCCAAAAGGCAGAGGCATATAGTCGTACCAAGCGACGGATCGTCCTGTTGGTGACACTCGACGGCAGGAATGCCTTCAACTCCGCTAGATGGGTGGATATTCTGGACACGCTGGAAAACTCTTTTCAAGTTCCAGAATATCTAATGCGGCTTTTGAGGAACTACCTAAAGGACCGAAGCCTGCTCTACGACACGACACAGGGCCAACGAAGGATGGAATTACATCGGGTGTTGCCCAGGGATCTATCCTTGGTCCGGACGTGTGGAACGTGTCTTACGACGGGCTACTGAGACTTGAGATGCCAGATGAGTCGCGCTTGGTCGGCTATGCGGATAATGTTGCGGCTCTGGTCGCCGGGCGCACCGTTGAACAAGCGCAACTTAGGCTAGGTATGCTAATGCGCCGAGTGAGGGACTGGATGACTGCTCGCGAGCTCAGTTTAGCACTGGAGAAAACCGAAGTGGTCATCTTGACAAAAAAGAGAATCCCTAGAGTAAGGATGATCAATATTGGAGATATACAGATCGAATCGAAGCCAGCGGTGAAGTACCTGGGGCTACTGATCGACTCGAAGATGAGTTTCTCTGAGCAAATCAGGGTAACGGCTGAGAAGGCTGCTTCGGGAATATCGGCCCTGAGTCGACTTATGGCCAACGTAGGGGGACCCAGCCCATCAAGAAGACGCCTCTTGATGAGTGTTGTAGGGTCAGTGCTAATGTACGGAGCAGAGGTATGGGGCGACGCTCTCAGCAAGGAGGTATACCGAAAACGATTGGCACAGGTACAGAGAAGGGGAGCACTGAGAATTGCATCTTCGTATCCAACAGTCTCCGACTCGGTGGTGAGAGTGATTGCAGGCGTGATACCTGACGCCCTCCTTGCTAGAGAGCGTCGCGCTATTTACCTGTGCCGAAACGAGGATGCGAGGGAGATGGTTGTCCGCGAGGAGAGACAACGCTAGCTCAACGATTGGCAGCAGTCTTGGGGGAATCGCACGAAGGGAAGGTGGACTGCGCGCCTAATCCCGGATGTGAAACCGTAGCTGAATCGAAGGCATGGTGAGACTGACTTCTATCTGACCCAGCTTTTGAGCGGGCACGGGTGTTTTCAGTCTTACCTGCACAAGATCGGTAAGTCACGGTCTCCCGATTGTCGGTTTTGCCCAGAAGAGGAGGACCATGCCTGTCACACATTTTTTGCGTGTACAAAATGAGTCAGGCTACGAAGGGAACTCTACAGGGAGACGGGAGAGCTCACCCCGGATAATATAGTTGCGGTGATGCTCGAATCGGTTGACAAATGGAACCAGGTGGCACATTATGTTCGGGCAGTCCTAATATATAAAAGGGACTCACAGCAGCCGGAGGCGCTGCGGCTGGGGGATCGCTCTTCTGGCATTTCTTCTTCCCCTCTCCCCTCCCGCTAGGAATGGGACTCCCCAGCTTGAAGGCGCCCCACGGCTTAACAAAACGAGACCTGGCCCGAAGTAATGTGTCAAAAGGTTCCAGGCTAGGTTCTCAGATTGACAGGGGAGGTGTTTAGTGGGTAGTCCAAGGGTATCCTCCATGGGAGTCCCACACTGCCAGACTCGGCGGGCGTAAATGCCTTCACCTCCCTACCACAAAAAAGCTTTAGAGTATTGCCACTGATGAAGGAGACGACTAGTTCCCAAAATGTTGGTATCTGGCTGAAAAAAAATAAAAATTGTGCTTTTTAGGGGTTCGTTAAAAAAACATTTACAATATCCTATTAATATCGGTACCTGTCCGTCCGTCAGTGCGTCACAGCAAGTTTTCTCAGCAACTGTAGAAGTTACAGTGATCAGATTTTGTGAACAATTCAGAAGTTTTTGGTTTATGAAAGTTTCCCAGTCGAAAAAATTTCAAAGGCTTTTAAGAGAGGTCTCCCGATGCAAGGATGTGAACCTTTAAAGGTTTTTTTTTCTCCAAAATTAGTCGAGAAGGATACCAAATGGAAGGCAGAGAAAGCGGAAGAACACGAAAAACTTGTGTCCCCCCTCGCGATTGGATACCTGTGGACCAAAAAATCTGAAAAAAATTATGGAGGTGGTTCTTTATGAGCACAACAACGAAAAATACCTGAGAAATTGAAATTCGCTAAACTTTGTCAGTAATAGTATGATTTATGAATTTTACACATGCTTGCATAAAATAGTAAGGTTACCTTCAAATCTAATGAAACTTTACTTTTATGGCACTGATAAGATCAATAATCTTTTACAATCTCAAAACAATCGGATAGTATTTAACGAATTTATGGTGATTCAAATTTTCAGTGTTACAACAGCAACAACAATATGTGGCTTTTGAGCAGTATGTGCTTCCAATCGACTCAGACACTGCGGGCTTGTTAGGATTTGCATGAAAATTTCAGGAAGGGTGTATATCATGCATATCTTTGAGAATCTGTTCAACGAGTGATATTAATTATTGTAAAACAAAATTGCGGCCGTTTTAAACGAAAGTATTGAGTAAATTTAAGTTAAGTTTACGTACAGGCTATCAAATCTTGATGAAAACATACATTTTAGAGGTAAAAATTCATATTGATAGGTTTTCATGAGTACAACAGTAACAAATACCACTCACCATTTGAAAATATTAGATTTTTCCCTGTGCATTCATAAGGATAGCTTTATATTTAAATTAAAGTAGTTCAAGGACATGTTCTTATAGTCTGGAAGTCTCAGTAAAGTTAAATCACGTTTACGGAAGTAATAGCAATTTAAAAGCTCCCCGACCACAACAAAAGCAATGTACGGTTTTTCTACCAGTCAGGCTTTGCATCGAACCAGACACTACACTTTTAATTCGATCTCCTAATTTCCAGATAAAATAAATAATTAAAAATATCTTGAAGATTTCATTCAGTCAATGGATGTTAGTGATATTGCAACAAAATGGCAGCAAGTTAAGTTTGAAACTTGCTTTTTGGCGTATTTCTCTTTTGGTTCTGCACCACTGTCATGCTCACTCTTGAGGAGCCTAATGAAACTAAGCATTTTATCGTCAAAAAAAACATCATTGACATACAATAATCTTCATTCGCTTATAATGCCATCCCAACAGATGAAAAATTTGAAACATAAAATTTGTCTGCATGCAATATTAGAATCCGTTCCAGATGTTGCACATTCCTGCTCAAAGTTCATTTAACTTTTATCGAAAATATTGATTTAAGATTGCGTGACAGCTAAATTCTGAAGAGAAAAACTTATTTGATTTTCTTATCCGTGCAGTAGAGTTTACGATATAAATACAATCATTATGTACATATTTCCCTCCTGCTGGACACATTCCATGCTCAACGTCTTCCCTTGCACGCTAGAAGGAATGACTTGCAACCTACCAATGTCTATTGAGGGAAAACAATTGATGGTACTTCCTTTCACGGGAATGAAAGACATGTCTCACAATAGTCCACGACTACCTTCGTCCGACTATCGAAACTTCAGGCGAGAGAACATAATTGGCAACCTGCTGTTAATTTCATTGATCAATCATCGTAATCACATTTGCGCCCGGATACGAATGCCAGGGCATCCCATACGAGCAAATGTTGGGTGTTTGATTGTGCTGGTTTGATGGCCTAACACTTGACTCCTCCTCAATTAGAGTTGAGTTCAATCTAATCAAACTAAATATGGTCATGATCGAATTCAAAGGCGAATCAGAGAATCAACGTGATACGAGTCCGAGGATATTTTGAGATGAAGCAATTTGGTCACTTTGACCGCTGTCTATTTAGTAATGAAGTTGGTTCTGGTCTGGTGCCTCTGAATTGAACTTCCGTGTTTGAATAAATAGTTATCAGCATTGAATGTGGACGTCATAGAATCAACACAAGCAGCAGATTTTGGGATACATTCCTTATCGGACGACTAACTCCTGGGATCCAGCTACTGCGAAGTTCAGTGCTTCTCATTCATCAACTCAGATACTTTACGGGTGATGTAACTTTACTTAATTGGGAAACTCAAAAATTCATTCATCTAATGGACTCGTACAAACCACTTTACTCGTAAGCATCCATCATTCTTGATTGCAGAAACTGGATTCAAAGTTTAAAGATTCAATTAAAACCCAACAACGTTCTCCAGTAAATCTTACAACTTCTTATCTACCATAAAATTTGAGAATCACTGATTACATCCCCATCGCACATATGAAGTTGTTGAGATTAACACATTAGATGTTGTGTAGCGTTTTGATAACTCATAGCTGTACTAGCGCTATCAAGATTGCCTCTAGCTCCTCGCTAGCGACGGCGGCAGCAGGTTCAATGTTGAATGAGTTAATGCAAAGAAGCCTCGTCATGATTAACGATGTGAGCCAAAGACGTTTATTGACACAACTGATTCGAATGTTTATCTTTTTTTAATGGTCTGCTAGCGTACGTTAGATTTTTTCTCTAGTTCGCGGTGGATAAACTGCTAAGAGGCTTTTAAGTAAATATTATGATTAGCACTAGTTCAATTGGCTCCGATCGACAAACATCATAAAATTGAAGTGGAATGATTTGAATATTGACCGCAAAAATATTTTATCCCGGTTGGATGTTAATCGAACGGCCAAGAGAAACGAGGATAATTGGATTTATATTGGGATTTAATCGTTCGCTGGATATTCCTATGTTGGAGAAATTAAGGCCTTTGCTAATGAAAATTGATACTGAATGGTATTTCACAGGGAGACTTTAATATTATTAAATACATACAACAACCTTTCGAATTGTATTAGGGAGCTTACTTCTAATATGATAAAAAGTTGTTGCACAATTTGTACTGCAATAAAATAACTGGTTTGACTAGTCGTGAGCAATAGCAACCATACCCTGCGGAAGGGATACAATCACCCCTAAATTATGAGTAACACTTATTCCGCCATCAAAAGGGTTTTATTTAAATACCTCGTTTATATTCTCTGTCTGCTCTAGATTGACAAATGAGATTCATATATTCATTCAATTCGCTGTACATTTTTGCCTCGTGCCGAGTTAGGTTACGAAATGAAATTTTCAATACAATTTTCACTAGGGAATCGTTGCTAAGCGTCGCGTTGAAAACAAATTACAATACTGCATTCAGTCTCCTCTCACAGTCCAAATAATAAACTAGTTTTGATAATAGTATTTGTATTAGTTGAATAGACAAATGCCAGTCATTCTGCTCTGCAACTCGATGTAAAATGAGGCTTATGTCGAGATAGAGCACAAATGATGAATGTCTTGTCGCTGGCACTGGTTATTCTTCTGAAAAGTTCGAGGGTTCTAGACATTTATGCACTTTGGAACCGAATCTGTCTTTGCAATGGCCCTTGAAGAACTACACGAGAGAATTCCTTTAACTTGTCCAAAATTTAGATTAACGTTATTATATTGCCTTGTTTGCCTAAATGCACGCGTTAATTCCTGACACTTAACTATCCATAAAAAAACTACAGCAGCAACAAGATACACTGCAGTAGATATACTACAAAAAAACGTGCTAACATAAGCAAAAAGAATTTCCACGAAGACCAAAGATATGTGGCAGTAATCGTTGCAACCGCCAATAAACATAATAATAAGAATTATCCGTTTCCATGCCGGCTAAAAATTATTACCCTTTGATGATGGGTTTATTACTTATCTGGTCTCCAGATTTTCCCATATTTTGGAAAAATAAAAGTAGACGTAAGTAGATTGTAAGAGTAGCATTGTGTAATGAATCATGCGACGCCGCTGGCTACCACTACTAACACACTTTGCTGCCAGGTGGCTTGTCATTTCAAGTTGGTTGCGACGAGCGCACATCCCACGTCAATTTTGTCATGGGATGTCAAGAAGATTTGACAGCCACATGGAAGGAAAGTGTGGAAGTAGTGGCCGTCACACAGGAAGAAGAACTCTCCCACAAATAGGTCATCACTGATATCCATCGACTATTCCAAAAGTAGTAAAGATATCAGAAATTGGAATTGGTAAGTCGGTGAATGCAAAGTTTGTTTTTCCGCTTCGAGTAAAATAACGTTCTGTGATGTTTAGGTTAACCGCGGACATCATCAATCAATCCATGCCGAGATGCGCATATGCGATGGATGTCCGTATTTCCCTAGATTAAAGTGCCGCATTAAACAACAACCGGACAATACGAATTGGCGATTGCCTGCCGGAATGTATCCCCAATTTGGAGTCAGTAGTTCTTACTGGGAACAATATTCAAGAGTTGGGTGGTTTGGAACCACTCACGCACCTCAAAAAGCTGGGAACATCGTGCTTGCTTGTAAACCCCGTATCTACAAAGCCATTTTACAGTGAGTATGTTGCATATAAGTTAAATCCGATCCAATCTGAAGGACTTATGAAGTAGACTTGCCACTAATGTAAAGAACGATAACATGTCGGAAGTCCCGCGGAAGAGTTCTTTAGTTGATATCGGGAAAAACATGAATTTATTGTTGCGTTTTCAACGAAATTCGAGCATTTCCATAATCCTAGGTATATACATGTCATGTATGAAAATATGATCAACATAGACGGTGTAAGTGAAACATCTTGATCGAAAGAAAAATGTTTACTATGATATCCATAGTGTGTGTAGAAGTGGTATATTCCGTGGAACGTACAAACGGGGTAAAGTAACAATGAGAACAGTTTCAATTTAGTAATCAAGGACACCCGGTTTATATTATTAGTACGGCAACTTTTAAATAAAACTTTTATAACCGTCAAATTATATTTAATATCATGCAATTACTATTCAATAAAACATAAGCAAATTACAATAATGAGAAAAATGGTGGTGCGAGTGATGACCAAAAGAAAAAAAACAAGGTATCATGTATTAAGAGGAGTAGTGATTTACTTAAATTCCCGGTCCAACGATATTCAGTAAGGACTATTCCATTTTTTTTATATGTATGAAATATTGGATGATCTTGCCTACTTACTTTTAAGATCTGAATCAGCACGATAATTTTACCCAATGCAATATTATTTATACTTACGATGAAAGAATGAAAATATCTTTGTATTTGTAAATTTTTCCAATTAGGAGGCGAAATTGAATTTAATTAAATTCTAAGAGGTGTGTTCAAAAAGTATCGCGAATTTTGAATTTTCTCGGGTTACGTATATTCGAATTTCGATTTTTTTGTGGCGTTATGTTGGTACTCATGTCTGTCACTTATGCCGACAAGCTCGGCCATTTTGAATGTTCACTTGATTGGTGATAGCTGCTGTACTTGCACGTGTTTTCAATCGTCTTCGATTTTTACTTATTCAAAAAAATGGATCAAAGAACGTGTATCAAATTTTGTGTGAAAAACGAAATTAGGTGCGCGGATGCATTCTGAATGTTGACTGTGACATACGGAAAAGCTACCTTGGACCGAAGCAACGTTTATCGATGGTACAAAATGTTTTTAGAAGGCCGAGAAGATGTGAACGAAGAAGAGCGTGCCGGACGCCCGAGCACTTCAACAACAGACGAAAAAATTAATGAAGTGGAGAAAATGGTATTGGCCAATCGTCGAATCACCGTTAGAGAAGTTGCTGAGGACCTAAACATATCGATTGGCTCGTTCCATTCGATTTTTATCAACGATTTGGGCATGAGACGGGTCGCCGCGAAATTCGTACCAAAATTGCTCAATTGCGACCAAAAACAGCAGCGCATGAACATTGCTAATGAGATGTTAAACTCTGTCCGCGACGAACCAAATTTGCTCCGTAGGGTCATAACTGGTGACAAATCGTGGGTTTATGGTTATGATGTGGAAACCAAAGCTCAATCATCTCAAGTTTTGCTGACAGTTTTCTTCGATTGCAGGGGCGTGGTGCATCATGAGTTCTTGCCACAGGGAAGAACGGTCAATAAGGAATATTACCTGCAAGTTATGCGCAATTTGCGCGAAGCAATCCGCCAGAAACGCCCGGATTTGTGGGAGAACAAAAATTGGCTTTTGCACCACGATAACGCCCCTGCTCACACATCGTTGCTTGTGCGCGACTTTTTGGCCAAAAACAACACATTAATGATGCCGCAGCCACCGTATCCCCCAGATCTGGCCCCCTGTGACTTTTTCTTGTTTCCTAAACTGAAGAGGCCCATGAAGGGACGACGTTACGCTACGCTTGACGAGATAAAGACGGCATCGAAGGAGGACCTGAACAAGATTAAAAAAAATGATTTTTTGAAGTGCTTCGAAGATTGGAAAAACCGTTGGCACAAGTGTATAATATCTCATGGGCATTACTTTGAAGGGGACAAAATAGATATTCATGAATAAATAAATAATTTTTGAAAAAAAAAAAAAAAAAAAAATTCGCGATATTTTTTGAACACACCTCGTAGCGAGGGAAATCAATTAAATTTGAATCAATTTAGAAGCTTTTTGAGATTGAAAACGATGCGCATAAATTAATATTACCTTTTTATTAATATATCAAAGAAAAAAAGGAATGAAGAGAAAGACAAAACGCCCCAATAACATAATTATATAAAGCTGTATTAGATTTACACTATGGAAATACTGGCATTAATATATAATCATCCATTGATATGTGAATTAATAACTGGTGAATTTTTAGAAATTTTAATGAAATTAAGAATTTATGACTGTCATATTTGTAATGTTGAAGCTTAATAATAAATAACTCATAACACAAATAATAATGCAAAATAATTTGAAGACTATAATATCTAACAAATAATACTGACAAATAATACGAACAATCATAATAAACAACCAATAATAATAAGACCTTATACTAAGCATGTTAATGAATACCCAAATAATACACACAATGATAAGGCATAATAGATATCATAATAATAAATAGCAACCAAGGATACGAATAACAATAATTGAGATATTGATGAAAGTCAAATTCAGTATTTTTGCGAGTCTTTTATCTTCTCTTCATAATACAAAATAAAGTAAAATAGTGTGTAAACAAACTACCGAGGAAAATTTGTAACCTTTAAAATTGAGAAATTGAACAAAACTATTGAAAATAATTTTTGGGCCGCCACTTAGGTGCAAGAAAGTTAACACTTGTTAACTTTGATTCTTCCGGTCTTTTTTCTAATTGAAAACTTCCAGTCAATGATCCATTAAAATTTCCAAATTCGGTCACCTTTGTATAAATTTCGAAAGGAAAGTGTCCTTACGCGAAAATTATCTTCAAAGTAATTTTTAAAAGAGAAATTGAAGGTTTATATCGGAGGTATATGAACGTACATGAATTGATTTCCTACATTACTTGCAGTGAACGAGGCGGTTCAATGAACGTAGTTGCCAAATAGTACAATCTTTTTAAGAATTAACAAAAAGTTTTATATTATATCCCTAAAACATTGATAATTATACCCTATTATTGTTTACATAAGGTTGTAAATAATTTTTGTTAGAAACCAGTAAGGAATTTGTTCGATTAACTATAAATTGAACAGGTCACGAATTAAGTATTGAGATGCAAGAAATAAAAATAACAAAATGAATTGCTAATAAAAAAACCCCGACTTTCCTTTCCAGTGGTTCTTCCTTTCAGCGAGAAAAGAAGTGCAGGGTAGGTATGCCGTCGCGAGGGTAGGGTTCGAGAAAATCCGCTGAGGTCGGTTTCGCGTCGCGCGCGGTACGCGGTACCTTTGTTGTTTTGCCTTTTTATTAGAGTAGCTTTCGTCGGGTTGAGTTAACGTAGTATACTTTTCGGTACCGCGTCGGAAATTCGGGAACGCGAAGTAAAAATTAGATTTTGTTCTTTGACTGATTGATTAAGAAATACGGAGTAACGTAAAACAGGTTTCCTCTCCGTATGGTTTTGTTTTGTGACGTGTTAGAAAACGGCCATGTATTGGTGGCTGAATATTTTCGTCGGGTTGAGTTAGAGTAGCATACCTTTCGGTACCGCGTCGAGACTTCGGAAACGTGAAATGAAAATTAGATTTTGTATTCTTAACTGGATGAATGAAGAAATACGGAGTAACGTAAAGTAGGTTTCTTCTCCGTATGGTTTGGTTTTGATAACGCGTTTTGAAAACGGGCATGTTCAGGTGGCTGAAAATATTGTAATTGAGCGTAACCCATTCGGAGACCCGCGACCGAAATCCTCTCCGATCTAGCTGGCCGACAAGCAGCCACCGCGTGAATGGGTTACGGTGCACGGATTGGTTGACCGGTTGGTACCATCCGTTGGCACTACTCAGACTTAACGTCTAGAACCGATGAGAGGTCGGTTCCGCGTTCGCACGTAGACATGAAATCATTACAATTGTCGCAAGCATCATTAAAGTGAGACAACTCAATCAAATTTAGATCATATTCATTTGTTATATCGTCATTTAAATCGTATGGTTTTGTTGTTAGTTTAAATTGATAACGAGTCCATTAACCACAGTGGTGACCCCGACGTGATATAAACGAAATAGTGTACAAGAATGGTTAGCAACTCGGCAAATGAAAATGCAATCGTTACTGCATTGCAGTCCGCGTATTTAAATCGAAGCGGCAGAGTTACATTGCCACCATTCAACAATGATGATCCAGAAGTCTGGTTCTCGCAAGTTGAGCTGGCTTTCGAAGAAGTGATTCTAACCTCCAAGGGACAGAAACACGCATGTATGGTTCAATCGCTAGATAGGAGAGTTGTCGCAGAAGTGCGAGACATTGCAACCTCCACACCACCCAGAAGCCATACACGGAGTTGAAAGCAGCGCTAATCAAAAGGCTGTGTGCATCGCAAGAGCAAAACATGCGTCAATTATTAGAGCTCGAGAAGTTAGGTGATAGGAAACCAAGTCAGTTTTTACGCCATCTGAGAAAATTGGCAGGTTCGTTGATTTCCGATGAAAAACTCCGTGCTATGTGGTTTAAAAGAATGCCAGAGGATATGAACGCGGTCCTACTAATTCAAAAATATATCCAGCTTGAGAGCGTTTCAACAAAATCAGGTAGCAGCTGTGGTGACACCAGCACTAACCTCAGGTCCACTTACAGCAACAACGATTACAGAAGCGGTAGCCAAATAGCTTGAGAGACTTGAGTTCAAGATGGAAGATAAACTGGGCTGGTTACGCCAAGAGATCAGTGAGCTGCGAGATCGAAGCTTCTTACGTAACCGCACACGTTCCGCGTTCCGGAGTCGTTGCGCTCCAGAAGGTGTATGCTCGTACAACGCTCGTTTTTTGCCCAAAATCAAACAAATGCACAAAACCATGTAGCTTTGGGTCGGGAAACGCAATGGCTCGTCATTAATGGTGGTGGACGACACGCGCCTTAATCAATCACTTCGCCTTTTTATAAGAGACATCACAAGCGAGAAAACCTTCCTGATAGACACTGGTGTAGAGTTATGCATATCTCCTCACAAATACTTCACTGCGCCTCGAGAAAGGTGTGATTTTGAACTTTCCGCGGTGAATGGGACACGCATATGTTTAGGGTTCAAACACAAAAAAAGGAATTGTTCGAATAAAAGAATGAAACTTAGATTTTGAATAACATCTTTATTCACCGATGGTTCGATTTCAAGTCCAAGCAAAATAAAATGAAAAGTACAATATCTCATTAGAATGTAATCTAAAAATAGCACAAGCAAAGCAGCATACATCAAAAACTTCCTCGGCAGAACAGCAAGTACAATCCAACATTCTGAATTGCAACCGTATGATCGTAAATGCCTAACGGATGGCAAAATATGCAAAAACGTTTAAATGCGAATCGCATTAGCTAGAATGTAATGTTGTTGCTATCGTTATCGGTTGTACAGCAATGCGGGGCTCGATAAGGTAATATTGGATAAAGTTTTTGATTGTACGGAAACGCAGCGTTCGTTGGGCCGAGACTGAACATTCTCCCCCCGTTGAAAGCGTTGCTTGCAGGGTTTTCAAATATGTTACTACTGCATCTCAATTTTTGTAGTACTACGATATCCAAGGTTAAATACTGTGGATAATTATGTTGGTTGTTTTTCGAAAAATGTGAGGGAATAAAGGAATGATGATGGGATGCATTGGAATTTTTAAGCATTTAGGTTGCGGGTATTAATGGCAAGTGTACAAAGTTTGGATATTGGTCTTTTAAACGTGTTTTCTTTCGTTTGAATTGTTGCGACGCGTACAAGACCGTCCGATCCAGGCTGAGTGTGTACAACACGTCCTATTGGCCAGCAAGATGGCATTAATCGATCTTCCTTCATCATCACCAGATCTCCGATTTCTAAAATTGGTTCGATCTTATTCCATTCCGGGCGTTGTTGAAGTCGTGACAGATACTCGTTGCTCCATCTTTTCCAAAACGCTTGATATATTTGTTGTACGACCTGCCATCCTGTAAGACAAGGAGTTTGCGTGTCCAACAACAATGGCTCGGGAAGCGTGAGTAAGCTATCGCCAATAAGGAAATGTCCCGATGTTAAAGACGTCAGATAACTTGGATCGTGTGTGATTTCGCAGAGCGGTCTTGAATTAAGGCAAGCTTCTATCTGTGTCATAAGAGTGGTGAACTCTTCAAATGTCAGAGTAGTTGATCCAATGGTCCTCTTCAAATGATATTTGGTGGATTTGACACCTGTTTCCCACAGTCCTCCAAAATTAGGCGATGCCGGGGGATTAAAATGCCATTTTACACCTTCGTTTTCACGAGTCGAAGCGATGCTTTTACCTATTGTGTCGGCTATCGTTCTATGTTGTTTTGCCAAAATGGCATTAGTGCCCACGAAATTTGTACCACAGTCGCTAGAAATATCTGTGCACAAACCCCTTCTGGAAGTAAACCGCTGCCAAAAATCCACTTACGACTTCTAAATGCACCGCTTTGGTTAAGAGACATATAAAAATTGCCACATATCCTTTGTAACTTTTGGCTCCTCTTCCCTTGGACATACGGATGTCAAAAGGTCCGCAGTAATCTACGCCAGTATGATTGAATGGCTTGGAGATGTTTACTCTCGGCGCCGGAAGGTCGCCCATTAGTTGTTGGCGAGTTTCGAATTTATATCTGCTGCAGGTTATGCACGTATGATTTGAGAGACGAACAGTGCTTTTATAATCCAAAATTGTTTCTTGAGCGCTGCCATCATTAGTTGTACGCCGCCATGAAGAGTTTTGTGGTGCACATCTCGAATTATTAATTCTGTGAGGTAATTGTTGTGAGGTAAGATAATTCCATGTTTTAATCGAAAGTCATGCCCGCCTGGCGTAGTCTGCCTCCGACCCGTAAAAGGTGATCAGTATGCAAAAATGGATCAAGTTTTAATAGTGTGCTTAATCGTGAAATGAGTTTTCCTGTTCTCAATTGAAGAATTTCCTTTTGAAAATGATGGAACTGAATTCTTTTGATCCAAAACGATAACGCATGATGAATTTCTTCGGATTTCAAGTACGATGATTCTCTCTCTTCAGCCTTCCGTTTGATGTTATTGGTGAAACGAAAGCAATAAGCAGTCACTCGGCACAATTTAGATAATGATGAATATTTGGATAGAAGATCCCATTCCGTGGAGAGATCAACGTGAAGAGAGGAGATTTTTCAAATTTCTAGTTCGGTGGAAGAAATATTGGTGGGGTTTGGCCACATTTGGGCTTCTGATTTAAGCTAACGAGGTCCGTCCCACCACAAAATGCATTTTCTTAAGTTTGCTGGTGAGAGTCCTCGAGATGCTACGTCGGCAGGGTTCTCCTTTGTTGGTACGTGCTTCCAAGTATTGGCACCTAACAATTCATGGATTTGAGTTACTCTGTTTGCCACAAAGCTTCTCCATTTTTATGGATGAGCTTTTAACCAATCTATGACGATTTCCAAATCGGTCCATGTGTGAAGTGTAAAATTTTGTTTTTGTACTGCCTTTATGACGGAGTTTATTAGCTTTGCAAGCAATAATGCGCTACACAGTTCTAATCTGGGCAATGAAATTGTTTTAATGGGGGCCATCTTCGTCTTTGCAGTCATTAAAGAAATCTTTCTACCTCTTCTACACTTAACACAAACATAGACCACTGCTGCATAAGCCTTCATTGAAGCATCGCAAAAGCCCTGAAATTCGACGTGATGGTTTGGATCCGTATAATGAATCCATCTTTGGATTTGAATTGATAGAATTTCTTGTAAAGAATTATAAAAGTCCAACCACTTGTTGCTGATGTCGTCTGGCATTGCTTCGTCCCAGCCAATACCGATGAGCCATAAATCTTGCAAGAATATCTTTGCTTGGACATTTGTAGGAGCTATCCATCCTAAAGGGTCAAATAACTTAGCGATTTCGGAGAGAATTCTTTGTTTCGTTAAAGGTTTGATGAGTGGTTCTATCTGAAAGGTATACGAAAAACAATCGTTTGCTGGATTCCATTGGGCACCTAGTGCCTTTACGTTGCTAGCCCCATCGATGCACAATGGTAAGACGTTTTCATTGGTTTCCGCTGATATCTTGCGTAAAACCTCAGGTGAATTCGATGACCACTTTTGCATTTGAAATCCGCCTGATTTCACGATAGCCTTGACTTGATTCGTTTTTTCTATAGCTTCGGAATGGTGGAGTCGTCAGTAATTAAGTCGTCCACGTACATGTCGTTGAGTATAGTTTTGGATCCGATCGGATGTCTTTCTTCTTCATCTGATGCTAGTTGCTTCAAAGTTCTGATCGCGAGGAACGGGGAACTTTTAGTTCCAAAGGTAACAGTTGAGAGTGCAAAGTCTTCTATAGGAGCGTTGGGTGTCTCGCGCCAGACGATACGTTGAAAGTTTGAGTCTCTTGGGTCTATCCTGATTTGGCGATACATTTTTTCAGCGTTGGCCATAAGAACAATAGAATATTTTCTCCATCGAAGTAGTAACGTTGCCAAATCGTCTTGAATTGTTCGTCCTTTCATAATAACGTCATTCAATGATATCTTGCTTGATGTTTTTTGGGAGGCATCGAACACAACACGAAGCTTGGTGGTACAACTACTTTTTTTAATGACTGCGTGATATGGGAGGTAACAAGAAGCGTATGTCCCATTTCCGTTGCGTTCCAAAATAGCATGATCTTCTTCGGTAGTTTCCACTCGATACATATGTCCAAAAGTCAAGTATTCATTCAAACAAGAAGAACACTGGTGCTTTAATTCAGGATGCCTCTAGAAACGAATCTCCATTTGATGGAGCCTATTAATGGCTTTATCTCGTGACTTGCCCAGGTTGGTGTTTCTCCTATCATTTATGAACGGTAAGCCGATTTGGTATCGACCGTCTGAACACCGTTTAATCTTCCTTGTAGAAATTTTCACATTTTTCTTCCTCTTCGGTGATGAATTTCTCAGTTGGCGCTTCCTCCAATTCCCAAAATAGTTTTAACTGACTATTGAGTTCGCATTTGATGTGGAAATTTTGAATACTAGTGGCTCGAGGGTGACCAGTTCTAGAAGTGCCCGCTGAGAGAATCCATCCAAAAATGGTTTCTTGTGCGATTGGTGTTCCTGATGGGCCCTTTCTGAAACCCGGTTGCATAATTTTTGCGTATACATCAGCTCCAATAAGTAGATCGATCCTCCTTGGTTGATTAAATAAAGGATCTGCCAATTTTAAGTCCTGAATATGATCCCATTGATTACAGAAGATCATTCGGTCTCCACCATTGACTTAGTAAAAGCGTTCCACCAAATCCCGGTGGCCGAAGAAGATACTTGGAAGACAGCAATTACAACACCATTCGGGCTGTTCAAATTCCTGTTTATGACGCTTGGACTAGGAAACACAGTGCAAAATTTCCAGCGTTTCATAGATAAAGTACTGCTTGGCATGAATTTTTGCTATGCGTATATAGACGACATCATAGTTGCCTCATCATTAGCAGCAGAGCACATTAACCACCTTAACATCCTCTTTCACCGCCTGCAAACGTACGGAGTAGTCATCAGTTCCACTGAGTGCAGCTTTAGACAACCTAGCGTACAATTCTTGGGATATTCATTCAGGTCTGTTGTCAATTACCGCCCAACACCTGCATACCAGTTAGCACGGTACTTGGCAACAATAATGGCTGATTTCATGCACCTTGACGACGAATACGTATTAAAGAACAGCCGCGATCTAGTGAACTCTACCACCTCCCTAACATTGACTGACACTTGTCGATTTTGATCACTAGACATCACTGATCATGCTAATAAAAAAACACAGATCAACTACTCAATCTCATAAAGTTCCTATCAAGCAGAAGCATTTTATGTTCAATAATAACACATACGTACATTGCCAGGGACGGTTCAGGTATCTTATGTCCTCAATAATGTCAGAAAGATTATGACAAGACTTTGTACCCAAAATTGTCAAAAGGTTCAATGTGATATTTTACAGACTATATGTGGATGACTATTTAATCGTTATTGACTCACAAGAAAATAAACAAGTCGATCTAGATACTTATATGAATGAAATACACCCTAATTTAAATTTCACTACAGAAAAAAAAACAAATTGAATACCTTAAATATTGCACGCTATCTACTCCTGATAGGCATTTTCGTATGTTAATTTATATGCCGTATTTCGCAAGGCGTTTGAAGATTGAATGCTCGGTATGCTCGGTCGGGTTGCAAGAAGTGACGAGGATGTCGTCCAAGTAAGCGTAGCAGAAATCCAGACCTCGTAGGGCCGAGTCTAGCAACCCATTAAAGTTTTTTGTCGCGTTGAAGAGGCCAAATGTTATTCGGCAGAATACGAAATAGGTGAATGGAGTGCAGACTGCGGTTCTAGGAATGTCCTCCTCATATATCGAGAACTTGGGGTATGCGCGCTCAGGATCGATGATGCTAAATATGGTTTTATTATAGAGGTTATGCGTGAAATCGTGAATGTGGACTATGGGGTACTGGTCTGGTATCGTGATCGTATGTAAACGACGGTAGTCCCCGTATGGTCTCCAACCCCCGGATTTCTTTCCTACTAAGCGCAACGGACTCGCCCATGGACTGTTAGATGGGCGACAGATTCCTTGTCGCCTTATATATTCAAACTCCTTAGGCAACAACAACGGGTTGTAGACGATACATGATGGAGTGCGATCGGCTCTTGGTGTAGTTTGATGATGCGATCAGTTGTAAAACACATTATCTCGTTAAAGCTGATAGTGCATTGAAATGTTCTTCTACTTGCAACTCTGCACTTGTGAAATATCGCGACTGCCCACCCACGAGGCACTTCCGTTTCACATCGATAAGGAGATCAAATCGCCGAAGAAAGGCCGCACCTATTATTAGCCTATTGACATCCGCCGCATGGAAATACCATCGCATTGGTCCTTGCAACCTATAGTCCAGCTCCAATGCACGTTCGCCGTACGTATGGATGGTGGAATTATTCACCGCGTATAATTTAAATGTTGAAATAAGTTCAGTCTTTCTTCGGGGAATTACTGATACCCTGGTCCCCCTATCTATCAAAAAACAGCAAACCTTTTCGTCTATCTTGCATTATTGAACGGTATGATTCGCATGTGTCATCATTAGTCACACCGCTGTTCCATGAAACTTTTAGTTTTCTGACCGCCGGTAACTATATGGATCGCGGCATTTGCAAGCTCTATTTCCGAAACTGTACTGAAATAGGTAGCTATAAAGTATTCGTGAAAGACTGCAGCGATGGTCTGCTGCCTCGGTGAAAAAGGACGGTAGGATCTGCCGAGATTGGCCTTGTCTGGGGACGCGTGAATGCGCTGGCAGGCTAGCGTTGTGGTGTCGTGGGGCGGGCTCTTTTCCCCAGCACAAGGACTCATTGCAAAAATACTTTTCGCATCCACGAATTTCGAAAGAGGGTTCAATAAGTATCGACCGGAGCCGAGAAAGGAGGTAACCTTCTAGGGTCAAAGAAAATTGCTGATTAAGAGGACAAACTGGGCCTGTAGAAAACGGATGGACTTAAAGGTAGTTCTTCGTTACAGAAGATACTTATGGCCTACAAATAAGAGTGGGGCATCCAGGTGGAAGCTGTGTCCCCTCGCACCCTCCCAACCGGATCAAGATCCAATTGCAGATGTGGCCATATATTTCCCATTTAAGTGAAAAACTCATAAAACCATAATTTGTATGAATTTTTCCCTTAAATGAGAAACATAAACTTAACCAATTTATGTTATAGTATTATGCAATGGAATCACATAACTGTATACCATAAAAGGGCACGCGAGCGGAAGGCCACTCTACCCGGGCAAGAGCGCCTGAAACGCATCACAAGTGGAGAGCTCGCCCGATGGCTGGATTATTATAGTGGAGGGGCCGGCTATCGTTGTGGCTTCCATACCCGGTCAGGTTCCCAGCGAAAGGAAAGACCGAATGTCTTATTTAACAATCCGATATTTCTTTATTTTTCTTTCGTTTTTTTTTATTCTTGTCTTATGAATATTTCAGTTCGCATGATAACTTCAAATATGATCAATGATCATTAAAATTAGGGACAATTGACCAACAAAAAATTCAAAAGATATATAGTTTACTCCATTGAACGTGATGCAGAGTTTACTGTATTTAATATTTTCATTTCATTAGTGTTCAGAGCAAATACACGATACCCAATATTTGAAGGATTTTATATCTATTGTTTCGTTGAATTATATGTAATAAGAATCTACAATTTATAAAAATTCATACCCAACGCGACTCGAAAGAATTACAAAAAATTGATGCGTAAAAATATACATAAACATGTATATGCAGCTAACAAACCAAAAGGATTATCTTCCTCACCCTCGCCGATGATGTGAATGATTTACAATGTCGCTGCAATATTTAAGTCTGTTAAAGCTACTACTCGAATATTACTCATATTAACTATAATTGTTTAAACTAGTTTAACTGGAATTTTTGTCACTTCGCCTGGAGAAAGTAAATTACGAGTAATGTTCAAGCAACGTTTCTTGCATCAAAAGGTAATTCATCATTTGGAGCCGTACTCAACTACCCACAAATCGCCGATCGGTCCATTAGCCCGTCAAGACACGATTCCACAAATTCAATGTAAATAAATTGAATTGAATGCCAAAGATAATGATACTAAAGTACCGTGAAAAATTATGTAACAAATGAAAAATGTCTGAAAAATGTTTCTGCCCGACCTCTTTCGCTGGTGGTTGGTTTGCGCGTTATTCTCACTTGCGTGTATAGGTACGGGATCTCGTTTCCAAATTCGCGAAGCTCCACTTGGGATTCTCGTGTGCCTAGCGCACTATCTCGTTCGCACATGCACTTTCACTGCCCACCTGATCCGACACTCTCTTTCGCTTTATTCCTCTTCTGCATGAGCTTCACACGTTTTTTTCCCATGAACATATACGTCACTCTTCACGCGTGCCCAGCCAACCGCTACACCGCCACCGTACTGCATGCCGTGCGGATCACAAGAGACTGCGGCGGGCTGGGGACGGTATTCCGCGTGAATCCAAATCACGCCGTAGCCAAAATCCGTGTCGCACGCACTCAACTTCACCTTCACGTCAGCTTCGTTCGGCACTGCACGCGCGTCGATAACTTTCACGGTGCTTTTTCGCCGCTAACCACTTCAACTCCCGTTTGAAACTCTAGTAGTTCTTCGCGTAGATGTTGACACTATCGTGGTAGTTGTATGTCAACGCGCGCCGCTTTTTCACCACAAATTCGCGCCGCTAATTCTAATCAGAAACACACATCCACAATATGCGATCGAATCGATCGTTGCATGGTTTGATTATAGAGGAAAAAACAAATGAGAAAATTCCTTTTTGGGATTTGCTACCACCGAAGAAATTTCGCTCGGGTCGTGTGTCACTTTGATATGGGTAAATTCGCGTCCGCCTTCCACACTCACCGATTTGAGATAAATTCACTTATTTTAATATTCGGCGAGATATGCGATTGCACGTTTTTCCGTTTTTATTTGGGTTTGATACATACAAAAGTTTTCTTTTTTCTTTACTTGACTCCGCTTGCATCGTTGAACCATGTAGATGGAATCTCAGTTTCTTCGTAACGCATCGCTTGTGTTTTTACGGTGCGAACCCACAGTACAACTCATAAAGTTATCTTCAAAAAGAGGTAGGGAAAAATGTCGCAAATTTGAACCGGACAGCTACGACGTGTTCGTGATGACCTTTCATATCAAACTTTTCGATCCGTCCAAAGCTCCGCATAATTTCTGTATCGCACCGGTGAATCGAAATCAGCTGCTAGCTCAGCCGAGTTAGGTTGCATTCGGTAATGCAATACATGGATGGGATGCACTAAATCAGTGTTCTCATGTCAGAAATTTCAATTTGTAGATTTGCGTAATCAAGTTAATTAAAAAAACAATAATAGATTGAAAGTTTAATTCATAATAAAAGATAAATATTATAAAGAATATCAATGCAAAGAAAAATTTTACGTTTAATATATAAAAAAAAACAATATAAATTTATATTTATAATCAAAATTTAAATTTTTTCTTTCTAAACTTTATAATTTACAAAAATTTAAATTTGGGTAACCAAATTTTTCAAATCTGTAATTGATGCGATTTTCGGGCAGTTGGCTTAGGTGACTGCTCGATTACTCCAAAACGCATGTGGTAGAAACAAATTTTCGTTCTTTTGGGTGATTTTATACTTTGCCTGAGCTCCGGTACGTGTATTCCTAGGACTCTCCTTTTTCTGCAGGCTCCTTAAACTTTCCTCTATCTACGCCAATCTATCAGAGTGGCTATTCATTTGTAGTGCGTCGTTAACTTCCAATTTTTCCTGAACTTCATTTATGCTGTCGATGGCGTCGGCCATAAGGTTTATGCTGTGATGATTCTATCAGCTGCCTTTATTAACTCCACCATATCTAGCTGTGTGGTACCGCTGAGTACCACCCGTACTTGTGCTAGCAAACGGCGTAATCACAGCGTTCTGACTGCGTCTTCTGAGAGTTGATTCCCGGCTATTGTTGACATCTGACGGAACAATTGCGATGGCTTGCCATCTCCCAACTCGAGTTCCGTCAGCACGCGATTAAGCTTGACTTCTGGTGTGTCGTCGAAGTGAGGGATAAGATGTTTCTTCATTGCGTCGTGTTTATTTACATTTGGGGGTTTCATACTAAATCTGCAATGTGTTCCAAACTGGCGCAGTCGACAGAACTTATAATCGCATTAAACTTGCTTGCGTCCGAAGTTGTTCTATACGTTACAAATTGTAGGTGCGTTTGTGCGAACCACAGCAATGGACGTCGCCGCCAAAACGGCGGGAGCTTAAATTTCTGCATTGCTTCGACACGCGGTAGCGTGAATTCTTGCTTGGGATGAAAAGTTTTGTCGCACGACTTTTTCGTCTTGGACATTTCATAGACGAAAGAAGAGCATGAAACGTGGAAAGAAGAGTATGAAAGGAACAATCGAAAATAAATTTAGTCAGATTAAAGGGAAACCATTTGTAGCGAAAAACTATCCGATAACAAAAGATGGCAGACAACAGTAAGAAAAATCTTTATTAAAAATGTATCCTGTGTGATGCTTCTCTTCTCGAACTCTAACAAGTAGTGAGTGAAAAAATTCTCTTCTTTGACATTTTAATTTTACTCCCTCGGTAAGAGTTCTAACTATTCGCACTCCACAATCTCATATTGTACGGCGAAAAAGTGTTAAAACGTAGATTTTCTATTTACTTTCCTATTTAATAGCCTGGCGGATGATGCCGACCGCCTAATAAATGTGGTAGCCGCCATTCCGCTTCCGGTTGTAGTTATTAGCATTTAATCTTGTAGAAACATTGCTAACAACTACGCATGCTTACTTGAATTCTCGTATCTCTCTTTTATCATCGAATCAGGTAAACATCTTATGCTTAGGCTTAACAAAACATCAGGTAACGTTGTATGACCAATTCTTGTTGAATTTGGTTAACATATTTTAAAAAATCGCGAATAATTCGTTCCTCACACCAATTGGAATTATTCTCTAAAATTTCTGCAGTTAAATGTAATTTCAAGCGCAAATGAATTTTAAAATAGTTTGTGTGACTTTAATCCGTTTATTTCCTTGAAAACGACGTAATAAGCAACCTGTAACCCCACGCTTTCTAGAAAATAAATTTCTGGTTATTTTCTCGCTTGACTAATGTTTAGATGATAAATCGTCTCTGATATGTTGAAAAATTTTCACACATATAAAACCCGCCGTGCAGCTTTAAGTAAACTTCCTGCTTTGTTCGGTGGTAAGTTCACTATTAGGCCTGATTATGGGAAGATCTGAGCATTCCGGACGACCTTTCAAGTGCTCCATAACGTTTGCTGTTATGATCCTGTGATAAACGGAGCAATAAAATTGTAGACAATCTCTGGGTCTCAGTTCGTAAATCATCCCAACCGTAGCAATGATTTACGAGGAGCATTTCTGTTTTATGTTCAAAATCACGCGGAACTTCTCAAAGTTTATTTTGTTAAATTTCAACTTCGTTCTCTCCTAATACTTTAGATACCTTCTGTAAGATTGAAAATTTTGATAACAAGTTATTATTTCATTGCAGGTTGCATTAAATCAAGTCACGGTATTTTACGCGCGGTTTAGTCAACGATAAAAAGATACTTGGCCGGGTCCCGGTGAAAGAATGAGAACCCCGTAAAGGCAGGTAAGTGTGTCCAAGTGCAATTATTGCTTTCAGATGGAAACGAATAAATTTTTCAAAGGAAGACTTCAGTCACAGATTTCCGGCACCAACTTCAACTTGAAAGTTTTTGTTGTTTGACGATGATTGACAATGATTTAACGATTTTTTTGCTGCTGTTAATGTTCTTGATAAAAAGACATGCATGCTTCGATAATTTTATCATTCCCACGTCGAGAGAGGCTCGACGCCGTGTACATGTGTATTGGGTTGTAAAACGACAATTTGATAAAATACATGGGAAATACCAAATTTCAGTGCAGATTGGCGCTGACTCAGAAGATAGTTCTAAGAAGTTTCATTACGTAATGATTTCGGTAGAAAGTCGTTGAGGCCACACTCTTATAATTTAGTAGCTGACTGCAATTATATTTGATGAGTTTACTCAAAGTTTTTATTGCCGAGACTGCACGGACTTCAGACAGAAGCGCGAAAACTACAAAGATAAATTATAAATTACTAGAAAAAATTAACAACCAAAAGACCGCTTCAACAGCTTTACAACCACTCGCCGGTGGTGCTATCTCAATCACACATCACACGGCCAAGAGTGTCCTCGAGCTCTGCAGCTTCAAAGTACCATTTCTCAAAGTGATCTCTGAGCCACCCATTCATAATTTATTGTTCTTGATTTATTGCTCGACTATTGCACCTCAAGTGTTTGTCCGTAAGTATGATCCGCGTACTTAGCCCGCCAAAGTGGTCTACTCGAAATTGGGAGGTACGAGTGTGGCGGTCAGTCGGAGCTTTTTTTAAGCGTCTGGCCAGGTCCGTCTAGCGCTGGAGGGACCGTGTTTCACCTGCTGTAAATCACTTAAGACGGTGTTTACGTAGATCCAAGATTGGATTTCTCGGTAAAGAGTCCGCCAAGCGTGAATGATTGGCCGACATCTAGTCGGATATTTAAATTTCAAGTAAGCACTTGTTTGTACTTTGCGCACATTAACCATTTGGACAGAATAGCGACTTGGAATGTTTTGTGGTATTTCGCTCAAACGACTGCCTCACAGGCGTCTTAATGTTAATGCAAAAATGCTGTTGTATGAGCTCATGTGATTTTGAATTCAATCGAGTGTGAAGTCAACAATGCCGCAATGCTACTGAGATAGTAATTATAAATTCAAGAGATTGCAATTTTATTGTGGGAGGATTACGCCTGTGGTGCTTATGCATGTATAATGTGAATTAAATTAAATAAAGTGCTAATGCAAACTATGCGTGTGACTCGGATGTATAGTAATATCTGAAATCGTGTGAAAAAATATTTGAATCTAGTCATAGCAGCTGTTTGAATAGCTTGGCTCGCGAAGAATTTCAGTTTCATTTGTACTGGGAATTTTGTGGCGTGATTGGATATAATTCTACATCTGAAGGATAAAAGGGGTTTCAAATTAAATATTTAAAACAGAGAAATCAGATTTTAATAACCGGAGTTTCACCCTTGGTTTGTAAAGGTATTTCCCGTATCCGTCGCCTGGAAAATTGGGTATTTTTAGTCCAACCATTTTTCATCGTCGAAAAATTTTAAAAAATTAAATAAAACAATCTTGTACTTAAAATCTTCATTAAAATGCTAATCATAGAACTTCGGAAATGTTTATTATTGGAGATATTTGTTGATCTTCCCAAGAAATTACTACTTAGTGAAAAATTGAGCCAACCAAAATTGTAGAAAATTTTAGAATAAAGCTTCCTTATGCAGATTTCAGGTAAAAATACCGCATTTCGTTTATTTGATATTAAATGCTTAAGTCTGGGCAGCTGAAATTGGGAATATACCGTATATAATATATTTAGAAATTTTTATTTAAAAACAATTTCTTCGTGACAAATTAAATCATTTTGTGCTTATATTTATTAAGCTTAGTGAAAAAACTGTTTTATTCTACGCAAGATAAACAGTAAGTAAGACCATGTTCTTCACGCACAGTTTTTTGACATTTAGCACAACAGTACGAGTACTGTGCTTTCCAGTCTTTGTCAGATGGACAATAGTAGCACCATTTCTTTTTGTCTGATTTGGCAGTTCCTAGCCTAAGATTACTCGTCTCATTCAAAGACAATATCTTTTTCAGACCATAAACCAAAAATTTGTTTAACCCAGGCTTCTTTGTGCGATCCTCTAAATGCGGCCTGATACGGGAAAAGTCCTGTTCTTCTTGAAAATCCTGTCGATTTTCCTTCTCATTTTTAGGCATAAAATTATGAAGAATACATGCATTTACACAGCCTTGATCTGATATGCCTAAAAAAGTGCATTGGCTAGCAGCTGCTTATACGGATGGTGGAATAATATCCATACATCTGTACCGAATTTATGTTTATTGTAAAAGGCAATAATTTACGGCTTTCCAGTCCCTTCGGAAGTTTTCCGCTTTTGTGCATTGAAGATAATATGCTGACTTTATTTTTCTTTGGGCACTAAAATATTTTGTCCGTCGTAACCATATTTTGCACTGCACACCATAATATTTTTAGGTCTTTCTTAAAAAATTCTTCACAAAGACCTACTAGTTTTGCGAACGTCCGTCCGTCCGTGCTTCATAGCACGTTTCCTCAGAAACTAAAGAAGCTAGGAAGCTGAAACTTTGTGAAAAGGTCAGAAATGGTAATCTCTCAAAAGTTTAGACGTCTTACCAAACATTTCAAAAAATTTTAAGGGGGGTCTCCCTAGTAATGAAATAGCCCTTAAAACAAACGATAAACTGGAATGATATGTAACAGATAAAAAAATGTCAAAAAACAAGGAAAAATATTAATTATTTACTTACTCTCTTCTTTTTCTGTGGATCTCCGAGCGCTCGGCGAAGGACACAAAACAAGTTGGGTAAACAGACCTACGCTCATGTCAGAAGGGTTTTGTATTCAATTTACAAAATGCAGTCACCAGACCGAATCAAATCAAGAAACATGTCAAAGACGATTTTATTGGAGAAAATATGAAATACGAAGATCATACTATTATTAACAAAGTTGAACGAATTTCGACTTCTGAGGTTTTTAGTATTGTTATACTCATAAATATCTCCCTTGATAATTATTTCAGATGTCCATCCGCGACGGAGGAAACACATTTTTCATGTATTTCCCCCCTGTGCCCCCACTGAAGCAAAACGGACAGTTTAACAACTGTTTTGAAAAGCTCCCATGAAAACTTTTATTTCATACTCATATCGGCTACATTTGATGAATTTTTTTCAGGGGCCACTCTCCTGTACTGTTATCATCGATTACTGGCCAATTTTTTCGAATCCTAGAATGGTTACAAAACCCTTTTGCTAGTAGCTCTCTCCCACCTCCTTGACTTGTTTCACTTATGAGCATTAATTGTAGGTACTCATCTTCAGTCATTCATTAAATTGAATCAAGTGTTCAAAGCATGCACCTTAAACGTTGAAGTTGGGAAAAAATAACTCAAAATTATTCAATCTTCGCATTTAAAACAGCCACTATTTTGTTTTAAGATTACTGATACCACTAGCAGAACCGATTCTCAAAGATATTCATGACACCTATCATTCCTGAAATTTTCATGCAAATTCTAGCAAAACTGTAGTATCTGAGTCGGTAAAAAGCGCATGTTGTTCCATAGCCATATGTTGCCATAGTAATAAATGCAGCGCATATTGTTCCATAGTAATAAAGGAAATTTCAAACCGCTATAACATCGCTAAATATGATTCAATCTTTATGAAACTTTAAGGATAGATCAATCTTATAAATAAACATCCACCTACTGAATTTCATTGAATTTAAGGGTACAGTTAAGATTTTATTCAAGAAAACATAAAATCGATAAACTATACTATTACTAACAAAGTTGAGTGAATTGCGACTTCTCAGGTATTTGTTGTTGTTGTACTCACCAAGGCCGACATTCCTGATTTTTTTCAGATTTTTTGGATCACAGGTGTCCAATCACGAGGGGGGGACACAAATTTTTTGTGTATTTCCCCTCCCTGTGCGCCCCTCGAAGCAAATTTTGCTAAACTTAGACCTGTTTTGAAAAGTTCTCATCAAGACCTTTCATTTGATACCCATATCGGCTACCTTCAATGAAATTTTTTTTCGGGGGGTCATTCTCCTATATGGGGAGACCCCCCTTAAATACCTTAAAAAAATTTTTTTGTAGTTGAACTTTGAAGAGATCACCACTTACACCTACACACAAAATTTGATTTTTCTAGCTTAAGTAGTTTCCGAGAAAAACTGCTGTGACACACGGACGGACGGACGGACGGACGGACAGACGGACAGACTGGTCGCGAAACTAGTAGGGTTTTGTAAAATTATTTTACAAAACCCTAAAAAAAGAGGTGGGGTCGCTGAAAATTTAATTTATTTCAAGTTAAAACTCATTTATTATAGATAAGCGCCACGTCATCCTAATATTTAATCCGCCCGTGTATTTTCATTCATTACAGCCTTAGTCTATCTCGATAATTTCATCTATTATTTCTTCGGCATAAGTTATTCAATAATTCCGTTTGTTGTTAAATTAAAACCCACTAAGCAATTTTAGCTGACACTTGTATTAAAGGCAGATAACGGAATCGGAGATAACGGAATCCACTCTTCTATCGTACGAAGATGGCTTATCACCTCACTTATTGCAAAAAAACCCTTTCTTGATGCAAACTTCTGACTTCCACATAAAAATTCACAAGTCCTATCTTCACTGTATGATCGTAAGGTGATCTACTCAATCACTTTGCACAAGTCACACGATTTAATGGTCATTTTTGGTTTTTTTCTCCACTTCTCGTACTCATTAATAAATTTTTCTTCCATACAACAAACCTAGTAAAAAAGCTTTCTGTGTTTTTCCACTCTCAAAATTCAACTTTTTTAAATTTATTTAATTAATTCACCAAACTTCCATATTCGACTTCCAAACAACTTTCATTCACCAAATTTCCACAAAAAATTTTCCCCTAAACCGCAAAAGAATTCCACTCTCCTTCATAACCCAAATACTAACTGCCTTTTTTTCCAGCATTTCACACCCAAAAAATACAACCCCGCAATCATTTCATTCCTAATTACCGCTGCCGCATCTAGGTAATGTAATCGAAGTTCAATACACTTCGATTGCACTACCCACGCATTTTTTTCGTATCGACAACCGCAGCAATTTCCATTTAGCATATATGGTAATTTGCAAAACCATGAAGCATTTGATTAGATGCAAATTGTCATATATATACGGAAACAATTGCTTTTGTCGATAATCCAAAAAGAGTGCTTTCCTGCACTCAGGGAACTTGAACCCAGGGTCCCAGCGGACCCTCGGTCGAGAATCTACAACGCTACCAGCGGAGTCACCTTCTGTTGATTTCACATTCATTGCATTATCAACTTCAACTATGCTACTTTCTTAGTGAGCATTGAGATGAAATTTGTTAGTAGGGAAACGTGAATGAATTTTTGATAGTATGAAAAATAAAATTTGTTAGTGGGAACTAATGAATAAAATTAGTTAGTATGAAGGAAGGAATTAATGTTTGTTAGGGAAAATGTATCGAATGAAATTTAGTGGGAAAATTAAAAATTATTATTATATTACTATTATTATTATTTTATAATTTAAAATAAGGGAAAAGGGTAGGATTGAGATGATGGGGAAATAAAAATCATAGGGAAATTGTTAAATGTTAATAAAAATAAATAAATTTACAGAAGAAAAGGTATAAGTGCCCAAAGGAAGGTGGAATTTTTACGGCGGCAATTTGAAGTTGCGAATGGGAGAATGCCGGTACGCCGGAATTCGCAACAGGGTCTAGGAGGAATGTAAGTTGTTGTTGATAAATAATTACTTTTACTAATTCCAAACTGACGAAGATAAAAAACACGTTCACTTTGATGGCGTATGAAGGAATGAGTTTATAATTATTAACATTTGAACTTAAATACAAAATATTTTCATGACTAAAAATGCATACAACAAAGTCAATGCCCATTTAAATAATAATTTTCTTATGCTAATAATTGAAAACTTGAATAAAATGCTTACAATATAATGCTTATAATTGGAGTCAATAAAACATAAATGAAAATACATATCCTACAAGAACCACAGCAAAGGTCAATGTCTATTGAGAGTGTTAACATTTTTTTGCTTACAAGCTCAGGTAGGCAAATTTATGGCTGAAAGTGGGTCAATTATATTTTAAGATTGATAGGAGGAGTAACCGGGTGACTGGACATTGACTACTTTTGAGAACTCTGTTCAATTGTTGACTAAGGAGGCAAAACGTACCCCCGCGCGATTGCATGCATTTGAGCCGAAAAATCGAAAAAAACGCAGGGGTAGGTTTTTATGAGTGAAAGGGCAACAAATACCTCAGAAATCAGAATCGTAGCCTTAAAATTTTGTAATTATATAGACTGATAAAAGCTCTTTATGCTCACAAAATTTTAGGGAGATCGGATCATAATCAAGTTAGTTATAACCATTTCAATTGTATGTAACTACACCAACAATAATACGTGTTGATGGTTGATAAATATTTCAAATTGACCTGGGCACTTTTATTTTCTTTCAATCTTCATGATAGTTTAAGAAATAGTGTTTAATTTAAATATGTTCAATTGACCGAGCATTCAGAAAAATTGTTTAGCTTAATGGCGGCTGCAATGTGCTTTATGTCGGCTGCAATGTCCTTGTGAAAGAAACTCTGCATCTTCTCCATAAATTTGAATGAGTATCGCCTGAATAATTCAAGTCATCGATTCACGCTACTAGAAAACTTGTTTGGTTACAAAGACCTTCTTGTAGTAGATCTCTGCTGCTTTCTCAACTTATTTTAAATTGCTTCAGAATTTGACGCTTTTTTTCATAGCATACCCACCATTGATAAATTAAATTTGTGCTTAAAAAGCTTCACTGGACTAAACTAATTGTCGCATGTAATATTTCTATGTGTGTTCTGAATTGGTTCTCTTAATTTGCGTACAATATCCGATCAACTCGCTCTCGATGCCTTTTCCAGTGTATGGTATAGGATTATATACTTAAAAAGTTTTGGCGTCGTTCAGAGAAACTACTTTAATTCCATACCTCGCCTAACAATTGTTCATCAATGGTCAAAAAATGACTCGGACTGTCATTGTTTTGGCAGTTTTTTTTTATAAAAATGCTCCAAGTTTCACAACCAAATCTTTTATTATTGAATCAAAGACGACCACCAATAAATTTAAAACGTCTTTGAGATATCGCCGCTTTGTGCAGCGATAAGCAAAAATTCACCTGACCAGATCTCCAATAAATTTACCCGGTTGTTGTTTTGCACGACGCTAAAGTACAAAGCGCCTAAGAATGCCTTTAATTTATTGAGTTTTACGTTTTAAAACGACGCACAATCTCAGCGCTAGAATACATCAAAACGATATGCAAAATATCTGAAGTAAATAATGTGCTGCCAAATTCTAATAGTATTTATACAGATGCGGCTTTACCAATGACGTTTGGTAAAATAACGGACCTAGAGCTTCGACGGCTGCAGCTTTCTGGTGGTCTTTGTGTTTGTCTTTGCCGTAAGCGAATTTTCGACGTCCATTTCATTTCGTCGTTTAAGGTTCATCATTATTCTTTTTCTTCTTATCTTCTTCGTAGTACTACAGCCCCTATCGGGCCTACACTTCCTGCAGATAGTGCCTTCAACTGTCTCGGTCCATTGACCGCGTCCTCCAATTTCGAAATTCGAACAGCGATGAACTATCTTCCTTGACCGGGTCAGATCATTTCCTCGGTTTTCCCACTGGTCTCCCAACGTCTTCCAACGAATACCTTTTTAGGTATCCGTTGTTCGTCCAGACGATTTGTGCCCAGCCCATTATAGCTTCCCCAGTCTTACAATCGTTGAGACCCTCGGCTCGTCAAAAATTCCATATAGCTCATGGTTGTATCGAATTCGCCATTGGTTCCCGTCTAGCTTCCCTCCGAATATTTACCTTAGAACCCGACACTAAAAGGCGTTCAATATATTTGCGGGCGCATGGGTTAGGATCCATATATCGCACCCATAGCATAACACAGGTTCTATCACAGATTTCTATACTTGGAGCGGAGTATTTCGTCTCTTTCATGACCGGTTCTTTAGCGCCCAAATATACAAATTTACTGACATTTTGATACTGTATTGGCCAAGTGTGATATTTTGTGTATCTTGTATAATGATGTACCTCGTGTATCGACAGGTAGCTTCCTTATGACGTATTTTAGAGGCAAATTGAATAGCAACGGGGCCAGCCCATCTCCCTGCTTTATTCCGATATTTGTGTTAAAGGCATCGGTGAGTTGGTTATTGATGCGGACTTGAGAGGCCGTCGACATCATTGTCATTTTGGTAAGATGGACCAGTTTGGCAGGGATGCCAAAGCAAAGCATTATTTGATCAATACTGTCGTATGCTTGCTTAAAGCCCATGAAAATTTGTTGTACGTTTATGTTGAACTCCCAACATTTTTTAAGTACCTACTTGACTGTGAATAATTTGTCTACCGTTGATCTAGCTGCTTTAAAACCACCTTGATACTCCCGAAAAACATAATACTGTTGGTAATCACATCTTTGAAAATATATTGTATGCGATACAAAGCAGTGATATGCCTCTATAATTTGCGTACTCTAGCTTGTCACCTTTTTTGTAAATAGGGAATATAATTTATTGGCTCCGCTCGTTCAGCATATGTTCTTGTTGCCAAATGTGGTGGATGTCCTTGTGAATAGCTTTATGAACAATGCTGCAACCATATTTGATGAGCTCCACTAGAATCTCATCGATGCCCGGCCCTTTTCTTTTGGGCTTTGATAGTAGAGCCAAGTTCATCCAGAGTTGGTGGGACCAATGGAAGCTCGCTGGAAACATCTATGAGCTCCGATGTTCTGGAGCTGTGCAATATAATGCCCATCTTTCCTTAATCTTGATTCCATCAGCGATGATGTTGGCGATGTCATCACAACAGGAGTGCTTTTGGGCTGATAACCCTTTTCAGGCTTTTCGCTACTTTGTACGCTTGTCTTGTGTTGTTCCTCAGTAGGCTTACATCGATACTTCTCAATTGGTCATCATAGTATTTATTTAGTTCAAATTATTTTATTCAATTCTCTTCTGAGATTTTCATAGTGTTCTCTCTTCGTCCTGGTTTTCCTACCTACCTGATTGTTTTTGTCTGACGCATTCTGGCACTAATCATCGAACTAATCATTTCTTTTGCACCGGGTTTGATGTCCGGTTGTGTGTTCTGTCACGGTCTTAATAACCGCTTTCACTTACATTCAGAGCTCGTTGCTTATCTTTAGCGATGTGTCTGATTGATTATTGGCCACAGACACTGTTTGGAGCCTTTCGATGTCAAATTTTACCAAAGCGTTGGTCTAGGATGAAAACGCCTTTTGACATACGACATCGATATGTTAATTTGATCAAGCAATGATCTGAGTTACAATTGGCTCCTCGGTATGTGCGAACGTCAAGTATCGAGGTCCAACGTTGTTGGATCAGAACATGGTCAATCTGGTTTTGTGTGTTACTATCTGGTGATACACAGGTAATTTGATATGTGCGATGATGGGGAAAGCAAGTTGAAAGCATGAATAGATTTCTGCTACATGCAAAGTTTGTTTCATGTCATCACAACAAGAGTGCTTTTGGGCTGATAACCCTTTTCAGGCTTTTCGCTACTTTGTACGCTTGTCTTGTGTTGTTCCTCAGTAGGCTTACATCGATACTTCTCAATTGGTCATCATAGTATTTATTTAGTTCAAATTATTTTATTCAATTCTCTTCTGAGATTTTCATAGTGTTCTCTCTTCGTCCTGGTTTTCCTACCTACCTGATTGTTTTTGTCTGACGCATTCTGGCACTAATCATCGAACTAATCATTTCTTTTGCACCGGGTTTGATGTCCGGTTGTGTGTTCTGTCACGGTCTTAATAACCGCTTTCACTTACATTCAGAGCTCGTTGCTTATCTTTAGCGATGCGTCTGATTGATTATTGGCCACAGACGCTGTTTGGAGCCTTTCGATGTCAAATTTTACCAAAGCGTTGGTCTAGGATGAAAACGCCTTTTGACATACGACATCGATATGTTAATTTGATCAAGCAATGATCTGAGTTACAATTGGCTCCTCGGTATGTGCGAACGTCAAGTATCGAGGTCCAACGTTGTTGGATCAGAACATGGTCAATCTGGTTTTGTGTGTTACTATCTGGTGATACACAGGTAATTTGATGTGTGCGATGATGGGGAAAGCAAGTTGAAAGCATGAATAGATTTCTGCTACATGCAAAGTTTGTTTCATCGTGGAGGCTATATCCTCCAGTCGTTCCCCGATGAGATACCTAATTGCCTGCCTTACTGTTTAAATCACGCAAATTATTTTTGTGTTGTTTGTAGGCAATTAGTAGACTAGTCTTTCTAGGTGATTGTAGAACATTTCCTTCGTTTCTTCATCCTTATCTTCGGTCGGGCGTGAACATTTATCAGCCAGATTTTGAAGAATT
Organism: Odontomyia ornata; assembly: GCA_963969285.1. NCBI lineage: Eukaryota > Metazoa > Arthropoda > Insecta > Diptera > Stratiomyidae > Odontomyia > Odontomyia ornata. The sequence goes on along the minus strand of OZ017738.1, from coordinate 18,725,839 downwards.
TCGCTATTATACACACAACCGTTCATTAACTGCCTTAAAATCAATAACGTGTGATTTGAACTCCCTATCCTTAATGTAGGTCACTTCGAACTCTCGTTTTCAGTAGACTTCGCACTTTTGAACATTGTATGCAATCGCATGTCTTGAATATCATTTCCAATCCAGTTTCCATTTGCGAGGTCGTTGCCGTCAGTGCAATTAAGTCTGAGGGCCTTCTACAGGTTCTGAAACATTGCACGGTTTCCCAGAGACGGGGAGCTATCCCGTCGCTTAACCTCCATTCCGGTGGTATGGGTATTTCTTCGATTCCGTTATCAGGTGCGAAAGACTCGCCTCCGCGCTGTTACTCCCAACCAATGAGGTGTAAGTAGGATTTAGTAGCAGGATTGTAGATGTATTTACAGCTATTAGCATTTCTCGACATTTAATGTTCCATTATTGAGGAATCAGTAAACCAAATGTGCGACCCCGAGAGCATTTACTACCATATAATTGGGGGGTTTGGGATGAGAAATCATGGAAGCTGTGCGTTGGAGAAACAAGGGGTTCCCCCCTCCTTTCTCAAACGGGCTTGGGACAGTACACGGTGGAGCTCAGTGAAGCCTCAACTTGTCGCGAAGTCTATAAGCCGTTGTCCATTGGTGCTGGTCTCTGCATAGAGACTATATCCACCGGTTGCTCCTCCATGTGCCATTTCTTGGTCGATTTTTGCATCGAAGCTACCCAGAATAATTTTAATGTCCTTTGCCGGCAATGCATCGACAGTGTGTTCCAGTGTTTTGTAAAATTCGTCCTTGATTGCCTCTTCTTTGCCTTCTGTGGGCGCGTGACGGTTGACCAGCCAGACATTAAAGAATTTTGTCTTGATGCGAATCGCATACAGCTTTTCGTTAAGGGGCTTGAAGTCAGTGATAATTTGTTTAAATGCGCTGTCAACAATGAAAGTCGGTCCGAACTCATGGCTTCCTTGCAGTTTTTCGCCTTTAAACACGATGTGCGTTCGTGTGTCAAATATGTCTACACCGTGCCATCTGGTTACTGGCACTGCGGGGGTGTTAATTTGGTATTTCTTTATTTTATCCAGAAGTTGTCACAGTGTACCTGGTCTGTTCAATGATCTAACATTTCAAGTTCCAAAAAATGATCCGTTATACGCTGCGAAAGACGTTGCCGTTTATCCAATCCGATTCGAGGATTTTATCCTGGTTCCATGACAAGTAAATATTAAGTGGGGTGTTGTCAGCGCTTTGACTTAGTCGGTTTTGGCCCACGAGTGGTATTTTATTTCCCACACACCTGCCGGCTAGCCGGTTAGGGCACTCTCTATCTGCTACCTGAGGACGTGTGCGATGGGGGACCGAAAGCCCCACACGGAGATTTGCGAGTCAGGATCACTAATAAGGCGCATTGCAACCTGCTGGGGACATAATATGCTTTCTTTGAATAGAGGTATATTTACTCTGATCAACAATTTATTCACTTGCATTTCGCAACATGTATCTCGGGTAACAGATTGATGGGTTTAAGAAGAAATATTGAAAGATATGATCATTCTCCTCTAGAATTTCTCTCCTTCACTGCATAAGCGGCACCTTGCCGTCAGGTTGTGGCGGTGACCACTACAGATGAATAGGAGCAGCGTCTAGTTAAGCTGAAATCCACCATCAGTTTTCCTTTTCCTCGTGAAAAGAACCACCGTTGCGGTAGATTACACCGATTCACTGATAGTCCGATGTCTTATCATCACTGGTGCAATCTTTCTAGAGCTTTTCGCATTTATCTGCATAGAGCATTTAGCTTGCTTGTGGTAACTAGGACTATAAATAAAACGTAAATTGTTTGCCTGCCTTGCCAGAAACGATAATAATAACGCAGTTTACTATTGTAGAAATCATTATTTGTTGCTTAGCCACGTCGTTTTTATAGTTTTGAGCTTGGGTGATACAGATAACTCTAGGATTGGGTTAGTCAGTTCCAGGTGAAACGATGACGTTAATTTTATGAAGAAATAAATAAAGGAGTAATCCTGTACCGCTTAACCCCTATTTAAAATCTGCGACCTATTTTTTATCGTTCTTTGTAATACCACATAGTTGTTTCTAAAAGCAATAAGAACAAGTTGGGTACACAGACCTACGTTCATGTCAGAAGGATTTTGTACCCGACTCTCCGAAATGTAGTCACCAGCAACGTTTAAAGTCAAGAAACATGTCAAAGAGATGTCCACATTTAAAAGAAAATCCACTATCTCTCTATTTTCAACGGTCGCCATTTTATTGCAAACTAACAAAACTCACTCAAATCATGAATTCCCAGGAATATTTATGTTATTGATCTTTTTTGAATATGTCAAGAAGATCAAATCAAAACTGCAGTGACTGATTCGATGGAAATTCCATAAAATACCAAAATCATGTGTTATTGTACTAGGAGAAATTTCAAATGGATATAACTTCTGTGAATCTGGTTGGATTTTCATCAAGCTTGCAGAGTATAAGGATCTTTTATAAGGCTACTCAAATATTGGATTAAGTTTATAGGTATGCATACGATTTTACGGGAGAAAATGTGAAATTCGAAGATTATACTATTATTAACAAAGTAGAGCGACTTTTGACTTCTAAGGCATTTGTTGTTGTTGTACTCATAAACACCTACCTCAATAAAAGCACACACATTTTTCGTGTATTTCTGTGCGCCCTATGAAGAAAACAATGCCAGTTTAAGGCCTGTTTTGAAAAATTCTCATCAGGATCTTTCATTTGATACTTATATCGGCGATGAAATTTTTCATTTTGGGGGGCCACGCCCCTATATGGGGAGACCTCCTTCAATAGCTCATCAATTTTGTTTTGTAGTTGAACTTCGAAGACGGCAACACTTTACACATACAAAATTTGATGTTTCTAGCTTAAGTAGTTTGCGAGAAACATTGCTATGACACACGGACGGACGGACAGAAAGGCCGTGATTTTAGTAGGGTTTTGTAAAATTATTTTACAAAACGCTAATAATGCTTAAAATGTCACCGTTATGTGATTCTCTGGCATTTCGTTTATGAGGCGATTTCTCGGCGCACTTTTGCTTCCACTACATGAGATAATATAGTTAGCAGAGAGATGGCAAAAGATCGTTGAAGAAAATGAGGAAGACCACGCATAAGTGTTTGTTGTTTATGATGGGATTGGGCGAAAATAACAATAGATTAAATTGGTATACTTAGATTTATTTATAACCTAGTTAGCACTGAAAAACAGTTGACGCAAGAGTGAGTATTATTCGACCGAACAGAATGACATTATCAAGGCATTGACAGTAGCTCCAACTAGTGAGCTAATTAGATAACTATGACAATTTACATTGTTTGGCTTATACTAGTTCTAACACCTGCCCTTAAACTAAACAATCTGTAATCCAAGATTTATTTCACAATTAAAATGTTTATCTTTACTTAAACATTTAGTTAGGACATCTGCTGGCATATTTTCAGTAGATAAGTATTTTAACATTATAATTTTATTTTCTACAATTCGTCGTACAAAATGATGTTTAATATCAATGTGTTTACTACGGCTATGATTAACATGACTTTTACATTGAACAAAGTCACTGATAAATGTTTACCTAAACATTCATAAAGAAAGCTTCTAAGAAATTTAGCCTCCTTTGGTCCTTCACACAATGCCATATATTCAGCTTTGGTGCTTGATAGGGCCACAGTTCTTTGTTTTCGGCTTTCCCATGACACTGCTGAATTTCCCAATTTAAATACATAACCAGTATATGAGCGACGGTCTAGCTGATTAGAAGCCCAATCCGTATCTACATATCCTGTAACACTCAATGAGGATTTTTCATATACTATGTTATAATTAATAGTCCCTTCTAAATATCGTATTACACGTTTGGTTGCTTTCCAGTGTGTATCAGAATGACAAGTATTAAATTGGCTGAGTAGGCTTGCTGCATGCATAATATCTGGTCTAGTACAAACGGCTATGTACCTAATACATCCCACCAGACTTCTATACTTGGAATCCGTATCAGTTTGGTCTCCTTTCTCAAGCTTTATGCCACATTCCAGAGGTGTACTTACAGGCTTACAATTAGTCATATTAAATTGATCTAATACCTTCTGTGTATAGTTTTTCTGATCCAATGTATTTTGATTCTGTCTTTGATTTAATCTCATTCCTAATACATGTGTAGCTCGGCCAAGATCTTTTGTTTCAAACCTTTTCATCAGTTTCTCCTTGAGTGCTTTCTTTTCTGGTGTATCTTTATTTATAATTAAAATGTCATCGACAGACAAAGCTAATATAATTATATTTCCTGAGTTGTCTGATTTAATGTAAACACAAGGCTCACTGAGTGTTTTTCTAAACTGAAGATCTGTCAAGGCATTATCTATCTTGTCATACCATGCCTTTTAGGCTTGCTTAAGCCCATGTATAGCTTTATGGAGTTTAAATACATGGTTTTCTTCACCATTTATCTTGTATCCATTTGGCTGCTCCATGTAAACAGTCTCTTGCAAATCACCGTTTAATGCTGTCTTTACATTCATGTGATCAATGTGTAAGTTTAGATTTACTGCCAGGGCAATGAATGTACGTATGGTAGAATATCGTACCACAGGTGAGTAGGTTTCCTTGTAGTCAATCCTGCATTCCTAGGTATAACCTTTTGCTACAAGGCGTGCTTTATACCGAAGTAACTGACCTTCTGGTCCTAGCTTCTTCTTGAAAACCCACTTACAGCGCACAGCCTTCTTTCCTTCAGGCAGTAATGTCAAACTCCAAGCCTCATTTTTCTCAAATCATTTATATTCATCTTCAATAGCTTCCCTCCAGTGTTCCTTTTCAGGTCCTGATAATGCTTCCTCAATAGTCTGCGGTTCTCCATCAAGAGTTGTTGCTGTCATTGCGATTACAGCATTCACACTCTCATCAATGTCTTCATAATAACTAGAATACTGATCTTAAGTCACGTCTGGATTCCATGTGACATCATTAGGGTCACCCACAGAGCTGGAGTCAGAAACAGTTGAATTAGTTGTGATCGAGTCAAAGAATCGACATTGTTATCATCATTTGTTCTCAACACATTTTCTATTCCATAAATAAAATTTATTTGACAATCAGTAGTAGTGTTATTCTGATTTATTTTAAAGTCTTTATACGTCATTCCTTCCAAGATGCACACATCTCTAGATTTAATGCATTTGGAGAGATTTTGAGGATCAATCAGTCTGTATCCTTTTGACTCATTACAATATCCTACAAAAATGTATTGTTTACTCTTTGCATCTAGTTTCTTACGCCTCTCATCAGGGGTCATTCCATAAGCAACACAGCCAAATATTCTCAAAATTGAAAATCAACTTTACAACCGAACCATTTTTCTTCTGGTATGGTTCCTCTTACCGCTTTACTTGGTGATTTATTCTTGATAAAGATTGCTGTATTCAAAGCCTCAGGCTAGAATCTTTGGTCCATACCTGCATCTTGTAGCATACATCGTCCGGCCTGCATAATCGTGCGATTTGCCCTTTCCGCAACTCCGTTCTGTTGTGGAGAGTAGGGTACAGTCGTCTGGTGCACGATGCCATGCTCTTGAAGGAATGTCTGGAAATGTTTATTCACATATTCACGACCATTGTCTGTTCTTATCATCTTTATTTTCAAATTAGTTTGTTTTTCTACAAAACTTTTACAGATCTTGAATACAGACAGAACTTCATCCTTACTTTTAATAAAATAACCAAATGTCATCCTAGTAGAGTCATCTATAAATGTTAATAGATACTTGGCACCACTAAATGAGGAAACTGACAAAGGCCCACATAAATCAGAATGTATGAGACCTAATTTCCCAGTGGCTCGACTATAGGATTGTTTTGGGCTCATGACTATTTGTTGATTGTTGACTTACTGTGTCCAGTTCATAGACACCATTCACCTTTGTAGCACTTGCAACTGGAATTTTTACGCAATAAACATTACACTTTTCAATGTCAAAATGAACTTCAAGTCCCTTAGAAGCCATTTTGCCTACGGAAATAAAGTTTGTTGACAGTCCTGGCCAGGGACGGACGCAGAAAAAAATTTGGGGGGGGGGGTCCGATCGAAAAATTTGGAATAATTAAACAGCTCGGCTCTAACAAACCGTAACGTTTTATTTGTGTTTGACAAACTTAATATTTATAACTTATGATTGTTCATTAAATCGCGTGTTGATTGGCGGTCTGCGAGTTCTTGTTTCCAAAAAATAAACACAAGACAAACATCAATTTTTGGGTAAAAATAGCTAAAAATTGTGATCATAATTTAAAAAAAAATTTATTTTCACTCAATTGGAATTTCATTTAACTTTATAATATTTTATAATATAAGAAGCACACGAATCAAATGATGAAATTGCAATACATATGATCTACTGCCTTTAATATTAGGCAGACTATTTACAGAGTGATGTCAATTCTTCTTGTTCTTTTTGCGAGAATATCCAGAATTTGATCACTGGTAACATTCACATCTCTGTGAATGTTAAGAAGCGCCAGTCCATTCAGCCGTTCCTCTCCAGTTCGGTTGCGCAAGTAAGTTTTTAACCTTCGCAAAGTGGAGAAGGACCGTTCACTAGAGGCAACTGTGACCGGTAGTGTCCCACAAATTTGAAGAAATCTGTATATCTGGCTGTAAAATCTTCTATTGCAAACGTCCAGAGCTTCGATGAATATTTTTGGCCGTTCTTTTTCAGGAATTTTTGAACAGAACCTGGAATAAAAACCCAATTAATAAATCAAATAGACTTTTTTTTTTAACTGCGAAAAACTGATGATTACCTTTTCCACAGCTTGATGTCTAATTGCAAGTCCTCCGTAGACCCAGTGATGTCGTTCGGCCATTTTTCTTCAAAAACATGGGCGGTTTTTTTTATTTCCTCTTCATCGAGTTCTGCGCATTTGGCTGGAATGATATTCTGTATCATTGACAACAGTGCTCGATGTTCGAGAAATCTCGTGTCCAGTTCTTCCAGATATATATTCAAAAATGGAATAAATATTGATCGTCGACAATATTCTTCCGCATTTCCAAAATAGTTGTCACGATTGTTTTGACGTCCTACTCGCCGAGGAACAGTTAGCTCGATACCAATCTTCACAGCAATTTGAGTCGCTGACTGGAACATTTCCGCAAATTTTTCGTCGGCCCTGGCACGCATCTCCTTTATTTCTTTGTGAACATTGTTCGCATATTGGACGCATTCACTTAAATCGCAATCTTCTTTTTGCAAATTCTGGCTCAGGTTCTTCGTCAAGCTGAATACCGGTACCATTACAACCAATGCAACTATGCATTGCGCTGTTTGGATTGAAGCAAGCAAGCTGTTTGGCTGTACTCCATCTGTTTTTGATCTCAGCTCATTTAATTCTTCGAGCGTCAAGCAGATGAATTCCAATGCTTCATGAAACAATCCCAGAGAAGCAAGATGTTCGACCCAACGCGTTTCACAAAATTTTAAAAGACGTGTCTGCTTGGCACTAGGATTTTCTGCCAGGATATGTTTTTTCAACAAATTTCCAGCTTTGCTCGATAGACGAAAGAAGTTGACGACTTGCTTGACTGTTCCAATGCAGTTCCGAATCGGCGTAATGTCGCACGCATAGGTAATTGCCAGATTTAAGTTGTGATTGGCACAATGAAGACAAAGAGCATCTGCACATGTTTTCTTTACAATAGCTGCGCAGCCTTTCAGCTCTCCACTCATTGCTCGAGCTCCATCATAACCTTCAAAATAAACCGTTAAAATCCTTGTTTTACAAATCAAAAGTTTTTTCTATGGTTTCAGAGCTCCTATATTTATAAACCCGATTCAGGAACTTGTGTAATTGAAATTTTCAAAGCACTATTCAACTCAACTTGGTTTGGGTTTTAAGACTCTTTCAAAATCGAATTAAAATCCGATTTTCAAGATATTTCAAAAATCATTTTTAAGCAAGACTCTAAAACTGTTATAGTATTTAATCCACATAATATATGTATATATATTCTTAAGTACTAAGAATTCTTGTCTAGATTTCATACTAAAATTAATTCAAGAATCAAATTTAGCTAGGTTTGTCAAAAGGTTTTATAAAATCCTATTCAGATAAGATTTTAATTGAGTTGAAAAATATCATTTTTAAGCTAGTCACTAAATCCAATCGAGAGTGAATTTTCCTATGCTCGTAGAAAGTTTGATCCAAAACTTCAGTGAATAGTAGCTCCAAAACTTCACTTTCTTTTTCTACTTTTAGCTAATTCATGTTAATTTAAGTTTTAATGAGTGAATGCAAGTTATACAACGTTTGGTATTAGATGAAAGTATTTTTTATTTCATACAATATAAAACAATGTTTAAAATTTTTTATAGTGATTCAAGTTTTGATAAGTTCATTTGAGTTTTCATTGGGATGAATTTTTTAATCGGTCAATTTAAATTTTATTGAATGAATGTAAGTTATACTACGTTAAATATTGGATAAAAAAATTTTTTTCATACATTTATGTTTAAAATTATATTATGCTTTTTTATAGGGATCCAAGTTTTAATTAGTTCATATGTGTTTCCATTTGATTTAATTTTTTAATTAGCAAATTTAAGTTTTATTGAGTGAATGTGAGTTATACTACATTATATATTAGACAAAAATATTTTTTATTCAATACATTAATGTTTAAAATTATATAATGATATTTTATAGTAATTCAATTTTGAATTGGTTCATTTGAGTTTTATCCTTGTTAATTTGAGTTTTATCCAGCTTACCTTGCCCTTTCATGAAATGAGTGTCTACTCCAAGTTTCTGCAAAGTTGTAAGCAGCGTATTTGCAAGGCCGGCGCCAGTCACATCCTCTACAGGAACGAAGTACAAAAAATCTTCTCTGATCGTGTGTCTCCCTTTGATTTCTTGAATGAACCTAGCTCCAATCGTGAATTGTTCAATTCCACTTACATCAGACATTTCATCTACGGTTACAGTGAAACATTTCGTCTCATTGATGCGTCTCACCAACTCTCTTGTGATGATTTCCGCTCCAGCATCAATGATCTCGTTCTGAATTCTATGGCTCAAGTATGTTGCATTACAACCAGCCACCTTTAAATGTTCTTGCAGTGCTACATCTCCACTATCCACAGAAAAACGCAGAAGTGCCCTGAAATTCCCGTCGTTCTCTTCTGGAATTTCCAGCGCCAATGGGCCATCATCTCGACGTCCTCGTAGCGCCAGTCCTTGTCTGCAGCAGAACAAAACCGCACGAATGATGGGAGCAAGCTTCCGTCTGTTTACCAATTGCAGCCGTTTTCGGCTCTAATCGATCTCGACAATGAAATCATTTTTCTTATTTTCATAAATGAGCTTAAAATGCTGTGCATCTTCAAGGGCGTCCAAGTGATATTTTTTCGTTTGGTGTTCTTTAAATCTCTCTAAAGCTCTCTTCCAATCTTTAACACAAGTTTGCACAAATGAACTCAAACGTTCATGTTTTCCTTTTCCAACTTCTTATTGCACAAATAAAATGCAAACTCGACAATAAGCGCCGTCTTCTGAGGCTGAGTAAGTGAGCCAAGGATACTTTTGTAACCACGAAAGTTGGAATTTCAGATTTTTTTTTGTTCATTTCCGTTGATGGAAACACAAAATCAGCATCCGGTGTCCATACATTTACAAGGAGATCGTACATCTCGGTATTTTCAAGTTTTCTTCTACCGAACCATTGAACATCATGGAAATGATCTTGAAATTTCTGAGACTTCTGAAATTCATACAAATTTTTTTTTCGATTTACACAGTATTCATTTGAAAAAATTTAGTTTATTGGTTTTTTCTCGCAAAAATAATTTTAAAAATAATTTCTTATAGTCAGTTTCAAAAAAAAAAAAAAAAAATCGTCACTAGTGAGATTTGAACCCGCGATGATTGAGTGGGGAACTTGTGCTCTAACCGCTCTGCCACAACATATTTGAAGATAACATGTAAAGTATCTTACACTGTAAAATTTGAAATTAATTTCTTTATATAGATTAAAAATTCAAAACGACGTCAACGAATTAGAATTGTATAATTTTAAAACCTCATTGCAAACCGTCAAACAGTACATCAATAAAATATGATGCAATTGAACGAAAGTCTGTTCAGTGAATTTCGAGCGGAAAAAAGTTCCTGTACTTTCCACGTTCATGAAAATTTTATAAAAAAGAAAATGATATAACGCATTCAATTTAGTTATTAAACTCAAATTTTAATCAACATTTTACTGGGTGAAAATTCAAAATACTTACTATGGGCTCCGGTTGATGATCATTTTCCTCGTCATGCCGCGATTTTTTTGCTGTTGATACTTCTTCAGCCTGTTTAACTGATCGTTCGCATTCGCGTTTACCATTTGCATTTGTCGGTTTAAAAAAGGACGTTATTTTAACAGGTGCCATTTTTATTGACGATGAAGCAAATGCATGTCAACACTGTGGGAGGTCAAACCGACTAATAACTCACTCGATATTTACTGGACTATTACACTTTATTATTTCCGCCTTACACGTAGATTTTTCGCGCGCGTACAATTCGTTGATCGTAAACGGTTCGTATGCGTTTCGTATTTTGTTCGTGCTCCACTGACTGCTCGGCCGGGCCCGGCAGGTATTTATACCCCGTGTCTAAGAAAATTCCAGAAAATGAAAATCCGAGAAGGCTCGAGAGAGATAAAGAAGTATCGACAATATTCCAAAAACGAAAGTCCGACTGGTATGATTAATTGCCAGTCAAGATTGATTGATTCTTTTTGTCCCCATGACTAATGATCCCACCGCTGTCATTAGAGCGGTTAATCAATCTTGAATTGTTCCCCACAACACTAAATGTCTAATTGTGTTGGGAAATGTTGGGAAAACTATCGATTATTATCAATAGTTATCGATACACTGAATAATCGGTAACTATTGGGAACGCTTTTGATAGATCTTCGCTTTCCGTCCTTTGTCTTCAAATCCGGCTTCCGTTCTATGCATCTTTCTCGCACTACAGTAGGTTGCGAGTCATCTAACGATAGTACTATTAATACATGTGGCATGATAATAACACTCAATTACTACTGTGATCTTGACCAGGAAAGTTGTGAAAATAAACTGAAAATTACGAAATAAAGTGGAATGAATCATATTTGTAATGTACCAACGTGTGATGTGGACCATTTAGTTTATACGGTTGAAAGACCGTGTGCTGCAAGGGGTTTTGAAAAAGTCTGAGATTTCGGGGGGGGAGGGAGTCCGGACCCCCCGGACCACCCCCCTGCGTCCGTCCCTGGTCCTGGCACAAAAATAACCTCATTTAATTTTGTAATTTGAGATTGTCCTTTTAACAATAATTCCACTTCACCCTGACCTTTACAATGCATTTTCTGATTATTAGCAACTGTAACTAACCGTGGAGTGTCCACAACATAATTTTTCAATAGATTTTTGTTGTTTATCATGTGACAAGTAGCGCCGGAGTCGACATACCAGGCGTTCGAGTCAATGTTCACACCTAGTGCTGTCAATAATGTTCCGTTCCACGCTTTCTCACACTGTTCACTTTCACCCCGTTTATTAATATTTTTATTGTTCGTTTTAGTTGGACAGTTTTTAGCAAAGTGATTTGATTTTTTTGCAAATGAAGCACTTTGGATGTTTGTTGACACTTTTTGTGGAAGACTTGTTTGTAAACATCGCACCTTCACTCTTGTCGAAGTCTCTACGTAAATTTTCTTGCAATTATTTACTTTTCACTGCTACATTGTACAATTTAATGTTCGAGTTCTCTAAAGCCATGATAAGCGGATCATAGTCTGGGTGTAAATCATCTTCTAATGGGGCGTTTATGTCTCTTGATTGTTGATCAAGTCCGTGATCCTCAAGAAATACGCTTCCATGTCACTCAATTGTTCCAATTTTAATCCAAATAACGTGCGTAAGAGTCCAAGACGACGACACAGTCCCCTGTCTTCATAGGCTGTCTTTAGGTTGTTCCATGCCTCGTAACCAGTGGCAGAATCTCTAACGTGGGGAAAAACACGAGGGTTGAACCATCAAACATATCTTTGCGAGTGCCCGTAGTTGTTTGCGGTTGTCATTGACCTTGGGAACACCCGGTGCAGATTCTTCGATGCAATCCCATGAATCTTCATGGACTAAATACAGCCGCATCATAAACTTCCAGTTTCCATAGTTAGATATTCCACTAAGCTATTCGAAATTGACTGTAATTCCGAAACTGGTTAGTTAGCACAGAAAAACAGTTGACACAAAGTGAGTGTTATTCGACCGAACAGAATGACATAATCAAGACATTGACAGTAGCTCCAACTAGTGAGCTATTTAGATAACTATGACAATTTACATTGTTTGGTTTATACTAGTTCTAACAGTTTATACAAAAAAAATAAATAAAATCAAAATCACTTGCTTGTCCTCTCAATAAAGTGAATGCCCTCAGGAAAATATCTTGAATCAATGTCTAAATTATTTTATCTTTAATTTTTCAACCCACAGCAATTTTTGTTTTTACTTTTTATGTCTGCATTGATTGAATTTTTTGATTTTATTCCAAAAATACAATCTTTGAGGGCCAATATGAGGACATTCTCATATGGCCAAAAATATTTTCGAAAATTCAAAGTCAACAGCATTATTTACTATCGCCACGAAAAGACAATACCGCTCGAAGAAAAAGGAAAACAAAGCATTACACCCATTTATCAACATTAAAACGAAATTTCTTAGAACTTCTTAGAAGTCTGCAGTTGTAGACTTCTTCGCCAAGTCGTTGCTCGTACATCCCCAAATAAAGAAAACTCGTTTTTCGTTTTCATTCATAACAAAACGATCGACTGAACGCAAAACTACTCTTTTTAGACCACGAAGACAACAGCAAATAAACATCATCGAACGCTGGCCATCACCGGTCAAGGAGTATCGATAACAGGAGACCGCTGCTGCACCATCATCGTCTCTTGGCCAAGCTGTACGTACAAGCACACCATACTTCGTGTCGTGGCGATTACTTCAACTTCCCAACGTCCTACAACATCTTTTCCTACTTGCAACCACCCAGACCAAGGATGGTATCTTGACAACGCGACTCGCCGGTCATGACCAAAGCTATCTCAAGACGAATTGCTAAACTGTTCGAACAAAGTTGAACCTTATCTTGAATCTTTTGCAGAAAAAAGATGAATACGGTTCAGTACGAGTCTAAGATGCTCGTTGTACGTACTCGCGATGAACTTCTTTTCGTGTCGGCGTTTTTTGGTCAGCAATGCAAGCAAGCATGGCAGCAATGAAAGGAAGGGAAAAGTTAAGAACAACTTCAGAACAAGACATCGCAAACATGCAGACGCGGTCGCTACGGCATCCACCACTAGCACCCAACGTGGAATACAATGCCTTCGTTAGCGGGGTTGGATGCATTTTAAGACTTTTCTTTTGGACGTCGCTATTCGACTTGAATTTCGTCAAGGAGATATTTCTATGGTCTAGAATGGAATTGAGAGATGGAAGTGGATGTTGCACACTGTCGATAGCTGAATGAAATGCAGATCCTTAAGTGGCCATCAAAATTCAGCTATTCGTTTTTTTTCAATAGGAGCAAAAAGGCAACTTTTAAAGTTGCGAACCCCCAGTAATTTCCCTTAATTAATAAATCCTGCACCCTTGACATTATCGTACAACTTTTAATCATACCTTTCAATGCATTTTCTGCGAAATTCTTCTTTCTTCCTAGAAGACCAGATACACTTTATACAGACTATATATTCTTCTTGGAGGCAACCGATTTAGAGGTTTGCAGAAACTCATTTTATTCACATTTTTGGCGACCGTAAAATCCATTATGAATTAACAGCCATTGTAAACGTTCAAATGATTAAGTATCTTTTATGCAAACAAATGCCGTTTCCTGAATATTTATAACTATCTGTCTGTGGTTTTTATAATTCTCGTAAAGTAAATTAATTTAAAGACCAATAAAACAAAATGCTTGGGAATAAATGTCACACTGTGTAGTTTCAACATTTTACTAGATGTTTTGCGAAAGATAAGGAAAAAGGCCAAAACGGAAAACTTGCTTGGAATCGAAGAAAGAGCAGACGAAGAATTTGTAATGAGAGAACATCTTTCACGAGAAGTTTGTTCTTTGTTGGTTGGGATGCAACAAACAAACAAGTTTTGTTTGTTCAACTTCAACTGTTCAATTGTCTTTGGTATTGGTTATAAGAAGATTTAATAGGACAAGTACAATATTAGATGCGATTACTATTTGGTTTTCCGTAAACACGAACAAAACATGTTAACATTTTTATGCTATTATAACAGGACAGTTGTGGTGTGGTAGGATTAACCAGTATTTGTCTCTAAATGAAATGTTGGGATTAATTTAGCGATGATTCATGCAAATTAGCTTTCAGCTGCGGTTTTGATTCATTTATCCAATTGATATAAAATGGTACCAATTGGGAAGTATAGCTTTACTATATGACTAACAAGTTGAACCATTAAAATGAGCCAGAAAGCTTGCACACCATTCATTTGAAATTTTCGGTTATTCCATAATTCATGTCGTTATTTCATCATAGATGACGCGAACCGCATATTTCATATACTAGTGATTGCGTGGCTTATATTATTACATACTATTTTAAAGATTAGACTTTAGTCTATCTTCAGTCACAAACTGAGCGTCATTAATAAACAGCAAGTTGGTTAAAAATAAACTTGAAAATTATAATATTTACATGAGTGTTAATACGTCCTTGAAGGCCTGCAGCTGTGTTTTGCCGCCTCAGCGTGCAAAAAATTATTGCTACGCTGGAACTGGCCTTGTCTGGGGACGCGTAAGTGCGCTGGCAAGCTAGCTTTGCGGTGTCGTGGGTTGGGTTCCTTTCCCACAGCACAAGGGCCGACTAAAAAAATATTTTCTTACTTACGAAATGCCAAAGCGATTGACTGATGAAAGGCGTTAATGGCCGGAGTAACAAACCGAAAGAGACTACATAAGAAACGCGACGATGAATACCCGGCTAACTGCGCACAAGACGTGAGTCGATTTTGTCCTTGCCGAGGACCGTCGCGACCCACAAATAACAGTGGGGCGTCAACAATCCAAAATTCGATGTGAGAGTCCCTGCAACAGGGGAAAGAGGGAGAGCTTACTTGCTGGCTAGCGCATGAGTGGAGGGGCCAGCCAACGTGTCGGGTCCCATGCTCCTTCGGATTCAAAATTGAAAGACTGCATTTGGTTGTTTAGTAGACGAATTTCCATAAGTTAATTCTTTTTGAATGGATATGTAAACTCTAACCTCTTATGTCTTTCAAAATTAAAGTACAAGTATGTTCAAAAAAGTTAAATAAGTTGAAGGAGGGTAAGTTGCCTGAAACTTCAAAACTTGTTAATTTTTAAGCTAGTATATTACACGCAGTAGTGAAGTTCACCTTAGGCTGTGCAGTCAAGGCAATCGTTATGTTAAAATTTGGTGAAAATGATGATTTTGCACAATATATACTCGTAAATCAACTTTTTTAGTCATAAACGATGTGAAAACACGCTGCTTTAGATCAATTACATCAACAAGTGATGCATTTATAGCTACTTTCCAAATCCATTTTCTATCAGCAACCTAAACACCATCCTTCCAATTCATACTTTTTCCATCCTTATATTGGCGGTCTTCGATTGTAGTTATGAAGAAAGTTACGCGATCGGGATACATCACTCCATTTCTTTTTAGCCACGTATCTCTTGCAAACCACACTGAGTCCTATTGATTGATTCTTAAGATAGCCGTATTGTTCAAGGTCTACTCAATTTCCAGATGCTACACTAATTTGCACAGGGTACTTTTCATCAACTAAGTTAGGCTCCTATTTCAACCTAGATTAATTATGAATCGATATTTTTTTGAATAACCATATCAAATAATTTGTATCTTCAGAGTGTTTGGTTGCTTGGCATCCTCCTAACACTTCGAAACAGAATCATTGTGCATAATAAAACAATTCACTAACAACATTTACAATCACAAACTAATATGTATGGCATATTTGGAGAAAAACATTTACCGGCTTATTGTTATTATCAACGCTTGGCAATAACGTCCAACACATTTACTATTGCTGAATATGGTTATTTTTATCACATTGCCGAAAAATGGAAATACCACTGAGTAAGCGCATTAATCTTGCTCACGCTGAAACGGTTTTGATCACCATTCACTTTTCTAGCAGATTTTCGGAATGAGAACTAGAAAATTGGAATGCCTTAGAAAAGATGCTTTACCTCTGATATTGGCGTTATTATCTCAAGATGAAAGAACATGGGCCATTCGATAATACATATTTGGTTCCAACGATTTGCATCGAAATCAACTCTAACTGTACTGGATCCGACGAACAAATCGACTTGTGAAGAAGTGTACATAGGTCAAACGAGGAGGCTCATCGGCACGCGAATCAAGGAGCATCTAGGCGAAGCAGCAGCAGCAAGAAAGAAAGAAAGAACTTCGAATTTCAAGTCAGCGGTAGCGGAACATATTATCACGAAGGGACACGAGATAACAATGGAGGACGCTGAAGTCATCAAGGAAGCTAGAGATACACGTGAATTGGATGTGATGGAAAGCCTGGCAATTACCCGGGAAAGGAAAAAGTTGATGAATCAGGATGACGGAAACTGCAGATCATGGCTATTTAAATTAATTAAATAATAATATCTTTTCTGAATCATGTAAAAATAATATTTTGATAACTACCCCTTTTGTAAATTACCTTTCCTACCTTTTATTAGCTTAAGCAAATTTCCCTAATTGCTTTTTAATGATCGAGAGTAAATTTCCTTAAACATAGCTAGTATATAAGCAGGAATGTGAGTAAAAATAAATTAATCGCTGAAGAAGACCGAACGATTACGGTCGAAAATCGATTTCGAGAATAAATAAAATACACAAAATTAAAAGGAAGCTGTCTTTTTCTATTTTCAGTTGGAGTATTTTGTGAAGGCGAAAATGAATTCGATTACAAATAACTAACTAACGTTCTCCTTGCTATTTTTTCATACGGTTAAATAAAGACAGTAAATCCCTTCGCGTGTACTTCCTTCTTCCCTTCCAACGACGACTTGCGATTCAGCTTGAGATTTTTCGTTTGGGAAAGAAACAAATTTTTACACAAATTCTAAACAGTTTTGTACACAAATTGATTGAAATACCACGTTGATGATTACACGAAGCGATTCCCAATTAATTAAAGAGAATAATAAATGTGATTCCTCGCATTTTTTATTGTTAGCGAATTTTTGCTCACTCGCCACGAACAAGGTACACTTTTTCATTTGATTTTCTTCGCGGCAAAACTCTAGTCAACGAAAAGGGCTTTCAATATTCTCTAGCTAACCGTCGCCGTTCGCGACCGAGCAGCAACTCCACGTTCCGTCGGTCGACAAGCAACTCGTCGTCAATCAGAATCCCCTACTCGTTCTTTACCGGAATGGATTACTTCCAATCTTCTTTCCTTGATGGGAATATTTTGTGATTCAACGTTTATTATAACTTGCAAATCGTCATTAGCCAACGGGATGTTATCATTATGTAGTTTTTCAACTGATGACGTACTAAGAATGGTTTTAAATGCAGGTAATATGTTTTAAATATCTTTGGATTTTATAAAGTTCTAAGAGAACAGTCGATTTCTTCACATTTGAATTTTAGCTACTAGATTTTTGTTTTTATTCATTTCCATGAAAAAGACAGAATCGTTTCTTACTTAAACGAATGTTAACAAGCCAAGATTTCACTAAGGTTTCTTATTTTCTCAGCGGTAATTATTCTTTAGATCAAATGACGAATATGATTTTGGGTAAGTGCATCTAGTTTAGAATATCAAATATGTGTTCAACAATTTTAACTAGTTCCGAAGCCAAAACGTTAATGATTACGTACTATGGGGTTTTGTCTTATACAATTCACTATTTTGTTTGATTGATATGTTTGATGTCCATAATCTATAGACATTTTTCATTGATTTCCTTTAAAGGAAAAGCGTATTTTCGGTAATTTCTTCTCACTTATTGGATCATTCTGTGCGTAGACTATTTCGAGGGTAGAAGATACGAAAAAAAAACAAAAATTATTGACATTTAATTTACTATGTCCCTCAAGCCAAATGTAATGATGGCACTGACTTCAATAGAGTGTAAACGATTGTTCAAGAGATGTTCGATGCAAAGCGATAAAAAAGAAACTATCCACATAGTTGTAATCATATATTTTGAAAATTAGGCGGGCAAATTGTGCACGTTAACTGAATGAAAATCCCCCATTATTGTGTGCTTGGGGTTCTGTGAACTTCCTTTCCACGCAGCGCGTGTCAACCAGAAGGGCACTGCGGCAGATCTTATCAACAAAGTGGACAATGGAGTTCATTGGTACTGTGCAACATGTAGGCGCTACTCAGTATCTGCGTATGTCTCTTGACTCCAAACTGCAAGGAAGATGATCACTTCCTTAACCGACGAGCTAAAATCTTTACTAGGCAAGTGCTCTTCTGCTTGTCCTGAAGTCGACTCCTTGTTACATTTTGCGGATTCCTCATCTTCCAATGCATCATCCAGTTCGATCGAAAAGGCTGTGCGTGCAGTATCGGGTCCAACTCTATCAATACCGACAAAAAGTAAACCGCAGGTAAAATTATCCAATGTCTCCTCTCAAGGAGATCTGTCCACCTTGTCCTTTAGTGACAACCTGAACGCAAATTCTCAACATGATAAACAGCATCAACCAGCGTTCGGAATGCAGCCAGATTGCCACAATTCTGCAGAAATGAATAAATCTAGGAGTAAGTCGTTATTGAAGCCGCTATCTATTAACCAACAACTGTTTCGGAAGCCGACAATTTAAATATACCTGATACCTCACTAGCTGCTCAACAAGATATGCAGCTTCAGCCAGCGTTGGTACTACAGCCAGATTGCTATAATTATGTAGAAACAGTGGAACCTGGTCAATCAATTGTCACTAGAAACAACTCGCTGTTGAGGCCGCTTTCTATTAATCAACAATCTGATTTACTCACACCAGCACATCTGGTTCTTCGTCCAACAGCCGGGGAGCGATTCCAAAGAAAATACCATCTCCAATTCAACATCAGAAATCGAATGACCACGTTTCCTCAACAAATCTCGATTCCCCTGTCATTCGTGCTTCTATACCTTTGAAGAAAATCTTCATGTCTAGAGTGGCGTACGAAACTTCTGTTGAAGACTTAAACCGTTGTCACCAAAAAGTTTGGATCACCCGTTAAAATTTTTAATTGTCATAAGTTGACTAAGGAAAATTTAATGGACAAAGTAGTTGCCTCATTTAAATTGGTGATTTCTGCAAATATTGATATTGTCCTGAATTCGAATTACTGGCCTGCTACTGCACTTGTTAAGCCATTTGAAATGAGACGAAGAACTTTTCATCGGTCAATAAACGAAATTCCAAAATTTAGTCACAAGAAATCTTGATGAATATTCTTATAATCATAATTTTTATCTCATTGTATCCGTTTTAAACCTCAATGAATCTCTTTCAAACCTTAATAGTGTTCAATGTGACTTCTCTTCGCCTAATAAAATGTGTATCTCTATTTTTTACCAAAATGTACGAAGATTAAGGACCAAGCTTGAGGAACTCCTTATCTCCTATCAACTTAGTAATGATTCTTTCATTTGCTTCTCCGAGACCTGGTTGAATGTAAAAATTTTGAGTAGGGAAATGTTTTCTGATCATATTGTATATAGATGTGATCGCGACCTTATTATTACTATTACTGATGGTGGTGGAGTTTTAGTAGTAGTTAGAAAACTTTGTTCTGATTTCTGTTTTTCTCAGTTTTAGAATGTTTTATTGTCAAAATTTCTCTCCCTCATAATACAGAGTTCTTGATTTCGTCTATTTATATCCCCTATAATTCACCGTTAACTTTTTATAAGACGTTTTTTGAAGATCTATCTTCTTATCTAATTTTGCGACACCCTCACGCCAAAATATTGGTTTGCGGGGATTTTAACTTACCATACATAGAGTGGAAAAACTATCCTACTCCTTTTATCTCGTCAGGTGATCCTTTTTCTATAAACCTGTCATCTTTTCTACCTCATTGCTACATTTCTCAATTTAATCATATCCGCAATCCTAATGGTCGTCTCCTTGACCGTGTCTGTCCTATCAAATGTTCTAGTTAGTTGCTTATCTGTATCTCAAGCCGTACATCCATATGTTCCTCGTAATCGGCATCATCCTCCTTCTATAGATCTATAGATCTTATAGTCGCTGAAATTAAATTTAACAAACCTCATGCTACTCCAAAACTTTACTTTTTTATAGCTAACTATGAAGCTATTAATACAGAATTACTTTTATTCAACTGGCTAGATTTCTTTAAGAGTCCTAAATTGTGATACTGCTTTAAATTTTACATATATATTTATAACCTTTTTCACTCTTGTACACCTTTTCAGACATCTCGTGAAGTAAATCAAAAACCTTGGTTTACAAGGCGAGTGCTAAGTGACCAACGAGCAAAAGATAAGGCACATCGTGTCTTTAAAACACTCGGCACTATTGAAGCTATATTTAATTTTAGCAGGTTGCGTGCTATTGCCAAGAAAGAAATCAAATATGCTCTGAAGACTTATTTCAGTAGTCTGGATGGTTCTCCTATGGCTAATAATAGAAAGCCTTTTTGGTCTTATATAAGGTCGCTGCAATCGTCTTCTTCCAGTCCTAATAAGGTCCGTTGGAATGGTGCAGAAATTTCTTCTCCTCAAGAAGAGGTAGATCTCCAGCAGCATAAATTGCATTGGTGAGTCTTCCCTTGATGAGTTTTTCTATCACTTTGCCAGCTGTCCCTAACATGCATAATGCGCTGCATGCAGACAGTGGTCCGGAATTTTTCTCTCCTTTGGTGTTAGCACGAGCCTCGCTACCTTCCATCGTACTAACTTTAAATGTGCTGGGCAGCACGTCAAGACAATGGTGATTGACAAGTTGCAACACTTTAGTTGGAACACTATCTGTGCTTGGTTTAATCATGATAAGACTGCCTCTTCCTATTCTCTTCCCCGTCTTAGCGCCAATACACAGCGAGTAGACGGGGAAAAGTGCCCGCACTATTTCGTCCATCTTTTCCACTTCATCTAGGCAAGGCGTCCGTAGGGTTCCGCGTAACTAGCCTTTAGAAAACACTCCACGGATCCTTGTTCCCATTGCGCACTAGATCTTATCAGCAGCAAGCCTTGCTGTTGTTAATCAGTTTGTGAAGGAATCCCTGGCCGACTGACATAACCCGGTTGCATGCTTCGTCACGATTTCGTGCTAGTTGAGCTTCACGCTGAAGTTTCTGACACTCCCTTCGATTTTTAGCGACTTTATCCGACCAGCAGTAGACTGGGGTTTGCCATGCCGGGGCTGCAAGCAGTCGTCATCACGCTCGTAGCTTTGTTGACCACGTCATGAGCTTCCAGTTCTTCTGTCTCCTGCCAATCATCCTGCAGCGGAGCCCCTCAACGAAGCTCTCCACATCCATCCTTCTAATGTTCCACCCAATCTATTAGGCCGAGAGCATGGACGTTGGGAGACAACATCACGGATCTCAAGCGAAATGTACTGATGATCACATGCTGAGTACTCCTCTAATACTTTCCTCCGTAATAAGGATTTCGAGGCAAATGTCACGTCCGGTATGGTTCTTTCACAGCTAATACGACGGAAAGTTCGTTTTCCCCGCTAATCTTTTAAAACATGCCCCCTTCGATTCCTTTAGCGAGGAAATCGCCCTCAACGAATACGTCGCCATCTGTGTTCGAGACAGCGCTTTCCGAAGCATTAAGCTTAGCTTAGAAAGATTATATCGATTCGTTCGGCATGAGGCGCACACTAAAGAATATAGTCCTTGAGCACCGAACCCATAGCCTTCCACCTAGAAATGACTGTTTCGAAGCCACGTAGTGGCAGTACCCGTTTCATCAGAATTAATTAAGACGTTGTTTGTTTTTTTGTGGACCCAATATTTAGTTTTTTATTCGAGAGTGCTCTAGTTTCATTGGACCAACCCCACCTCTGAGCCGCTATCTCCAATCGTGTGTTTAGCCGCCTTCTTGGCCCCATGGTTATGTTTGCAGACCAGGAGACCATGTGAGGGTTGGCGCAACCTGTTATGGTGGCAAGTGTTCAAAGCCAGACTAGGGCTTAGCGGAAGCCCGTCTCAACCGAACCTACACCATCAACCCAATGGTGCGAATTTCGAAAGTACACCGAGGCCTGCCAAGGTTTTAGTGGAACGGAGACAGTATGATAGTTGGATTAGAACAGCTCACGCACGAGTGTCACCTTGATGCTACAATGCAAAACAGCGATTTCTAAACCATTATGTCCGCCAGCCTAAAGCATCAATTCCAGTTTATCGTCCAAAGCGTAATCCAGACTCAGTTATCCGTCATACCACGAGAAACCTCACGGTAGCCTCCATATTCTCAGGTCCGTGGGGATGGCACTCCCCAAAGAATGCTAGCCTCCACAAGAGTATTCCTGTCCACCAGTATTCCTCCTGCGGGGAAACGGACTATATCCTCCAGTCGTTTTCAATTGAGTCAGTCTTTTGCCAATCTTAGTATTGAAATCACTAATTATATAATATTACAATTGTTGTTGCGAGCAATGATTCAACCACGTTCGTTTCTTTTCTGTAACCTTTTCTTCAGTCGGGGCGTGTACGCTTATCAGCCAGATTTTGAAGAACTTCGCTTTTATACGGACCGCACACAAGCTTTTATTGATTGTCTTAAAATAAATATCGTGCACTTTGAATTCTATTCCCACAGCAGGCTTCCCACTTATGAATATTGTATGTGATCTTCTTCTTCAGTATCACTTCCAGTCCAATGCGTTTCCTGGATTTCGTGTACATTTAATTGTTATAGACCGGGCTGTTGTAAAAGGTCCTTAACAGCACCATGGTTATTTAGTGATCTGAAATTCCAGGATCCAATGTGAAAGTCTTTATCGGCTGCGATATCGTTGCCGCGTCTGCAATCCAGTCCAGGGCTCTGTTGCAGTATAATATTATAAATTTATATGTCGATTATTTTCCAATGTTTACTAATTAACACAAAAACGATACCGATTTTTTCCTTTATATATTGGATTATTTAAAAAAAACTCTGAGCTACTTTCGACGCCTATTTGACTTCTTCTTCAGTACAATTGATCTTATTCTAGGTTCCTGAAATTTATACGTTTTAATTTTCAATAATCTTATCTCAACAGTTTTATTGCTTTATTACTTACATATTACTTAATTGCTATTCGTCTCCTTTAATTAGTCTTTCCTTCGTCTTCATTCAGTCGTAGGTGCGCAGGTACTCGGATTATCTCCATTGATTCAATAGCGTCTAATTTTCTTGGGTTAATTACGTTTTCTAGGACACATAAATTGCTGATATCCATGGGCTGGTTTTCTTCCACGATGTGCTTTGCTATCGCTGACCCAATCTGCGTATTCGGGCATTTTGTTGCAACTATCGCTTCCCTGATATGCTCGTTATATCTTACCGGTATGGTTCGCTTGGTTTGTCCAACGTATATTTTGGAACAGCTTCCACATGTAGCTTTGTGAATCCCGCTCAATTCGTCAATCGTTTTTGGATCCTTACCAGATCCCAGCTGTGCCATTGTTGTGAGATTACGACTCGAGGATACCATTTCAATTTTGTACCTCTTGAGTATCTTGCTAATATTTCTCGAGTGTGCTGAGTATGTAACTGCTATCCTCTTAGGTGCTTCAACTAACGGTTGTGAGGTCGTGAGATTATTTCTTGACTTCTTTTGCGTTTTCCTTTTTATGATAGCTTCAATGCATTCTTTGTCGTATCCGTTTATTTTCGCCGTTATTAGGATGTACTCGCATTCTTTTTCGCTGTTGTACCTTTCACTGTTGTTAACAGACGATGGATCATGGCATGGTATGCTGCCATTTTATGTTGAAAACTATGCCCAGAGTCGCTCCTAATTGTGCGTTGTGTACTAGTAGGTTTTCTATAGATGTCAAATTCAATTTTATCATCGTTTCTTATGAGTTTCAGATCTACAAACGGTATTTCTCCGTTTTCTTCGATTTCCATCGTGAATTTGATCTTCGGATGAATATTTTTTATGTTTTGGAATGTATTCTCTAGTTCTTCTTTTGGTGTTATTGCGAGTATATCATCTACGTACCGTACCCAAAATCTAGACATCAAGCCTGCTTGTTCGATTAGACTTTCTATATGAGCCATGAAAACCTCACTCATAAGCGGTGATAACGGACTGCCCATGCTGTAACGGATGTCGTCTTGAAGTACCTGTTGCTGAACGTGAAGTAGTTTTCATGTATGCTTAACCGCGCCAATTTTACGTAACATTTAACCTTATATATCCACTCCCTGCTATTATCAATGCTCAAGAGCCACTTTTCTAGTAAGTACAGTGCTTCTTTTATTGGGACGCTAGGAAATAAAGATTTGACATCAAAGGATACCATGATCTCATCCTGTTTCAAATCTCTCACTTCTTGAGCCTTTTGGATCAATTTATTTATTACTGTTTTATCTGTTTTATCACTTGCGGTTTTATTTGATTTTTTAATTTCTTTGACTAGCCATTTTGATATGTTATACGTTGGAGAATTAGTATCTGTTATTATTTCGCGTACATTTTTGTCATTTTTGTGGATTTTAGGCTGTACGCGGATGCGTGGAAGGGACGGATCTGGCATTCTCACATTTCTTGTACTTATGACTTTTCGGCATTCTTTTAAAATTTTATCAACTCTTTTTGTACAGTCTGGCAGAGGGTTACAGGGTTGATCCAAAAGGTTCAAGAAGTGAGTGATTTGAAACAGGATGAGATCATGGTATCCTTTGATGTCAAACCTTTATTTCCTAGCGTCCCAATAAAAGAAGCGCTGTACTTACTAGAAAAGTGGCTCTTGAGCATTGATAATAGCAGGGAGTGGATACATAAGGTTAAGTGTAACGTGAAATTGGCGCGGTTAAGCATGCATGAAAACTACTTCACGTTCAGCAACAGGTACTTCCAGACGACATCCGTTACAGCTATGGGCAGTCCGTTATCACCGCTTATGAGTGAGGTTTTCATGGCTCATATAGAAAGTCTAATCGAACAAGCAGGCTTGATGTCTAGATTTTGGGTACGGTACGTAGATGATATACTCGCAATAATACCAAAAGAAGAACTAGAGAGTACATTCCAAAACATAAACAATATTCATCTGAAGATCAAATTCACGATGGAAATCGAAGAAAACGGAGAAATACCGTTTTTAGATTTAAAACTCATAAGAAACGATGATAAAATTGAATTTGACATCTATAGAAAACCTACTAGTACACAACGCACAATTAGGAGCGACTCTGGGCATAGTTTTCAACATGAAATGGCAGCATACCATGCCATGATCCATCGTCTGGTAACAACGCCTTTGAACAGTGAAAGGTACAACAGCGAAAAAGAATACATCCTAATAACGGTGAAAATAAACGGATACGACAAAGAATGCATTGAAGCATTGAAGTCAAGAAATAATCTCACGACCTTACAACCGTTAGTTGAAGCACCTAAGAGGATAGCAGTTACATACTCAGCACACTCGCGAAATATTAGCAAGATACTCAAGAGGTACAAAATTGAAATGGTATCCTCGAGTCGTAATCTCACAACAATGGCACAGCTGGGATCTGGCAAGGATCCAAAAACGATTGACGAATTGAGCGGGATTCACAAAGCTACATGTGGAAGCTGCTCCAAAATATACATTGGACAAACCAAGCGGACCATACCGGTAAGATATAACGAGCATATCAGGGAAGCGATAGTAGATTAGGTCAGCGATAGCAAAGCACATCATCGAAGAAAACCAGCCCATGGATATCAGCAATGTATGTGTCCTAAAAAACGTAATTAACCCAAGAAAATTAGACGCTATCGAATCAATGGAGATAATCCGAGTACCTGCGCACCTACGACTGAATGAAGACGAAGGAAAGACTAATTAAATGAGACGAATAGCAATTAAGTAATATGTAAGTAATAAAGCAATAAAACTGTTGAGATAAGATTATTGAAAAAGTAAAACGTATAAATTTCAGGAACCTAGAATAAGATCAATTGTACTGAAGAAGAAGTCAAATAGGCGTCGAAAGTAGCTATTTGACTGAATAAAGCTTTTTTCAAATAATCCAATGTATAAAGGAAAAAATCTGTATCTTTTTTGTGTTAACTCTGTTGCAGGTTCCGAAACAATGTAGGGTGTTCCAGAAACGGTGAGTAGCCCACCGTCCAATCTCCATCCCGATCGCATGGATTTTACTTTCGATTCGGTTTTCATGCTCTTACCAGCTCTAACTTGTAAGTAGGATTTGACAGCAGAGCTGTAGGTGTATTTGCTCTTATTGGCAATGCTTGGAATTCCGTGTCCCACCATTAGAGAACTAGTAAACTCAATGAGCAACCACGAGAGTAGAGTTGGCGCAGGTTTTGCTGTAATGCTTTTTGGTTTTTCTTGGAAAAAAGTAATTCCATTTTGATTTCTCCATGTTTGAATAGTTAATTTTCTTTACAACAGAAAAATTGTATTTTATTGAAGCGCGAAATAATAAGTTTGTTTAATCAATGTTTCATTAATCTCAGTTCTGTATTTTTTTAATATGCACACATGTCAGTGAAAACGGATTGTGAGGTTGGTGATCCCTAAATTTTATGAGAAATTTCTTTTCTTGTGTTCACACCCCCAGAGTAGAAGTGACGGTTTTTGAATTCGGTGCTTCTCTTTTCACCTGTAGGTGATTTTTTATTTCCTTTAAGTTCTAGTTGATATAGTCAGGGATCCACTTAACCGCAGAGTTCGCGTTTCAAGCGG
This sequence comes from Odontomyia ornata, assembly GCA_963969285.1. NCBI lineage: Eukaryota > Metazoa > Arthropoda > Insecta > Diptera > Stratiomyidae > Odontomyia > Odontomyia ornata. The sequence goes on along the minus strand of OZ017738.1, from coordinate 18,698,809 downwards.
TCAAGTGCCAGTAAAGATTAGAAGGAAGCTTAAGGCACCCTACGAGCCGTTTGCTGGGGTTAGCTGGCATTCTTTGCTGGTATTACTCGCGGCCTTTGCTGTGGCCTTCGCGTTCTGAAGATCATGCTAATTTTTACTAGAGATTTAACCGCAAAATAACTTTGAAATAAAAAAATGATTTATTTAGGTAGGATATCATTGAGTAAACAATAGTTCTCATATCGAAAGCAAGTCTCATTTGAATAGTTGCATTATCCATGATGTTCACAGCAAAAGCCACTGGCTTCATCAATAAATTAATTTAATACCCTTTTCTATGCACCTACGACAAATTCATACTACATGTACAATGTGAAATCACATTAAACTATCAAAAAAAATGCTTTTAGGAAGCTGAGTGAAGTAAATATCAGACTCGTATTTAGAAAATCAATTTCACTTGTCAAAAGGCACTTCAACTAATTGGGTATGGAATAGAAAGCATTTATTGAATGCATCTCCGAAATAACATTACATCCATATGTCGCTCTTTCCAAATGAATTGCACTATCCCACAATGCACAGTTCAGCAATAATTGAGTGAAAAGTTAATCGAGTGTGAAATTTCTTGGTTAGAGACACTTTCTCGCAGCTTTGGTCCATTATGCAGATGTTGTGATGGTGACCCAATAGAAGCACATTTGATGGCACAATTTCACACAGCATTTCGGCAAAATGAACATTGTTGTATTGAGATTTACGAGAATGTGATGTTTTGACGATGGCTATGATGCAAACAACATGGTATTGCACTTAACGATATTTCGTAAACCTGTTGTCACACTCGATTAACCAATTGCACACTCAAAAAGGATCTCCTGGACAAATGAAAGGCGATGAGATCACATTAAACATTGTACCCTTCTAATTTTACACGGTTTCCACCAATGGTGCACGTATTGAAGGGAGTCCTTGTTCCTGTGGCACTTTTGGTTTGGTGCATAAAATTTAATTGGATGTTGTTCTGGTTGGCTTGAAATGTTTTCGGTTAGAATTATACTTGGGAATGTGCTTGTTGGGATTCCATGCCATCTTTATTGTTGTTTGCTCGGCCATTTAATTATTTGGATTGAATGAATAAATTACTATCTAATATTATAAAAAAAAACAATTTAAAATGCATGTTGAAAATTGGTTGAACTTTATTTCCCAAAAAACCCGACTCTAGAAGCACCAGGGTTTTCTCTTTGATCTTATTTTAACCCGACATCCAAAGGAGAGAGAGCTATCAGTTTCACCCGTATAATATTTTGATACTTTTTTTATTTATTTTATTTATTTATTCCATATAACAGACTGAATACAATCCAATAACAAAATGGAACGCAGAGAATAAATACAGCAATATTAAATGAAAAAATAATGAAGTGACGATAATTGTACGTTAGATTAGTAGTAAATCTGTTAGTTTTTTCTTAAATGCTATGTAAGAAGAGGGGAAAGGGCCAAGCTCGAGATCATTATGATTTCCTACGATTCTTAAAATTGAGGAATGAAAATCCAATCCAACCATAATGGACGATGTTAATTGTAAGTCATACCTTAACGTCAAGTTTTTCGACCAACTTAATTTGACATTTCTTTGTTTTAGTGTTTGACAAATTCAACCATGGAGAGGTACACAATTGAGCAGCGCGTTAAGGTTGCTAAAGCCTTTTACGAAAATGGGCGTTCAAATCAAAATGCATTTCGTGCTCTTCGTGATTTTTTTGGTCAGCATAATCGACCAAATGTGTCCACAATTGGGAGAATTGTGCACAAATTTCAGCGAACCGGGTCTGTAGGAAATGTGAAATCACTTATGCATGCTTGCGCAGTTCGTTCTGCGGAAAGCATTGTTGTTGTTCGCGATAGTGCGACAGAAGAGCCGTCAACCTCGACTCGTCGTCATACCTAACAATTGAACATCTCACGAACATCACTAATGCGAATTTTGAATAAAGGCTTGAATTTACACGCTTACAAGGTTCAAATGACTCAAAAGGTAAAGCATACTGACCATTTCAAGCGTCGGCAACACACCGAATCGTTGGTTGAACAGACAAAAGGGAATGGTGACTTTACAAAGAAAATCATCTTCAGCGACGATGCACACTTTTACCTTAGTGGATTCGTGGATTTGGGCAGATGAGAATCCACGAGTGATTGTTGAAAAGCCGATGCATCCACAAAGAGTGACTGTTTGTTGCGGTTTATGGGGCTGGCGGCGTCATCGGGCCGTATTTTTTTGAAAATAAGGACGTCCAAGCAGTTACCGTTAATGGTGCTCGCTATTGCGAGATAATAACGGACTTCTTGTGGACAGAAATTGAGGTTATGGACCTGGACGATATGTGGTTTCAATTCAAGAGCTAAACGATGAGGTAATTCAGCACATTAACGACATTGAGTCTCAACTATGTCTCCGAATGATTGAAAATATAGACCATCGGATAGAAGTATGCCACCGTAGCCGTGGCGAGTATTTGGGCGATATTTTACTGCACAAATAATTGTCAAAGGTCCTTCTATTATCATAAAAAATATTAACATAATTCTCTGAAACCCTTTTATTTTACTTACAATTAACATCGTGCGTTTTGGTTGGACCACCCTTTGCATCAAAATTTACTGAATTACACTATAAAACACAAAATTTGAGAAAATTTTTTTCGAATTCGTGATAGATCAAAGAATTCTGTAAACAAAAGTGAATTTATTCTTATTTCTGAACCGTGTTATTTCAAAATCGTTTTAAAAAAAGATCGTGTAAAAAAGAGTTGGGTGTTTATTAAATTTTTTGATTCTGAATTTTCTCATGTATTTTTTATTTTTGGGCCATTGTCTACTATATTAAATTTTTATGTCGTGAATAAAAAATATGAATTGCTAGATTAACAAACCCCTCAGTGTTCTCATTTGAAGGATTGTTTACGGTTATAAGACCCGCCACGGTGGCTGGACACTCTTATTCTGAGCTACCCATCGGGCTGTAGCTCCTTTCTTCCTCATTTGCTACAGGGAGCTCTTGCTGGGTAGAGTGGCCTTCTACACAGGTTTCATATAAATCTGAAACATTTTATTTTTCATTTAACAGAAAAGTTCATATAAATTGTGTGTGAATTTTTCATGTAAACGAAAAATAAATGGCCACGTATACAGTGAATATGAAAATAATGTAAATTCTTTAATGTTCGACTTTTGTAGTAATTTTTTAAAGGAAAACATTTACAATACAATTTAGAAAATTGGTGACCTTTAGCCCCATGGCTCTTCAATTCTTGATGATTTAGACCTGAGAAAGCGCTGAGTTAATATTTGTTCCATTTGCAACTTGATCAGGATTACAGGTAGATTCTAACTGATGTAAAGATTTCAATGAATATGGTGTGGCTGAAAATCTGTCGATGAACTTCCTGTGCTGATGCATGCCATTTAATGTGCTACAAAGTAGTCATATTTGGAAGTAAAAATTCTGGTCTTTAGCTTTAACTCTATATTTTACTTTTTGGAAAGAACTTTTTGGACAGAATTTATTACTCCCTTTTGTTTACGACGAGGTAGTCGGCTACAACGCTGAAGATGATGAATGATGATGTCGGCGTTGTTGATGCTGAATGATGATGATGTCCGTTGTTGTTGATGATGTAGTTGTTGTTGATGATGATGAGGTTATTGGTGATGATGCTGATGTTGACTACGAACCAGTAGTGGCCTTTGCCTAGGTTCTCTCATGTATGTTATTTCATGAAAAACGAGAAGAGCGGCTCAAGCAAATTTCACTTTTCTCGAGGGAATTGCTTGCACCGCTGATGTTTGGAATCGGCTGGCAGGCGAAGATTTCTCATGAGACGAGGGTCTGTTTGCGCCGTGAAGCGTGCGCTGACGTTGGAACGTTCTGAGTCGCCACAGTCACTCCCTCTCCAATGACCTCCGCATGCGTCGAATAGAGTGGAAAGCCGTTTCCGAGGGCAGCAGAGGTGGTTTTGTAGGCGCCTGTAGAGGTGTTGAGTATTGCTGCTGTGTCGTTGGATGGGCATCCGATTCCTCCAGGTAGGCTGGTTTGAGTTGTGTTGGCGTTGATCCTTATGACGACTCCATGAGGTCCGGGGTATGGCTGATCAAGCGGCTTCTTTACAGCATCAATGCGGCAAAACACGTACTCACAGCTGGTCAGGCCTTCGAAAACGAATGGCTGGTGAACCGAGTGTCTGGTTGACGGGACAGGACGAATCGATTTGAAGAGGCGGCGTAAGTCGGTGACAAAATCTTGTGGGCCGTCAGTTGGTGTGTTTTGAGGCGTGATGAACTCGCCCGGGATACGTAACGATTTGCCGAAAACAATTTCTGTAGGAAAGGCTTGCAGGTCCTCTTTGAATGTTGTTCGAAGACTCAGCAAGATCGGTGGAAGTGCCTGTAAACATGGTGTCTCCGGAACGCATTTCAACGCTGCTTTGAGGGTGCAGTGCTTCCGATCGACCATGCCATTAGCTTGAGGGTGGTATGGACGTGGTTGGTGCCCAAGAGGCGGCCGAGCTGATTCAGGAGGTCAGCTTCAAACTGGCGTCCTTGGTCCTATGTGATCTCCAGTGGCGGGCCAAATATTGATATTCAGTTGTCGAATAGTGCCCTGGTGATGGTGCTGGCTCTAATGTCACGCACTGCCACTGCTTGAGGCCACGGTGTATAGCGGTCGATAATGGTGAGGTAGTACTCGTAGCCTTCACACAGCGGCAGCTTGATCAAATCGACATGGATGTGGTTGAAGCGCCCATCCGGGGTATTGAAATTTCGACAGTTGACACGGTATGCATTGCTTGGTCCACCGGGATACGTCTTTCCGCAGACTCGGCCAGAAGTATTTAAGGGCTGCGCGTTTCGAGGTGGCACGTCGACTCAGATGCGACAGTTGATGGACGGTGTCGAAAGCCTGACGGTGGAGCGCAACTGGCAGGTAAGGCTTAATGGTTCCGTTAAACTCCACATAGTACGCTGGGTAGCCATCCAAGACCAGCTGGTGTAGTTTGAGACGGGGCTCGCCAGGAGGCAGGCCAACTGGTCGTTCATATTTTGTGCTTCACTGATGACTTGAGCTGTAATTGTGACGGGTATCGTGACCATTTCTACACATGAGTGCATCAGCTATCGTATTGTCATCCTCTGGTGTGTATTCCACTCGCGAATCGATTTTTGCATTGAAGTCCAGTTGTCTGCTTTGGCGGGACGAGGCTTTGTCCGAGCGTTGCGTCAGAGTAAATATAAGTGGCCGGTGGTCGGTATAGATGATAAAGTGCCTTCCTTCCAAGATGCGCTGAAAAAACTTGATAGCAGCAGAGATTGCAAGGAGCTCGCGGTCGTTGGTTGAGTAGCGTTGCTCGGTGTCAGAGAGCTTTCTCGAGAAGAAACTCAACGGTATCCAAGTGCCATGGCCCCGTTGTTGGTACAAGGCTACATCAATGGCAGTGCTGGATGTGTCTGTGCGGAGTGCCAATGGGTGCGAAGGCGAAAGAAAAGCTGACGTGGCTCACTCGGTGATGCCTTGCTTGCAGCGTTCAAAGCCGCTTCAGCATCGGGTGTCCAGGTGTGTAGTGCTTTCTTTTTTGTAAAACCTTTCGGCAGTTCCGATAGTGGCGCTTGGGACTTAGCAGTCTGTGGCATGCAGCAGCGATAAAAAATCAGCCTCAGCTAGGATGAGTCGGCCAGTTTGGGAAAAGATACGATGGCTTCTGTTTTGGGGGCTGGTGGTCGAAATCCAGTTTCGCAGACGTGGTATCCAGCAAATACAACCTCAGGCTGACCGACTTGGCATTCATCCGAGTTAGCATGGAGATCCGCCACCTGCAGCATGGAGAGAAATTGCTCGAGGTGGCGGTGATGACTGTCGTAGCTGGCCGAGAAGACTAGGTTATCGTCCTGATAGACCCGGACGAAGTCCAACTTCCTCAGCAGATGGTTTAGAGTTCGCTGCATCATTTGGGCTGCGTTGCGTAGACCCAAAGGCATCCCCAGGAATTCATACAGTCCAAAGAGCGTGGTGACTGCCGTCTTACATACGTCTTCAGGAGCAACCGGGATTTGGTATGAGGCACGCTGGAGGTCGATTATTGAGAAAACAGTGCCGCTGGCCTCCTGAATCAAATCCTCGATGATGGGCAGTGGGTAACGGTCCAGTCGAGTTTGAGTTGACGGTAATCCCCAGTAGCTCGCCAATGGCCACCATGTGTAAAGGACTGGCCCACTAGCGCAATGAGGTTAAAATTTTGCCTCGTTCCAGCAAGGAAGCGAACTCGGCTTTGGTTGCGGTGAGGCGTTCTCCCACGAGGCGATGTGGTCTCGTGAAAATCGGTGGGCCATTGGTGATTATCTGGTGGTAGACTGGTAGATCAGTGACCGAGGCTAATTTCCCGGGTTGTGCGGGTGCATCTGCATATTTGGCGATTATCTCTTTATACTGGTCTCCAATGGCGCTCTTCACGTTAGTGACGGCGCTAATACTGTGTATAGCTGGAGCTGGATCGAGGACGCAGGCTGCGGAGAGGTAAGTGAGATCGTCCAACGGGTGGTAGTTGCGAAGATCGATGAGTAGACCATGATGCTTTAGTGCGTCAGCTCCTAGAATGGCTGTCTGGACATCTGCTATCACGAACGAACAGTGGAGTGGCTGGCGTAGCCCGAAATTTAGAGTGACCTGCTGATATCCAAAGGTTGTGATGGGCGTGCCATTGGCTGCCTGTAGCACGAGGCTCTGCTTACGAAGAGATCTGCCTTGGGATGATGGAGAGGGCGGAGCCGGAGTCTAGCAAGAACCTGGTTTTTGTGGTGCAGTCGGGGACATAAAGGCGTCTCTCCAAGGTGTTGTCGGCAGTGTCCGTTGAGCACAACGCCGACATACCTAGTTTTCCGAGCGCCTAGTAGCGTGCTCTAAAGCTGGGAAGGAACAAGGCTGCTTGCATCGCACCGCTAGGGCCACGTACTTCGTATGATACCAGCAGTATCCTTTGCGGCTATCTGGTCCAGGAGTATCGGAGCGAACTCGTCGTTGGCTTGCGTTTCTTGACGAGGACCGCTCCTGCAGTGTGTTGGGGTAGGCGTGTGGTTGCTGAAGTGCCTCTCGAGTCAAGTTTGGTAGCTGTGTAATAGCTAGACGCAAGGCAGTTAACTCGACTGCGACTTGGTCCGAAGAAGAACACGGTAAGGAGAGCACTGGCTGATGAGGTTTACCTCCTGGTCTGGCTTGTGGCGCCTCTTGAGGGAAACGGTATTCGCCATCCCCGTCGTTTTGTCTGACTACCATTATTATTGCAAGTTGGGGTAACCACTTTGGAAGTAAAAATTTTGGTTTACTCTTTGAAAATAACAGAATTTATTACTCCCTTTTGTTTACGACGCTGAAGATGATGAATGATGATGATGTCGTTGTTGTTGATGATAATTAGGTTGTTGGTGATGATGCTGATATTGACTTCGTAGTGGCGTTTGCCTAGGTTGGCTCATTTATGTTAATTCATGAGAAACGAGAAGAGCGGCTTAAGCAAATTTCACTTTTCTCGAGGGAATTGCTTGCGCCGCTGATATGTGGAATCGGCTGGCAGGCGAAGATTTCTCGTGAGATGAGGGTCTGTTTGCGCCGTGAAGCGTGCGCTGACGTTGAGACGTTCTGAGTCGCCACATATACATACATATTTCAAATCAAAATGGACACTACAGTTTTCTTTGGATTTTCTCGAAAATTCAATGAAATGGCGGCGATTTCTGATGTGTGCAATAGATGCGTAACTAAAGTCATATTAATTCATGTGATCAGAAAAGTTGTTTTAAATCCTAGAATGGCAATAAAGCCCTTATGGTAGGAGCCCTCTCCTTCCTACTCAAGTTGTTTTTTTTTCAGTATTTACTTTCATACTGTGAAATCCAAAGATAACAATACACTGCATGAGAGTTGTCTGAAATACTCTCCTTCGCCCGTTCAAAAGCATTTTTCTTAACAATTTCCTAATCCGACCACTTGCCGGTAACATCTTGTTGTGACATGAAGCGCAAATATGCTTGACTAGCACTTCATCGGTCTCAAATTTCATTCGCATTCTTGGCAAATACCAATTCTTGCGGAAGTCAATACTGGCTGTCGGTGGGATTAGGATGGCTCATTTAATGCCGGTTGAGGTTCAGGCTTAGTGAATTATTGCTTCACGTACTTAGCATATAATCCACGTGTTCCTAATTTAAATGACTTCTTTTCTCTAGTCCTAAGATGACACAAATAGTGAAGTTGCAGTAACCATATGAGAATATAGTATATATATATTTTAAGACTACAGCGTTCAATCAAGAAATGAAGACGATTCCCTTTCTGAGCTAATTATACTTTTCAGTACTTCAACTTCCCAATCGATACTTCGAGTGTTGCAATTTTAGGGCAAGTCAGTGTAATCTAAATATCATTAAATTCTCGAACATATAAGAAATTTCGTAAAGGACCCTCCATTCAAGTGGCACTTGTGCTCTTTCGCTTGGGTCGAAGGCACGAAACCTTTTTATCGATTTCACTATCAAACCATTCTGAACGCGATTCAATAGTTTGCGTGGAGATAGCAAACTTTTACCTACTGTCGACACATAGGACTAGCAAACGTGCAGACTAAATATCTGTAAACGTTTACATGCTGAAAGGAAATTCAAACTCTCCGCCAGTTGGAACGACGGGGCGGGAAACGGATTCACTTCCACCCACTTGTTATGATGATTCTATGGTAATAGACAATCATGTGACGCATTGTTAATCGGAACCTTGTGAAGGAAACTTCCACACATCACAACATTCTCCGGGCATTGAACATAAAGGGAGAACTCACATATTGCATTCTGACGCCTCGATCATGAAGACGTGAAAATTGGCACGGGCTCCAAACTGCTCGAGAATATTAATTCACTTTGGCTCGTTGCTCTAGACCGAAATTCGACTTCATATTCAGAATTACGCAGGCGAAATTTCCGCAGAAATGGTAGACGTGACAACCTATGCGATGCCATTTTGTACGCCCACCATCCGCGAATAGATAATGAGGTGTAATTGCCTGTTAATCGGTCGAGGTGATCCAACAAATAAATTATTACTGGGAATCACAAATGATTAACAGGGTTCAAGTTTGGGTTTTTGTTCTAAAGAACCCCATTCATGGAATTTAATTGGATGACTTAATTGTACTGATAAATAAATCATATTAAAATTTCCCATCCATTCACTTATGAGAATCAGATACAATTTCAATGGCCCTAGAAAGACACTCATACTTCTCAGTATGGAATAGTTAAGTACATTCAACGAGCCCATACAATTGATTGATAGTGCACACAAAATGTATGATGATGATGTATGGGCTATTGAAGAATGTTTAAAAAGTATTTTAAAAAGTATCGCGTACGCTTTGCATACACAATCATTTGTAGACCATAAACGCACTTCTAGCTCCAGGCGAGAAAAAATCAATTCTACTCTAATAAACAATATGCACAATCGTCCGTCATGCATTGAACCGTTGCGTTGATATAAATGATGAGAAAAGTAATTGGAATTGAAAATAAGCTTCCATTCAAGTACTCGTCGAAGTCAATAGACGAGCACTTATTTATATCATCGCGAAGAGGAGAATAAATATGCACTCGGAATTGCATCGAGTGTATTTTCATTCGTGCTTTACCCTGGCAAGAAAACCATTTAAATTATTTGGATTGAAACTTTCGCCTGAAAATACGATAAGAATTTTTCCGCAGGATATAATGAAATTCACGCTTAGTGGACTTTCATATATCAAAGTAAATATGACACAAAAGTTATTGGGTAATTCTTTATTTTTTACAGATTCTCTTTGAAAGCTTATTACATTCGGGATGACAGCAGAAACATATGCACAAGTTGATGAGAACAAAAAGTTTATACGACCAGGATTAAAACTTGTCTAATATTGTACAAAGGGCATATTCACATTGAGCTCTTTATGCTACCTCTCAAAGATAAAAAAAAAACCTCAGAGCAGAATTATTCGAATATAGATCGTTTTGTGAATTTGGATATAGTAGATAAATGAAGCAAATGAAAATATTATTTTTCTGGATGTTCCTTCTTCTTAGCTTCTTGCAAAAAGCGTCTGCAAATGTCTAGGTATATCCTTAATTTGTATTATTTCCATCAAAACGCTTAGCTTATTTTTCTTTTTGATATATATATATATATATATATATATATATATATATATATATATATATATATTCTATATATGTATATATGTATATATATATATATATATATATATATATATATATATATATATATTTATATTGACATATATAAATAATTCTGCGAGCTACTGTCGCAATTGTTTTCACAACCATTAAGAACATCATCATCAACAAAACGAACGTACTCGAAAGCAGAAGAACCCTCCAAGCATGATCCGCATCTGAAAGTGACGTCACTGCCCATTCAGTATTGCTCGAATATTCGCCAATGTACGAGAAATGGATTGAATGACGAGAGACCCTATATAAAGGCGAGCTGAATGAATGGGGGATTATTACAACTGCGATAGTAAAACTGCGATAGTGTGGAGTGCGAATTGGAAAGCGATATTGATCGAGTAATAGTAAAGTGATTTTCATTGATAGATAAGACAGTTAAAGTAAAAATTTACAGATGAAGTGAAAAGTAAAATTAGTAAAATAGTGAAATCAATTATTGTGCATTTTTAGTAAATAAACTCTTGTAACTTAATTTAAAAGACAGTGCGTTTTCATTTTCTCAGAACATTAAAATTATTGGCCGCGCACCATAACACGCGACAATATATATATATATATATATATATATATATATATATATATATATATATATATATATATATATATATATATATATATATATATATATATAATGTCCGCGGCCAATAATTATATATATATATATATATATATATATATATATATATATATATATATATATATATATATATATATATATATATATATATATATATTGTATATATACATATACAGAAATATAGAAATATATATAAATATATATATATATATACATATATATATATATCTCAAAAAGAAAAATAAGCTAAGCTATATATATATATATATAAAGGGTGATTCATAACAAGTGTACACATTTTTGTAGAAAAAACCATAGTCTTTGGGAAGATTGAGCTGTAATGTTTATTTATTATAAAAATTTGGTCCCTTACAATTAAATATGAAACATTACATCGGGCATATGTGCACCTCGTGCAGCTCAAACGATGATTGTAATTTTCGATGACATTTTCGCACATTCCCGGCGTTATTAGTCGTATGTTGGCTCGAATATTGTTTTTTAATGCTTGAGAAGTCTGGGGAGCATCAGAGTAAACATGATCCTTCAGAAATCTCCAAAGGAAGAAGTCACAAGGCCAATTTATGGGTGGATCAAAAACTTCACTTAGAGCGCGAAATGTTTGCACTGGCGATTCATAGAATTTGTAAAAAGTTTTAATAATAATAAAGCGTTCGGCTGATGTGTATGACGCCATGGTTAGAATTGTAAAAGACCAAACTGTCATGATCTGTCAATATATGGACCTGGAGTTGGTGATAAATAAGAGTTAAGGCCCATTCACATGTGTACACTTGTTATGAATCACCCTTTATATATATATATATATATATATATATATATATATATATATATATATATATATATATATATAGTCGCGTGTTATGGTTCGCGGTAAATAATTTTAATGTTTCGGGAAAGTGAAAACGCACTGTCTTTTAAATTAAGTGAAAAGAGTTTATTTACTAAGAATGTACAATCACAAATCTCTCTATTTTCACAAAGATTAATTAAAATGTTATTTTAATTTGTCTACAAATTTATAATCCAACTGTCTTCACTATCACGTTTAATTCGCACTCTACACTTATCGCAGTTTTACTATCGCGGTTTTACTATTTCCCCCATTCATTCAGCTCGGCTTTATATAGGGTCTCTTGTCATTCAATTCATTTCTCGTACATTAGCGAACTACCTGGAATATTCGAGCAATTCTGAATGGAAGCAGTGACCTTACTTTCAGATGTTGATCATGTTTGGTCGATACTAGTGCTTTCGAGTACATTCGTTTGTTGATCATGATGTCGTTGATAGTTGCGATAGAAGCTCGCAGAAATGCTTGGATATATCACACTGCCCCCACCTCAGTTCTTTTCGCCCCGAAAAGATGTGTTGCCAGTTGTAGTTGAGTCTTTCTGGGTGTAATATGGAGCAAGACGGTCCAGGTGCACGATTTTCATGTTGGCTCTTGTTTTGCGGTGTTCCTGTATGCGATATACGACGTCATTGATCCGCTGTGTTACTTGGTATGGTCCGTCCCAATTATGCTACAATTTCGAAGACCTACCCTTCCGCCGTTGTGGGTTATATAGCCAAACCAAGTCATCTTGCTGGAATCCAGTAGAATCTGCCTTTAGATCATACCTGCTCTTCATGCGGTCAGCAGCCGATTCGAAGTGTGCTCGCACTGTCCGATGTATCTGGTTCAACCGTTGCTTTAGCTCACATGCGTACTCCGAGGTCGTTTGGGGTTTCTCAGGGGGTGTTCCGAACTTTATATCAGCTGGCAGACGAATAGTCTTTCCAAAAATGACTTAAGCTGGGGCTCGGCCCGTCGATGCATGGTCGGCGGCTCCATACGGCATCAAAAATAGTGGGATGTAACCAGTGATTCAAAGTTTCGGCCTTGGTCCGAATGTAGTTCACAAGGTACGCCGTACCTACTGACTCAATTTAACGCTAGCTATTCGGCTGCAGTAGTTGCTTTCTGGTTGGGAATGGGGTAGACCTCGGGCCACTTGCTGAAATAATCGGCCACAACCAGCGTCTATCGATTTCCCCATTCGGATTCAGGAAAGAGTCCTGCGATGTCAACAGCAGTCCTTTCAAACGGTACACCCACGTTATAGGTTTGCATTCGTCCTCTCAGTCGTCGCTTTGGGCCTTTGACGGAAGCGCAAATCGTGCATCTGCGACACCAGTCCTCTACGTCATCTCGAGCGTGGAGCCAGTAGAAGTTTCGCTAAGGTCTTGTTAACACCAAGATGGCCTCCCGAGGATCCTTCATGCATTTCCTTAATCACATCGTGGATTTGGCTTTTGGGAAGTATAGTTTGCATCCTATAGGAGCTGCCATCCGCCGTTTCTCGCTCCCGCTTGAGTACGCCACCCTCCACCTGAAGGGAGTTCCGTTGTGCCCAATAACTTTTCGGGTTGCACCATGTATCAAAACGTCCTTCCACTCAGGTCGCCCGGTTGTCTCCTTCCATACGAGCAATGGTCCGATGTCTTCATCGGCTAACTGGGCATTTCGAATCTCCTCCCATGACCAACCCTCATCGAATTCGGCGGTTATCACTTGCAGATCAATGGTCGGCTTTTTTTCCTCAATCCGTCAGCAATGCTTGCAATTAGCTGGACATGCACGACAAGATAGGGCGTTAGCTTTTCCATGAACTCCGCCGTATCACTGCAATCTTTCGATCTATCTCGCAACTTGTCCCTCGTGGTTTTTGAAGTTAAGTAGCCATCTCAGCGATGCATGGTCCGTTCGAAGAACAAATTTCTGGCCATAAAGGTACTTGTGAAACTGCTTGGTGGCCCCTATTATAGCCAATAACTCCTTCCTGGTCACGCAGTAGTTCCTTTCATTTTTTGAGAGAACTCGACTGTAATACGAGAAGACTCTTTCTTCGCCATCGATCTGCTGGTAGAGTACAGCTCCAATCCCGTCGTTGCCCGTATCGGTGTCAACTACAAACATTTTTCCAGGTTTCGGATATGCCAGCACAGGTGGTTCACCTGGCATTGTTCATTCCAGACATACGGACGATTTTTCTCGGTTAGCTGATGGAGACACTTAGTTTTTTTGGCAAAGTCTTCGACGAATCTTCGATAATAGGTCGCCAGACCCAGAAAACTTCGTAGTTGGGGCTTGTTGTTTGGTGTTGGCCAGCTTTTTACGGCTTCAATTTTCTCAGGGTCTGTTTTGACCCCTTCTGCTGATACGACGTGTCCCAGGTATTTTACTTCCAGTGCAAAAAGGGTACACTTGTCGGGACTAAGTTTCAAATTCGCCAGTCGCAATCGCGAGAAAACCTCTTCTAAGTTCCGCGCATGCTCTTCGAACGTTCTCCCGATAACAATGATGTTATCTAGGTACTCCAAGCAGGTCTTCCAGGTTAGGCCTCATAGCACGTATTCCATCAGGCGTTCGAGGGTGGCTGGAGCATTGCAAAGCCCAATTGGCATCACCACGAAATGCCACAACCCGGTCCCAACTAAAAATGCGGTCTTCTTGTCGATTTCTACTTACCAGTAGCCACTCTTGAGATCGAGTGTAGAAAACAATTTTGCGTCGGCTATAGTGTCCATGATGTCATCGATGCGTGGAAGAGGGTATTTATCTCTCTTAGTGACGTCGTTAAGCTGCCTATAGTCGACACAAAGACGAGTGCTACCATCCCTTTTCTTTACTAGAACTACTGGCGCGGCCAATGGACTGACAGAAGGTTTGATAACGCCTTGGTTTTCCATGTCCGCGATCAGTGCGCTCACTTCTCCTTGTTCGGCTATAGGAAGACTTCTCGGTGCTTGTCGAATTGGTTTGGCCCCCTATGTATCTATGATATGAGTTACCATACTCGTTCGGCCTTGGTCATCCGGGCTTGTTGAGAAGATTTCACTGTACTTGGTGACAAGATCAGAGGGTCGCTTGGAGAGCTGCATTGGCAATTTGACCTGCTTCAATATTGCAGACGTAGATTCCCAGGCTTTGTCTGTGTCTTGCCTCCTTTTCCAATAATGGTGGTGAGTGTCTTCCAAGGAGGTGATGGTGGAAACAGCCTGGCAGCTGCCAATGACGTGGTTGAGTCTGCGGTGTTAAGGACTCTAACTGACACGTATCCGTTCCTTATAGATCTTGCAAGGCTTCGTCCTACAATCAAACTGTGCAATGCGGATGTCTTAGTTTGCTCTATCAGATGAGATCGGTGGTCTCCAGAATCACCATCAAGCTTGGCCCATACAATGCTCTCGGAAGAATTCGATTCATCAGTGTCGGTACATACTACTATACTCATCTTGGGAATTCGGACCCTCCATCAATACTTCGACATTCTGCCATTTCAATACCCGTTTGCCCAAATCCAACGTGATTCCATGTGGTGGCAAAAAATCCATTCCGAAAATGCAGTGATCCATAATGTTCGCGTCCAGAAAATTATATCGGAACGCAAGGTCTCGCAACTGTATCTGGAGGTTGACCTCTCCATGATCTAGATCTGTTCGGATAATCGATCGGGTTGCACCAGTGTCGATTGTTATGGTGCAATGTGCTCCGTCAACTTGACCCGGAAGCCAAAAGTCTGCTTCTTCTCGATGTAGTCTTGACACAGTGAAGGTGGTGCTGTGGACGTCGATCCTCGTAGTCAACCTCTGCCCCACGAAGTTGGCTCTTCCATATTTCCCGACCCCTCAGCTTCAAGGGCTTCCATTCAGGGCTCCTGACTCGGTCTAGATCTTCTCCTAGCTGCACATCCTGGACAGTAACTCGGTTTTCTTCGCTTCTTGCAGTCTCTTTGCAGATACCCCTTCTCTCCGCAATTCCAGCATTTGGCGCACCATGTACCTGCGGGTCTCGCTCTATTTCCACGCGCTCACACCTGCACTCGCCTGTACTTCCTCGCGAACCTGGGCAGTGGTACGACTCAAATTTTTTGCTGCCTAAGGTTCAGACTATAAGCCAATGCGTCTTTAACTGTTTGCTTTTGACCTCAACGCATGGCTTGTTGCGATTCCTGGTCTTTTAATGCACTGATGAATGCTTCTGTTGCTGCGTCATCTCGATGTTCTGGGTCATAAGCTGGGTAAGCCAAAAGTGTCAGTCGCTCAATGTCTTGTTCTAGCTGCTGTAAGGTTTCGCCAGACTTCTGCATCCGATTCCGCAGCTGTGACCGATAAATCTGCTTCAGATGATCGTCTCCATAACGCATGTCGAGTGCATTCATTATAGCAGCCGGGTTTGAATGCAACTCAACGGGGATCGTCTGCAAAAGCTCGGCAGCTAGGCCTCTTAGAGCAAGAATCAATGCAGTTGCTCGTTCCTGCTCATTCCAGTGATTTATCCGAGCGGTGGCTTCAAACTGGGTTTTGTAAATAGTCCAGAGCGTCTGCCCGTCGAATACATTTCTGCATGTGCGGGGCCGGTGAGGTGGTTACTACTGCCTTCGCTGCTTCCTATTCCTTTTTCATGTTTTCCATCTCATGGTTGATTCTCACCTCGACCTGGTAAACCTTTTCCTCGACGCATTTAATTTGTTTTTTCCAACTACCGAGCTCCGCTTTTATTTCGGTTGACTGTTTTTGCAAATCTGCTTTCTAATCGGTTAACTGTTTTTAAAAATCTGCCTTGATTCCGATCGCTTGTTGGTCCAGCTTCGCTGATTGTTCATTTGGCTTCGCAATTAAACTGGATGTTAAATTGAAAGACTGTTGTCGCTGCTCTTGCTGTATCAGCATTAACATTTGCAACAGCGCATTTTCGGGTTCCTTTGATTTTGGTATATCTGGTTCTCCACCTTCTGCGCCTTTTTCCGCATCTGAGGGCGCACCCGAGTCCAAATACGCGCCTTCCGATTCAATCGCGTCACGCAAGCGTGCAATCAGTATGGCCTTTGTATCTTGTGTAGCCAGACTTCGCTGTTCCAACTCCTCCTTAAGCTCCGATATGGTCAATTCATTAATTTTTAGATGTAAGCTTCCTGGCATTTTTATTGTTTTGGCTATGTTTCCACCAATTTCCTCGTTAGCT